>MU968317.1:17322058-17684953 GCA_034641835.2 Pinus albicaulis
GATCGTGCTTCTATTCTGCACGATTTCGGATTTTGACCGTTAGATCTAAGATTTGGATGTGAACAGTCAGGATTGCTTCGAAAGTTGCATTGAAACAATATGTGGGACCAGGATTGGTTATATGCAGTGGAAGGGTTAAAATACATTTAAACCTTTATAATATAGCCAAGGGGTAAAGGTATAAAACATATATGTAATGTTTTAATTAATGTATATGGGTGCGGGTTTTTATTTATTATATAGTTTTCAAACCTTTTCAATAGTTTAAAGACCATAGGGGCGGTGTATTTGAATAATGATAGTGTTAGAACAAAGGGCTTATATAGGGCAGGGTTTTTATATTTGGCATGTGGGAATAATAAACTTTGGTCCAAATGTTAAAATAGTGGGTTTTTGGGGTATTTTAAATATAAGGGAATTAATAAATACGGGAGGGTACTTCTTAGGGATTTAATAAAAATATGTTAAAAGTTAATATGAAAGGGTAGTGAAATATAATATAAACACATTTTATCTCCAAGTAAAGTGTATATGATAGACAAAGCAAATGAGTGTTGTCTTTTTTAATATTTTACACTTTAACTTAGGACAAATTGTATTTTTGGGGTTTTATGAATGCTTTTGGAGGGATGAAATTAATTATTTTTAGGTTTACAATTTTACTAAGTAAGAATGTGTCTTTACTTAGGAAAAAGGTGTTTTAATGTATGAATGAAGGGTTAATGATGATAAATGTGGGTTTATCATAAGAACTCGATATTTTTAACTAGCTAGTCATCGAGCCTTGGGTCCGGTCCCAACAAAAGTCAGATAATTTCTCTGAGCCTGTTTGACTGATAGCTTATCATAGGGGAGGGGAAATTAGTGATTTTTCCCATTGATGCTTTATTACATGATTTCCCAATTTCTTTCTACCTACCCAACTTTATTTCTAACATTTTTTCTTCATTTTGTAGGTGCATTTCGACTTGCAACCTAAAAAAAATTTCTTTCAAAGCATAAAACTATCTAGATCTACCCTATTTCATCTGAGGGCTCAAATTAAACTGTTGAGCTCCTCATTATTCTCTACCTATTTACTAATTTGTCAAGTTTAAACTGTTTGAAAAATCTCTATTCACTATCTAAAACATGAAATTGAAAGCATGAAGAGCTAAGATTAAGTTGTTTAACTGATCATGGATTATGGCATTTATTGACACTTTGCACATAATCATTATTCTTGCAGTGAAAGTAAAAGTAGTGGCATTTGGATTTTCTCACTTTCAGGTCTTATTTTTATTTTTTCTTTTAGGGTACATATTTTTCTAAGTCCTTTGATTTTTCTTTTATGACTTTTACCCTCTTTTTGACTTTTTATTATTTTTCATTTTTTTCAAAACATGGGAAAACAACTTGCAGAAAGAAAGGTGTATACATATTTACAAGACTATCAAAGTCGATTCAAAATTATGAATCCTATCTTTATAGGACCCTAACAGGGTACTAGGGATATCTCTCTTTTCCAAAAGAAGGATTAATCCAGAAAACAAATTGGCGACTCCACTGGGGAAGACAAGCTTATTTTTCCTTTGATTTTGTGTGGTTTGACATTACAGCTTTCCTAATTTGACTTTTCATAGTGTGGTTGGGTATATAACCTTTTAGATTCTCTAAACCAGAAAGCCTTAAAAAAAAAAATTTCAACTTTTCTCTACCCTACATTGTTTTCTATGGTAAACAATGCAAAAAACTGCGCAAGTTTACAGTTTAGTTTTGTGCACATGTGCACTGGTTTGCACTAAAGACCTGCACATCCCCTGGGAAATTTTGAAAAAAATAATATTTTCTCTTCCAGATTTAGATAACCAATTTCTTAAGGTTTAACCTAATCTATAAAAACTCTCATAATATTTCTATGAACTCTTCCTAAACACCTTATATTCTCTTTATAAATCATCCTTTTTTCATAATTCATTTAGTGTTTGCCCTGGTTTGAGGTATTGCTCTTTTTGGAAAATATAGTCATTGCCAAAGATCATTGGTTTTCTATTATTTCCTTCTTGAGCCACCACAATTCCTTTCATCCTTACTTGTTTGAGTACTTGTTTCTTTCCCATTTTCAAAAAGGAAAAAATTCTAGATTACCGAAGTGTGATTTGTCTCAAACTAGTCTTTTATGCTTTCATTTTTGCTAGTTCAAGTGGAAAACAATTTAGATTGCTTTTAGCTAAAATAAATAATTAAAATACACTAATAGGTATCTTAGTTAGGATTGTTAGTTAAGATCTTTGATTTTCTTTGAATTTTTTACACTTTTAGGGTTTTTATAAGTTTCTTTTGTTTTGATAATGTTTTGTTCATCAAATTGTAGTTTTTGGCTTTGTAATCAACGAAATTTTTCATCACAAAAGAGATATTGGTCATTCTTGGAAATGAAGTTGTTTTCTTGATGAAAAATAAATCTTATGTGAAGTTTTAGGAAGCTTGTACTTTTTTATTCCAAGAGTACTTCAAATTTTCTAATAGAAATTCATCAACATTTTCATCTTGATGCATTTAGAGTATTTTGAGTCAGGTCACAATATCATCAAGTTTCATCTCCATACCACTCCGCATAAATAACATCCAAATCAATACAACGCTTAATAAAATTGATCTAGATATTTTTTACATTTTAGAGGGCTCATTCCACCAATTTAGCTTAGGGCTAGTGCTTTGGAATAGGTTGTAATTAACGTTCCAGAGCAGATAAAACAAACAAGTAGCATCTTGTGATAGGGAAAACCCAATTGTTGCATTTGTGCTTTAGGAAGCTCTTCTTAAAAGAGTCAAGCACGAGGCCATGTCGGACCTAGTGAGGTATTCGTACCTACTTCATTGGCGAAGATAGAAGATGTGCACGGAATACAAACGATAAACCTCATATTAACCATTATCGAGGATTCTGGGATCACTTGTTAGCAAACCTTGGATTTACCATGTCGAGGAGCTTTCAAGGGGATTGATCTTTGATACTCTGCCCTTGCGTGTATATCAAACCATATATTGTTCCCCCAGGTTCAGTGGTCTCAGTTGGTGACCTTAGTGGCCATAATATTTAGGATTTTTCCCAAGGTGACGGTGGAGGGAATGTCCCACTGTACCTGGAGTAGATGTTGACTAGACTCACTTGGACTTTCTGGAGGGTACTCTTCACTTCGAGATGGCATAGTGAAGTTACTTGCACCAGACTCTTTCATTAAGCAAGTTGTCAGGGTAGTTGTTCCAATTGCTAGTTTTCCATATTAATCTTCGAGACATTGGATTTCATGGCCAACCAGTGTTTTTATTGTGGAAACATATTGTTTGTGTGTGGTTTGTCTCTTAGATTTTGTAGGTGCGTGTTCATTTGTTTGATTTTTAGAGGCCTTAGGTGTATTCTTTTGAAACTTTTTGGTTTCGTGTGTTAAAAAGATTAACCGTGGCTGAATTACTGAGACATTCACGTAGAATGCAAAGGGAAACCCCCTGAATATACACCCAGTCAATTGGAAAAAATCAAAACTGAAAGAGTTCAATCATCAAGAACCGGTTCTACTGAACAAGGAGAAACATCCATTGTAATACATCCTGATTTCGAAGTTAATCAACCTCAGATAGCTGAAAAAAGATCAAGAACACCTAGAAATTTCCGAAGTAATTACAGTTGAATTTGTTGTTGGCGAGTTGTCAGATACACAACTCATTGAACCTGAAATATCTGAGCCTGAATCTGATTCCACTTCATTTGAGTCACCTTCGGATCTCATAATCCCGACTCCTGGTTGTCCTCATTCACCTCGAGTGAAACTTTTCATAACCGAGAATCTTCCTCCTGGCCTAATTAGCATTGAAGAAATATCTGATGTAGAAGAAGAGATTACGCTTCCCTCTCGTCAAGAATATTTAGATCTAAGGTTTAGTGAACTGATATACGATTTCATTCCTTTTAGACTGAATCCTTGGTATCATCAATTTACCGATTTTGTACATAGCTCTGGTTACACTTAGTCACCACGTCGAATACCATTCTACTCTTTACCCAAAAATAGTAACATGGCTTCGTAAAGCATGTACACTGAGTCATCTATGTTTCCTTCTTCACCAAAAACTTTTTTTTTTAATGGCGGTCCTTCTGTTCTTGCTGGGTACCAGTTGCTTTCTATCACTTTCTCAGGAGCATCTCCATTCTCCGAAACTTCTACCATGTCAACTGGATTGTTTGAGTCTACCACCGAACCTTTGACAATGGAACATGTCTATATGTTTTCCGGGAATATCCCTCAAGCTAGCTCACAAGGTGGCTAACAGCGCCTAGGGGAAACAACCTCTCCAAGGGCAACATATTTTTCAAGAGCAACCTTCTTTTCAAGGAGGACAACCTTTCATTGGAACCTATCCCCCGATTGTAGGGAAAAATATTCCTGGTAATTATCAACTAGTTATGGTCAACCTTATGCATCACAACCTTCAATGGGAACTCCTTACCCAGGGTTAAATACTATGTGGAACCCTTTGTTAACTCAACAGTATTTACAAATTACATTGCAAGTACCTTATAATAAACCTGCTCATCCAGCTGGACAATTTGGTTTTACCCAAATCCAACGATTTATTCAAGGTGCACTTCAAATTACGCCACAGGTATCTATGCCAAGTAGTCAACAAACTGGTTCGAGTACTCCTAGTACTCCTATCCATTCTGTTGTGCAAACATTTTTTGAACAACCAAGTACACCTATCCTAGGAGTTTCTCAAATACCTATTGTTACGGCCCTTCGAATGAAAATGCCAATGGTTACATAGGCTATTCATCATATTACTACTCATCAAACTGGGACTACAGTCCAATCAAATCCTCAAACCTATGTGGGAAAACCTAGTGCAACAACTATACAAACAAGTCTACATTTTATAGGTCAAACTTTTCAAGGACAACCCTTTGTTGGTCAATCTATTTAAGGGGAACCTTTTACATGATGAACTATTCAGGGACAACCATTAGCAAGTCAACCTTTTCAAGGTCAATTTGTTCAAATTTAACCATTTCAAGGGAAATTACAATATGGAAAACTGGGACAAAATCCAATTTAGCAGAGCCAACCATACCCTAGTTATACATATCAAATACCATCTCA
Organism: Pinus albicaulis; assembly: GCA_034641835.2. Taxonomy (NCBI): domain Eukaryota; kingdom Viridiplantae; phylum Streptophyta; class Pinopsida; order Pinales; family Pinaceae; genus Pinus; species Pinus albicaulis. The sequence continues at coordinate 17,327,197 of MU968317.1, forward strand.
ACCTCAGATTTGGTATGGCTACCCTTGGATGCCCTGGAGGTATACCAAATCCAACTACTCAAGCGATCCTAGGTTTTCTTGGATATCCTCCTACGGGTACTGAAATTGTCCCTCAAGGTTATAAATTTTCTCAGAAAGACCCTAACAGGAAGTTACAATTCATTGCAACTTTAGATTTATCAGACTTTTCTCGACTAACGAATGATCCAATTTACTATCTTTCATTTTTGCCAACAATGCCTACTAAGTTTCCCGGTGACATTCCAAAGTTTGAAAGAAAATCAGGAGAACACACCTCGAATCATGTGATGACTTATCATCTATGGTGTGCATCCAAATCTATAATCGATGATTCGATTCGTTTAAGACTTTTTCAAAGAACTTAGATCGACTTATCCGCAAAGTGGTATATTGAGTTACGACAAGGCTCTTTCAACAATTTAAATGCTCTAAAAATAGCCTTCTTCACTCATTTTGAGTTTCAAGTCCGTTATGATAATGGCATGGAAATTCTGACTTCACTTAAACAAAGTACGTCTACGTACATTTCAGATCACATACATGAATGGTGACATAGACGTTATTTAGTTAAAATTTTCATTCCAGATCAAATTATGGTTGAATGGTTCATATAATCTTTACTTCATATGATTACTAATGATTTAGCTAAAGGAGGCATTGTAACAGAAGAGAAGGTCATAGCACAAGCCTAGTATCTGGAACTTGTTTACACACAGTCTGATACTTTGTATGAAAAGGTTCTTGATTTACCATGCCTAGGTTAACTCACTACAACTCCTTTCGGTTCTCATGTCATAGACGGGGTAATTGGTACAGCTAATACGTCAAAGAGTAAGAAGAAATCATCTAAATCTACTTCTCCAATCATAACTCTACTGGATTCACCTAAAGGATATCCTTCCCTAGAAACTTATGTCGAGATTCATGTCGTAGACTCATCTACAACCAAAGCTAAATCATCTGGTAATAAGAAGAAAGGGAAGGGTAGAAATAAACAAAATAATTCTCCCATAGAGAAAGAAAAAAAAACTAAACCATTAGACAAAAAATGGAAACCTCTTTATCCTTTTATTAATTGTGACAAGGATCACTACACCAAATAGTGTCGCACATCGGGCCGAGGTATCCAAATTTTTCAAAGGTTTACCCACACCCACTGTCCTTAAAGATCCTTTTCCATCACAAGACAACATAATGATCAGATCTTCCTCCAATTCATCGGCGGATATCCTGATGATGTCCCAGGTCATGGTTGCCACGAAATCTCAAGACTATGGATCTAAGAGTCCTGTAATTGGAAAGGAAACTGAATCATCTTGTCAACCACCAGTATCAACTCTTCCTGTTTTTGAACCATTACACATCAAGAAACCTAATCTTGATTTAGTGATTAAACCATCTGCCAAAGGCGTACTTTGAAAATCGACTTTCAATCCACATGTGAGAGTAGCTCAGAATTACAATACTATTGAAGATTTAGCCATATCCCCTTCAACGATGTCGGCCCTTGAGATACTGCAACATTTTCCATCTTAGAGGAAATTATTGTTATTAAATATAGGAGCGATTGATCCTCAAGATTCTAATATCATTGTCTTTTATCTCGAGAAATTTATACCTAGACTCCGACACAAAATGGCTTTTCAAATTCTAGTTTTAGTCAAGTCTAGGCAAGTTTTTAGCACAATAATTGATGACTATACCTATGCATTATGTCCTTAGTTTGTGGTAACCATTAGTTATCCACCAATCAATCAGTCACCCACGATTCTTAAAGCATTTGATGGAATGTTTCTGAAATAAACTCAGAGGTTGCTGGGTAGAACCTACGTATCGGCAGGCAGGCAACATGTTATTCAAGAAGGACTCACACAACCACACTTGTATGCTAAAAACTATATAACATCGATAGTAGAACTCACACGTAATCCAACGTTTGATGTAGATCCCGTGGGGTCCAAACCCCTAGCAACCCTTCTTCCTCCTCAACCTGAAAACCAAGAAGAAACGTTCACAGAAATCTAGTTGTACAGCATATATTTACCGTAAATGTCAGTGTAATCCATGTGAAACATCATATAAACAATAATAAATGCTTAATTAATAATATTTTCACATATACAAGCAGATATTAACACGTGAATTCAGGAACAAGATGGTTCTTCTTCATTACGAACAACATGTACAATGATAGTAAGGTGGAGAGATCACCTGAATCCTTCCACGATCTTCGAACAGACTGTCGTCCGGATCCGTCCCGCCCTTGCCTCGCTAAGATACTTTCAAGACTTGTGCACACGAGATGACATATAAACTGATGAACATCTCCAGGAAACAAGGGTTTCCCCAGGTAACGGAAGTGTAGGAGGCATTCTAGAAATCGACTAATTGGGGCTCCAATAGAGTATAACAGTCGGCAACTTCTCCCTCCCTTAGGCCATGCATATGAGGGGTTTTTATACTCCCTCAAAGTTGTTTCAATCAGTTGGAAACAGTTGGCCATGGGCTGGGGTGGTTGAATTACATGAATAACCATCAACCCAGCCTCGAAAATAGGGTTTTTTATATATATTTTTAATGATTTTAATGGCATACATGGAAAATTATCTTTGGACTCACATATATACGTGGAAAAGTCTGGGCATATCCGCGTATGGGATTTCAAACACTGTTTTTTATGAACTTTATTCAAGTCTGTGGAAAAGGGTTCCCAAGGCCAAAGAGACAACCATGAATCACATGAGGGTGAAAAATGATGCTATAACAGATGCCCCCTAATATATGAGGTCAGAAGGGGTACATGATGGAAGAAATGTATTATGTGCATAGAAAGAACTTCGCGAAGACAAGAGAGGACTTCACCAGATTTCAGCCTGCCAAAAACCAGTGAAAGAAAACAGAGAGTCAGCTCATGTCTGAGGCAGGCATACCCATGCTCAGTCAAAAATATATCCATATAGAAAGTACAAAATAGATCCAGAATGTATACAAGTATAGCTGAACTGAAATTACATAATGAATCAACTGAGCACGGCCCAGAAGTACAAGTCGAAATCAATGTCCAAGTATCACATATATCAAACTGATCAATGATGCTGAAATAGATGTCTGATCACAAAAGTAATTGAATCTCCAGGTACCAAATCATAAGGGGTGGAACACATGGTACAATCACGCAACTCAGGAGCCAACATATAGGATGATGCTGTACTGACACTGCAACATATAAGGGTGGACGACATCACTGGCAAAAACTGAATGGACTGTCAAAAGTGAACCGAAAGATGTTGATGCAACCCGAGGTCTTCACTGATCTCTATGGCAGAATTCTACACAATGGGAATAAATGAGCTGAAGTCGACCATGTGAGAAATCTTTTGATTACCGGTCAATAATGTATACCATTAACAAACGCAAGACGACCCACCAATACTGATAATGAGTGTCAAGGTGCCCTAGTACAATCTAACAAGTGTGAATGAATGAGTTGAAGTCGAACACCTGGAAGAATCTACCAATCAAGAGGCAACATTTTAACCTCAATCGCCGATAGCGAAGAGTCCGCTAACGTATTAGCTGCAAACCCTAAGGTACCTAGAAAGACTCTAGACCTTATTCCTCAGAGAAATGAGTCGAGTCAATGGGAAAAGATTGAAGGAAGGCATTAAGAAACATCAGTCCACCGCGAGGGTAACCCACAGGCCAAGATTTGGAAGGAATTCGACGAAGCAAAGTGACTTAAACCAAACCAAAGTACGTTTACGACATGCACAAGATGAAGCTAGCACACCTGAAGAAACCCTTCGAACCAAACTAACAATGAAATTTGAAATGAGGAGAGATATCCACCGATAGGGTCAAATGGAAATCAAGGTACTGTACGACTCCCAAGTGTGATAATGTATGCTGACGTCGAACACAGGGGAAACCACTCAGTCAAAGACCCATAATGATGATCAAATGTTGAGCACAAGGTCACCTATCAATGATGAAAATAGGGCCAGGGTGCGGCTCTAGGTTTACTCTCAGAGCAATATGTTGTCGTCGATAAGAGACAAACCCTCCAGCAAGAAGTCAATGGAGACCTTCTCAAACCAGCATGAGCAGAAGACCAAAACATCTGATGTGATAGAACAAGATACTGACAAGACCGGGAAGGCCGACTAAATAATGAGTCAAGAGACACCGCAGAATGTCCGACTCTGGTTAAACTTCCCTTGAACAAAAGCACGACTCATGATGACCATGGCAGTAAAAATGACACTGTATAAGTTTGTTATGCAAGAGGCAAAAACAAACTCTCCATATGATTGGAAGAGATAACCAACCGGGGGAGGACTGACTAATGAAACAAGGCAAAAGTTGAACCTAGGTCAAAACTAAAACTATCCCAAATGAAGGAAATATATAAGTGTATGTGCTTTATTCAAGGGCGACAAACTGATACTGTATTGCCATCACATTACGAAGTAACATCCCATTCCCACTCTTTTTTTTATATTTGATTTTTTTGTCTTTTTCATATAATAAGCCTGAAAAAGAATAAAAGAATGTTATAGTACAATGGATAGAACGAGTATCAAGAAACAAATGCTCTAGTTCCTGGGATAGGAATGATCCTATGCTCAATGCAAGGTGGCGAAAACTGGTAAGCGATACTCAAAGGAATGTTCCATCCATAGGTAAAAAGGGTGTCAAGTCGCGATAGCTAAGTGCATGCAATGGTTAACTTGTACAGGCAGTCAAGGTCAAAATATGGCTTAAACATTGAGTCCAAATGAAGCTGGCTAAAGGCCAGGATAAACAAGTAGCTAGTGTGCAATGCAGTAATACAACTCAACAACACCAGGGAGCCTCTAGGGTAATAGCCAGAATAATGATAGTGAAGAAGAAGAAGAATGGAGCTTCAACACATAAGTCATGGTGGGACTAAAGAGGACTCCCTATCCTACAGGAAATGCAACATGGGAAACAAGTGATAGCGAGGAACTAACTAGAAAGCCCATGTAAAGGAAGGCTCTACCACCAAGTCATGATTTAAATAATCGGCGAGTGAAATGGGTTAAATACTCATGACCTGATGGGATCGACCCTATGGCAAGTGATCAGAATGGAGGCTAGTATGAAAAATGCAATGAAAAGTGGATTTCCTAACCTATATGCCAGTGAAGATCATATACCTGCCATGACGGGTCAGCAGACATGGATCAAAAATTGGAAAAATCTCAACTTCATCAAAATGTTCCTGAAAATATACCAATCTGGGCACTTGCAAGCATCCGGGTTATGTAGCTTAAGATAGATTGAAAAAATAATCATAACAAATTTTTGCAAAAATTTTCAAATTCTGGGCATAAATACACATGTTACCTCATATTTGGTTCATTGTTACTTGCTGATTTAGGAAAAAGAGCTTCGGAGAAAAAAATTCTTTCGTCAAAACAAGAGCAATCAGCCGTCAAATTTCGCCAAACTAGTCAGGTAAGCTCTTAATCCATCATTGTCATCAATTTTGTCCATTCATAGGGTAAAATTTCAGAAATTTCACCGTAGAAATAGTTGTTTTAAATTGCGGCTCTACACATACGCGGGTTTGCGGAATGAAGCCAGTGGAGATATACGCGACCGTGTATAGAGAAAGTCGCAGGCAAGAACTACTAAAATGAAAATGCATTTAATGGACAAATTAATGATTTTTCTCGATGATCATATCTTGGAGGGAACGTGAGCAAAGCAGTTATTTACAATGAAGTTATGCAAGACTGAATACGCTCAATGTCCTCTCGAATTGTGGATTGTTTCAAATTTTTCAAAATGCCAAATATGCATATAATGTCTGGGCCAGAAATGCTAGTAAAATTATTGGGAACCTAAGAGTATTGCTTCCATAATATATCAAATTCTATATATATAAGTTGTATAAGATATCTACTTCATATTATCGACTTCCTCTCGTGAGTGGGGAAACTGTGAGATTTGCATGGTAAGACTTTGGGAGGGCTTACAAAGGGATGACTAAGGCTCATGTCTACCGCATAGAGGGGTCCGCTATAGGACTCAAAATTGCAATAAAAGACTTAAGAGAGCTGCACATGAAAATTCTAATTTTTACCATTTGTAGGGTAGCAGGATCTGCTTCCTTGCATCAGGCATCCAGGACGCAGATGAGCATAGCAGTAGAATGCTTAGTTCACGTATATGATTGGTGCATAGCTCTGCTAATGAATATGAAGCAACAACTGACTTCCATCTGCAAAGCAAAAAAAAAACATTTCAGATATGGTAAAATCTTTATGACATTCATCTTTGAGAAGATTCCTGGTCTTCGACCCAGAGTGATCTCCTCAATAAACAACCCAAGAGACCCAAGAATTGCCCGATGGGCAGATTTGATGAAGAGACTGGGGAGAAGTGAAGTTCCCCGAACCACCTAGGATGAAAAGTTCTTCCAATGGTGGGTGGAACAATTCGTAGCAGTGAAAGACTACCCTTATGCCGAGATGGACTTCCGCAGTGATCCAAACCTCATCCTTCCACCTGGCGCGGCATGGGGCACAATTGGTAAAATTGCAATTTTTGACTTATGTGATTTTTTTTGGATTTTTTCAATATATATGAAAAAATATGAAAACATGTTTTTTTATTGGATTCCAAAATGACTTACAATATTATGATGACCATGATACAGATGTTGGACCAGTCCGTCCTGAGGGCTACCCACGGCATAAGCGCCACAGAGGCGAGTCGAATACAGTAGACCCAGACATAACCCGCCATGCTGTACAGAGGAACTTGGAGGGGTTAACTTGCCAAGTGCCTATGGCTGCAGTCGAAGATCTGCCTGAGGCCATCCAGAGATGGGTGGTGGGAGTACCACGTGACTGGGTGCGGTTATTCCACTGAGTCGCTACTGCAGTTGTGTTCTATAGGAACACGAATTTTCGGCAGGGCCCACAGGAGTAGATAGATATGATTATCGGATGACTGTATATTTTTTGATACTGAACATGATCGGGCATAAGCCCTAATTTTTTGTATGACTTATGGATCCAAATTTTGTATAGTTTTTGAACACTCTGATGATATATATATACAGCGATTTTTTATGTGATGTGACAAATGTATAAAAAATGCATGATGTTTTTGAAGATTAAATTTAATTTATGGAATGATTAATATGCCCATCAATTGCTTGATTAGCTAATGAGTCTGCCATTCAATTTTCATCTCGAGGAATATGACTGAATGTTAAAAATTGGAATGATCTTTGTAACAAACGTACCCTAAAAAACAACCAAAGTAAAAATGGATCTCGAACCCAATAAGTATTGTTCAACTGAGACACCACCAGCTGGGAGTCCAAGAAAACTACTAACGAATCAACACCCAAAGACATTGCCTCCGAGAGTAGATAAATAACTGCAATGTATTCTGCTATATTATTGGAAGCAGGACCAATGCAGACTCCTCTTGACACTAACAGCTCACCGGATGGACGATGAAGCACCCAAGCCGCGGAAGCCAAGTTCCGAGTGTGTCTACTAGCACCATCGGCGAACCCATAATGAATTATGACATTCGACACAACCTGCCAAAGCAGATCAAAAACATCACCATCACATCAAAGACCAAAAAACCAGATATGTACAGAACAAAACTACTATACAAAAAAGAAAAATGCCAGGCCGAAGCCTAGGCATAATACCTTTTCAAATAGAGCCCATTTCTAGGCTCTGGCAACTCATTTCCTTCGAAATCAACCAAGGTATATGCTCCTTTTTTAAGGAATTTTTTAACAATAAAGGGGCCATACCACATAGACTTAAACTTCCCTGCCCCCAGGGCATCCTTCTCCTGGGCATAGACCAAAACAAGGTCGCCTTCTGAGAAAACCCTGGGTTTGACCGCCTTATCATACTGAACTTTGACTCGTTTCTTATTTGCCTCATTCGTCGTGGCGGCATCTCGAAGCTTGTCATCAAGATGTTCCAAATGAAGGAGGCGTTCTTCAAGACTAGAAGTGCTGAAGAGGCTCAATGGGCTAACTTAAGAGAAGGAATTCACATTCAATGGGAAATACGGATTCCAAATTTCAGAACTAGTTGAAACAGAAAATCCAATGGTAGTTTTCTACTTACTGGCCCCGTATGCCTAATGTGCGGTGATATTAAATATGATATGCTGCTTGATCGAGCTTTATTAATCGTCCTTTGAAGAATGATCTTCAAGGATTTTTTCACGGCTTCCACTTGCCCATTTTTCTGAGGATAATAAGGAGACGAATGCTCCTGCCGGAAACCTAATTTTAGAGCCAACTTGGCCATCATGCTATTCTGAAAATGACTGCCATGATCAGTGACAATCTATCTAGGAATACCAAAACAAGCAATAACTTGGTTGAAAAGAAAAAGAGTTGTTGTCTCACCATCATTCCCAAAAGTAGGCATAGCGTCGACCCACTTCTTAAAGTAGTCTACTGCTACAATAATGTACTTGTGACCTTTAGCCGAAGGTGGGTTACAAGTAGTATAATCAATACCCCACTTTGTAAAGGGACCAACAGTAATGACTAGAAAAAGCGGAGCTGGATGAGCACGCATTTTTCGAGTATAGACTGACACGGATGACACTTTCTGACTGACTCCATACAATCTTTGAAAATCGAAGGCCAAACTATCCACAAGATGCAAGATTTTTTGGGTTGTATCAAGCCCATAAAATGACCACACCACAAGCTCCACTCTGCAGCAATCATTCAACATGTCTTCAACTTCTTCGAGAGCTTACAACGTCCTCAGATTGAATCAACCCCTCGACGGTATAAAGCATCACCAATAATCAAGTAATTTTTAGCCAAGTGACGCAACTTACGGCGCTCATATTTCGAAAAAGTAGAGGGAAACTTCGCAGTCTGAAGATACACAATGATATCTCCATACCAAGGGTCTTGTGGAGAGATAAGAAACAAATGTTCATCTGGGAAGGATTCATCATAAACTATCTCTTCTCCACAAGGAAATTCAGAGATTAATTCCGCGAAAACTAATGATTTCTTGGACTTGGCAGACATAAAATCAAGATCAAATTCCTACAAAATCACAATCCATATATTGTATTTTCCCCCAATCACTCGCCTACTGAGAAAAAACTGAAATGGATTGGCTGCTGCCAAAACATAAGTTTTTCGTAGAAGAATGTAATGGCTGAGTTGATGTACATCATGAATAGCTGCTAAAGCTAGATTCTCTATCGGAGTATACTGGAGTTCAGGTCCTACCAAACCTCGACTAAGATAGTATATAACATGCTCTTCCAGAGCATCGTCCTCCTGAACCATAACCATACCAATGGTAGATTCTGCTGCTGCAAGATACAAAAGGAAATCCCTGCTATAATCAGGTGGACTCAATAAAGGAGCAGAGGTCAATGATTTTTTCAAAGCATCGAATGAGCGCTGAGCAAAGTCATCCCAAAAGAATGGAACTCCCTTCTTCAACAATCTCATAAATCCTTTGGTAACTTCAGCATAATTTACGATAAATCTCCAAAGAAAATTAGCCTTTCCTTGTAGACTTTGAAGTTGACGAATAGACGACGGGGGAGGCAACTGAAGTATTGCCTCAACCTTGAAGGGATCTACCCTAATCCCTTCCCTAGACATAATGAATCCCAATAACCGACCGGATGTGACCGCGAAAACACACTTGTTCGGATTCAACCTAATATTATAGGAACGACATCGTTCAAATACTTGACGGAGGTGAGAAGGATGATCAATTCTCTTTCGAGAACGAGCAACTAAATCATCCAAATACGCCTCGATAATATGTTTGATGTCGTGGAAGGCATATGACATGGCCCGCTGAAAGGTAGCCCTAGCATTTTTAAGACCAAAAGGCATCTTCTTGTAAGAAAAATTACCCCAGGGATAAATAAAGGCAGTCTTATGCTGATCTTCAGGACGGATAGTAATTTGATTATATCTGGAGAAACCATCCATGAAGGAGAAAATCTCATTACCAGCACACTCATCGATAATCTGATCTATAAATGGTGTGGGGTAAGTATCTTTCGGACATGCTTTATTAAGGTCTCTGAAATCAATGAAAACTCGAATTATTCCTTGTTTCTTCTCGACGGGAACAGGATTCGAAACCCACTCAGTTAAAGGAACAGGGAAAATAAATCCCGCCTTGAGCAGCTTCTCCACCTCGGCTTTGATAGCTGCAGCCTTCCTAGGATTGACTGGATCAAGTTTTTGCCTCACAGGATTAGAATTTTCGTAAGTCTTGATCTCATGCTGGATAATAGATGGATCTATACTAGGAATTTCCTCATAAGACCAAGCGAACACATCCCTAAACTCTTTAAAGAGATCGGTGTAAATCTGAATCTCTTCAGGGGAACATTCAACTCCGATGAAGACATTCTCTATAACATTGGGATCCCTGGAAATGTTCACCAGGATAGTTGGAGAAATCACAGCCATTTTCCCTTCAGCATATACCTGTGTTGCTGCTAAAGGGTTCAGGATTGGGCGAACAAGACCAGGAGACAAAGGACTTGGAAAACTTGATTCAACTTCGCTCAAATCAGGTAAAAAGTAAGACCGGTGATGCAAATCATCCCACGATCTATCTATACCAGTCATAGCTTCCAGGATGGCCTCTTCAGATGGAAGAGTAGTATCAAGGCAATCCTGGGTGGAAGAAGAACTAAGTGTCCAAGCCGGAGCCACATCGCCATCCAACTCATCCGGAGAAAGAGGAGCTGGAATGGACTCTGCAAAGTCAACAATAGATTGATAAGCAATCTCAGCTACAAACATCGAAAATTCCATTCCACCCACTTGACCTTCTGCTAATGTGGAGGTAGGGGAAGGCAAGGTCCAAGGATCCGAAAAATAATGAGTTTTGAAGAACTCTCTTCGAAGAGGAGCCCTGGAGGATGAAATTTCATTTATATGAACAGTAGGAGGTGGAATATCAAAAGTACCCATCAAAAAAGAATACATTCCAACCCCTAAATTCTCAACAGGTAGCTTGGCATTATCCACTTTTGGAATAGTTGAGTCAGCAGATGCATTCGGGTCTACAAGAGAATAGTCCAGTTGATCTACTGTAACAATCCTCCCTTCATGAGGGAAACAAATAATCCAAAATAATGAGGGTGCAATGGCATCCATCTCATAAATCCAGTTTCGCCCCAACAGAAGGTTGTAGTCCAAGCTTGCATCAACTATCTCAACCTCTATATTTACAGTTTTTCCCCCAACACAGATGGGAAAAGCTGGGACAATACCATGCGGTCTGTGAGAATGACCATCAAATGCAGTCAGAAGAGTAGCAGATGGAATAGTTGCGGGAGATCCAATTCCCTTCCAACATGTGAGAGACATCACACATGTGGAAGCACCCTCATCAACGACCGTTCGAAAGATATTGAATTTCCGAAACGACGATTTGATATGAAAATCCATATGATGGGGGAGTATCTTTTTAAAATTATACATATCGAATGTAATCACAAGAGATTTCTTTGGATCGACAGCCTCGATAGCAATGAGCAGAGCACTGCGCTGAGCAGGACAAGACTGGAGCACCTCAAGAGCTGACATGGCACAAGGACTCTATGCTAGATCTTCCACAATAGAGTAGTTCTGGGCAGCCTTGGCATTTGGATTAATCGTCGTACACTTGGTAGATTTTTTTGGCATCCAAGGTATAGGCTCAACAGTAGGCCTCGTAATATGAAGCGGCTCAGTACCATCGGGAGCACCCTTGGCTTTCGAAGACTCATATTCGCCATAATCACAGGATCTCATGGCAATATCCACATGAGCACTCATCATGTATATGTTTGATGGAGTTTCTCCTTCCTGGGTGCCCCCAAAGGAAGCCCCATTATTTTGATTCGCGCCAACAATTAGCTGTTACCCTTGGGGAAAAGGGTTTGTCAACACAGCCTGGGAACTAGAAGAACCCTGTTGAGCTAACAAGCACTGCGCATCCTAAATTTTAGGGCAAAGGTGAGTAAGATGGTCCCCAGCACATAAATTGCATGGAAACTTCACTTTCTTTTTATCCTTTGGACCCTCACCAACATGCTCGTTGGATTTATTTGCATTACCCTTCCCATTCTTGCCCTTTTTCTTATTATTATTCTATCCCTTCTTCTTCCCTTCGGATTGTTGATTTCCTTTGGGGTTGGAAGTCTAAAAATAATTTATCGACAACGATTGAGAAGGCAATGACTCAGCAGGCACAGCCTAACAAGAAGAAGTAGATTGTATAGACAACTACTGCAATTGACTAAGCAGGTTAGCTGCACCACTATTGATCGACCCAATAAGTCCATCACCATGAGGATTGGGTTTTGTCTTGGATATGTCTAATTTGGAGCGAGGATCATTAGGCAAATATTTATGAAGGACACCAGACTGAGAATATATCAATTCAAGCTGATGGGCCTTGAAAATAGCCTGTTCCTCATAAAATACCCCGGACAAGGATACATCCTTAGAAATATTTGACTGCAGAGATTTCAAAAACCATTCCAAAAGGAATTCTCCTAGAATATGAGCTTTAATAAGCCTCTTCCTTCTCTGCCATTCCTGAATATGATCAGAAATGTGGGTTGCATCATCCCGCTTAAAATTAGGTAGGATTTCAGTCCCGGCATCATAATGGACATGCAACTGGAAATGATTTAGAAATGTCATAGCCAGATCTCCAAAAGTAGCAAAACTTCCCCCAGTTATCTCAATATACCACTTGGCAGCGTTTCCAGTTAAGGTGCGTTGAAACAATCTCAACCTAATCGAATCCTCGATCTGGGAGTTAGATGAACACCATAAATGGAAGGTGGTGATATGATCAGCCGAGTCCTTTCCATTCTTGCCTTCAAAATTTGGACTGTCTGAAGGTAGTATGGTAGGAACCAGAGGCCACCCCGGACTATATCAGATCAGATCATTCATCAATTTCGATAAATATGGCAAGTTAAAAGTTGCCAGAAAAGGTAAGCGAGGAGGAGCCTAGGGATTCCATCCTTGGTGGGAAGAATTCCCTATATTCTGAAAAGAGTAACCTGGATTTGATGAGGCACCAGGTTGCCAGAAAGAACTCATAGAAAATTTTGGGCTGTAGGACCCAACATTTGGAGAAGGACCCCCTCCCAACGTAGAGTTACCAAAGATCGAACTAGTCCCCCCCCCCCCCCCGAAGTCATGAATGAAGAGGAAAGTCCTCGATAGGGGTTCCAAGCATTATAAAGAGGGGAAAAAATATGATAAGCACTCGATGAAGGGAAAGAAGCATTCCCTTGTTGACCAGAGAAGAACTGATTCCCTGCCCCCACTGCTATAAATACAGGGTTCCAGCCTGTAAAGGTAGTCGAACTCTGACCCCTAGACCAAGGGTTAAAACTTTGAGTCTGAGAAGTAAAAGGAAAAGACCCTAAGGAAGGATTTGAACTAGGAATATGCCCAGTCCTGAAGGGGAACCCTTGAAACGAAGTTGACCCACTAGCCATGGAAGACATGGGTACAGACGCAGTTGCAGCAACGGAAAAGGAAAACGAAGGAATCCCACTAGTGGGCATTCCAAAACAAAAGGGACCAGATTGAGAAGCATGTGCTTGGGTTAAACCAGAGCCACACACAGCAGTACTAGAAGCAATCGAAGATATAGCAATTGTGCCTCCTCCTTCTACAGAAGCAGGAGTCTGAATGCCTGTAGCACTCACAGCCAAAGCTGCGTTCCCAATCGTGGCCATCGAAAGGTATGAATAAGATGGATAAGGAATTTCTAGTCTTTCTGACTCAGGTTTGATGTACTCAACAACAAACGGATAATCAGGAGGAAGAAGAGATGGAAGTGACTCAAAAAGCTGAGATACTTCCTCTACTTCTACTTCTTCTTCCCGTGGAAATAAGACTCTCGAGGTGAGCGGAGCGCTCCTCTCGGAACCAACACCAGAACCAACTGCAAAACCTTCAATCCCTTGTGGAGGATCTCTCTCCACTACGTCAGATACCACTAGGTGATATTCACCTACTGTATTACTCCTACGCCTTCTTGAAGAAGGCTCAATATTTTCGGGAGATAACCCCCGAACTCTCCTCGATCGACGAGGCGATTGATCAGCCACTTTAACAGGTTAATTAGACTCAAAAAATTATAAAGCTAGGCAAGCTAGGAGCAAAGAAAACTCACTACAAAAAAATCCCTAAGATACAACCAAAGAAGAAGCTTTCAGGTATTTCCGCTCTGGGTGATTAGGACCGGACACCAAAATATGAGAAAGCGAAAAAATAGGACCTTCCGAAAGTAGTCTGGGATAATTACGACCCGAGCCTACTATTGAAGGTAACATAAATAGTTACGCCGACCTCCTAACAACAGCCTTTGCTGGTGCAAGTACCCAAGCTTCGCCGGGGCACCCTCCAGAAGTACTGCTAGAAGTGATACGACGTCTGCCTCAGGTACCATGGGTATTCCCCCCCCGGAGTCACCTATGTGGAACCTAGGAATGGCAACTATGGGCACCAATCTGTGTCAACAGCTGGGCGGAACGGTCTTGAGGCAAGATCCAGCAAATCAGAGAGGGGGTATCTCTCTTCTCAGCCTTCACTTCCCCTCGCGCTTGACTCTCTGGAGGAGAGCTTTCCCGGTCCACCTAACGGTGTTGGATTTCGCTCATTTAATAAAATTCTATGTTTTATTTTGAGCGGCCTTGGAGATTTAAATCTCCACTCACCTAATCCAAGGCCCTACAACCTAGCTAGTTGGTGTATGACACTTAATAAAAAATTTGCTAGTTGTTTTTAGATTATTGCACTTATTTTAGTTGGTTGTTATATTAAGTCAAGGGAATATGGAAATGAAACTCATGATGTTTTATGACGCAGAAAATAAATTAATGAAAACCAAACTACATGCAAATGCAGTAATTGCCTTTCGATGAAAAGAAATTTCTACACGGGTTCTACGAGACTATGTTTTTTTTTTTTTTTTTCAAATATCAAACTCACACTCACAAAATTTATGAAAAAGACTACAAATGTTTAAGTGCACCTAATGAAAATTACTAAGAGCATGCCAATTCTAAGATGCAAAATCTAACAAATAAAAGAGAAATTTCCAAGAATCCTTCAACTCTATCACTTTTCCGGTTGTCCACAAAGCTAGTTCCCAAATCAGAAACTCTCAGTATAAAGACACCAAAACATGCTCAAAATAAGAGAAAGCAACTAATGAAAATTCCCTTCCCAAATCAAGTCAGAAACCGAAGGTAAGAAATCTCAACAAGGCTTCAAAAGACGAAAAGAAACCAAAACAAAAACGCAAAACAAAAGCAATGGCAAAACAAAATGTTTTTGAGCTTTTTGAATTTTATAAAATAAGACTTCAAAGAGACCAAGAAAACTATCCAATTACCAAGCCAAAAGACCTTCGAATTTCAAGCAAAACTTCAACAAAAATGCTCCAAATCTTATAGTTCCAACTAGTAGCAAGATTTATACGAGCAAAAGGAAGACAAGAAACTCAGTACCTCAGCCAAGAAGAATAGCACAAACTTGCAGCAAACAAAACTTCAAAGAACCAAAACTGACTCTTCAAAAATTGCGACAAGACCTAGTCAAATGAAATCAAGAAAACCAACCAAAAAATAGGCAAAAATTAAACTGCAAAGCAAGACATAAAGTTAGGAAAGAGTATATGAGCAGAAGCTCTCTGTCCTGATAAAGAAAAACAACCAAGAATCTCCAGAAAGAGATCTTGGTACTCGAACCAGAAATGCAAGCACTAAAAAACAAGATTTTCCAAATGGGCCAGTCTTCAACCAAACAAGAGAGAAAAAGTCCAATAACCACTTTCAACACAATCCAGAGACCATAAGGACACTGCAGGAATAGGTCTTCACAGGCAGACAAGACTAAAAAGTCCAAAAACAAAAAATTTCAAAATTTTCCCAGGCATACGCTACTTATCAGTTTTGCAACAAGCGTGCATATGCGACTGTGTCAAAGGAAACCCGTGTATACACGACTTCCTTTAACAAAAACTGCGTGTATACGCGACTGTGTACAGGAAAACTCGCATATGGAAAGGTAAATAATGAAAAATAGAAAATGATGAAGCCTGGCTAAAGAACCAGGTCTTTAGTCTGACTGAGAAAAAGCTAACTGGACTGGAAATAATGATTAAAACTATTGGAAACCTTTAAAACAGCTGAAACCACCCAACATGGGAATCACAAGAATGCGATCCCCAGCGGAGTCGCTAGTTCTGTTTTAGGAAATAAATCCCTAGAGGTCGTTGGGTCAAAACCTCCACAGATCAGGGCACGCTATTCAAGAAGGACTCACACAACCACACTTGTACGCTAAAAAATAGATAACATCGATTGTAGAACTCACCCGTAATCCTACGTTTGATGTAGATCCCGCGGGGTCCAAACCCCCAGCAACCCTTCTTCCTCTTCAACCTGAAAACCAAGAAGAAATGTGCACAAAAATCTAGTTGTACCGCATATATCTCTCCTAAATGTTAGTGCAATCCATGTGAAATATCATATAAACAATAATAAATGCTTAATTAATAATCTTTTCACATATGCAAGCATATATTAACACGTGAATTTGGGAACAAGATGGTTCTTCTTTATTACGAAAAACAAGTACAATAATAGTAAGGTGGAGAGATCACCTTAATCCTTCCACGATCTTCGAACAGACCGTCGTCCGGATCCGTCCCGCCCTTGCCTCGCTAGGATAATTTCAAGACTTGTGCACATGAGATGACATACAAGTTGATTAGCATCTCTAGGAAACAAGGGTTTCCTGTAAAAATCTGGGAAGTGCAGGAGGCACGGGAAATCAGACTTGAATTGGGGCTCCAACAGAGTATAATGTCTATAAATTTATCTCTCTCTTAGGCCATGCATGTAAGGGGCTTTTATACTCCCTCAAAGTAGTTTCAATCTGTTGGAAACAGTTGGCCATGGGCTGGGGTGGTTGAATTACGGGAATAACCATCAACCCAGCCTCAAAAATAGGGATTTTTATATATTTTTTAATGGTTTTAATGGCATACGCGGAAAAGTATCTCTGAACTCGCGTATACATGCGGAAAAGTCTGGGCATACCCGCGTATGGGATTTTAAACACTGTTTTTTATGAACTTTTATTCAAGTCTGTGGGAATGGGTGCCCAAGGCCAAAAATGACAATCTTGAATCACATGAGGGTGAAAAATGATGCTATAACATGGAAGAGGTTTTCATCCATTTGGAATACTCCAGGATCTGCCTATAGAGGTAGAAGGAAAAAATGTAACGCTTGAGGTGGAAGTTTTTGATTCCCCTCTTGATTACAACCTTCTTCTAGGTTGAAGTTTGTCTTATATTATGACTATTTTGGTTTCATTGGTCTTTCGAGTTATCATGTTTCCTCATAAAGGAAATATTGTTAAAATCGATCAGTTGTCTTACTTCACTTCTGACCCTACCTCTACAGATAGTATCCAACATGTCAGAAAAACGGTTATCCCTTACGAATATTTTGGGTAGGACTAGTTAAATATTTTGCTCTTATGGGAACTCTTATTATACCTCCTCCTAGCGTAACTCGAACTATTTCTAGTATCAATATGATTACATCAAGCACAATGCCATTTGATGACACATGGAATGTGCCTTTATAATTTGAATTAGACTCTTATGACAATGAAATTCCTTTAAGTCCATAGTAATCGGCATATGTAGTAGTAAAATCACTTTCTGACATTTCATCAACTAATACTGATCAAATGAATGTAGTCATTGAAGAGTCTTCTTCTTTATCAAGCTCAACCATGACATCATTTTTTGACTCGTTTCAACAAATGTTTTCAACTGATGAAAATATCTAAGAAATCTTGTCATTGGATGAATTACCATGGGACAATATTAATCATTAATCTTCTTTTATACCTGACCTTGATAGAATCGAAAATGACTTTGCATCCATATTTTTTATTGATTATGTCAAGGAACCTCAGAATCCTATGTCCATTCTTCATTTGGATTCTGAGACAAATTTAGGAAATATTTATGCCACAATTCCCATTGAAATATCAGTCAAACAAGGGATAACTGAAAACATTCATATAGGCACTTCTTACTCGATTGAAGAGATTAATTTTTACAAAGCTCTATTCCAGGAATTCCGAGAAATGTTTGCCTGGTCTTATGAAGAAATTCCAGGTATTGATACTAAGATTGTGATTCACATAATTATTACATACTCGGATGCTAAACCTATTAGACAGAGATCATGTTTGATACATCTGCGAAAATTTTCCGCTATTAAAGTTGAAGTTGAAAACTACTTCGTTGCTGGATTTATTTCTCTTATTCCTGTAACAGATTGGTTATCTAATATATTTCCAGTGACTAAGAAACAAGGAACTATCATATTTTGTGTCAATTATAGGGATATTAATAAGGCATGTCCTAAAGAAAATTATCCTACCCCTTACATCGATCAAATTTTTGATGATTGTGCTGGAAATGAAATACTTTCATTTATGGATGGATTTTCTCGTTACAATCAAATAAACATGCTCCCTGCTGATCAGCCCAAGACAGCATTTATATTTCCATGGGGAACATTTGCATACTACAATTTACCCTTTGGAATGAAAAATGTTGGTACAACTTTTCAAAGAGCTATGTCTTACGCATTTCACAATATCAAACACATTGTGCATCCCTACTTGGATGACTTACCTGCTCATTTTTACGTAGGCAAGATCATCCTACACATTTACATGCCATATTTATGCGATGTAGGTGTTAGTTTCAGTCTATTCATACTGCCATCAGTGATCAAAATTTCTCTTTTTCATTTGCATATTAGAAGACCCATACCAATAAGTTTCACCATTCCGCTAGGTCATGGATTGATTGATGGTAGTAATTTTTCATCAGTTTTCCCTCATGTGAAACTTGTTGATTCTCCTCTCTATGGTCTTTATTCATGAGTCACTTTCACTCTCAAAATCATGTCAGTAGGTCATAGGATGGGTCTCATTAGGTTCTAGGATCTCATCATGGTCAAATTAATGATTCATGTGTCAATAAATATCAGCAAGGTCATGAGGAAGTCAATAAACTCAAAGTCACAACACCTAGAAGATCAAAGAGATGTTTTATTCAGTTTGATGTAATTTTTACCTAAAAATCATGTTTTGAGGTGAAAACATGATAATTTTCCTTTATTATAATTTATTATGTAATTTTATGTCAGCATAAGTAATAAGTCACATTTCAGAAGCTGTTATCTCCACAAAGTCATCACCCCGCCTTTTAGAGAAATTTTCTGCAGCATTTTCAGTATCAAATCATGTTCTAAATATGATTAGTAGAAATATCCCGGAAAGAGCTTTCCAACGGTATATTGTACTCTCAAAACTAACTTCTGGATTGAAATTTATCCCTAAGTGAATAAAGTCCTTTATACCCTAAACCTTCCCCTTTTTACCACCTTTCCCTTAAACTTTATGTTATTAAAGTTTAATATTTTCTTTAATAAATCCCTCTTTCCCCTTCCGATTACATAATCGCATTACAAAAATTCTTATATAATTCTGATGCGATTTAAACAAACCACTTCCCCTCATGTCCCTTTAAAACCTTATAATAACGTTATAAACTTTGTTATTATAAATCAAATCCGATTTAATAACCACTTCCCCTCCATTACCCCTAAAATTTATGATAAATTATATATATATATATATATAAATTCCCCGCCATTCCAAACCACTTCCCCTCCATCCCTTTTAAAACTTTATGATAAAATTTAAAGGTTTTATATTATAAAACCCCGCCGTTCCAAACCCTTTCCTTTCCGATCGCATCGCAACATTTAAACGGTGCGCCCCGATTGGCCCATGGTAAAAGAATTCGATGTGATTGCATTGAGTGCTCTTGATTGTATATTTCTGATGGAAAACCCTTGATTGACCTAGCCCGATGTTATCCTGGCTGTTGATCTACCCATCCGATCAGACAGCCCATACTTGATTGACGCTTTCAAATGCCTCCTCCCGATTGACACCCTCTGATGACTCTCCGCCGCGATTTATTTATCCCATTGGACGACCTACAAGCCGTCATGCTCATCGCAATCGAAATTTTCATATTAAACTCTACCCCGCTCTCCTCCAATATTCCGATGCCGATGGACCTTCAGGTCCCACCATTTAATATTCTCCGCCCATTCATAATACAATGGCCCTTCACTTTGTAAATATTAAATTTTATTTTATTTCAATTTACAAAAGGATTTCCCCTTCATATCTTATCCCCATCGCATCGGAGGAATTCTATTATATGATGCATCCGCCCCAAATCCCCGATCCCAATTGCGATGTATAACTCTCAAGTCCCACCTTAAAGGCCTTTCAACATAAAAAATTGTTTTCCACTTTGTAAAAGTGCCCGACTGTTTTTAATATGTTTTGAAAGGAAATATCCCTTGGCCTATCTTTTAATCCCATCAAAATTTTTCCCAATCACATCGGAGATTTTATATATGCCCTGTCCCACTATCCCTATTCCTCTGATCCCCGATTGCGATTGTTCCATCGCAACGCGTATTTTAAATGCTCCACTATATATTGTATTCCCTCTGCCTATTGGTTCTGATTGCGATTGTCACCCAGCCCCACCTCCTCTCCCTTTGATCCTTCCATTCAATAATGGTGTCTCCCTTCACTAAAGGCATCATTTCATTTTATTTTATTTTCAAAAGTATTTTATTCCAAGTCAGTTTTCTTCAAAAGGATAAAACAATGAGAAACAGTCAAAGGCCGAGGAACTGAATATGAAAAAGTAAGACATCTTCGGCAACGGTTTAAAGAGATATTTTCTATAGATTTCTTCTTCTCATTCATTGGACATAACAGCGAAATTGGCCAAAGTGATCAAATGTAATGTTGCTCCTTATTTTAGGTAGATTGTTGGCTCTCTTTTCTATCTTCAGATTTCAGTTCTTGAGCTGTTAAAATAGCTCTCTTTTTCTCTGGATCTATCTTCCCACATTGCAGCCTATTTAATGTAATTGTAAATCATTTGAAAAGCAGTTTGTAACTCATAAGTAGGGGAAAATTTTGGAAATCAAGGAGAACGCTCTGCACTCCACTGTAACAGTTTTGGACAGGGAATTAATAAAGAGATGCAGCTCTAATTTGTGGGATCCATGTGGTATGAAATTTATAATTTGTTCTCTCTTTCTGTTCATATGTAAATTTTTATGTGTACCATTCATTCATAAACATATCTTTTGAATGTTTTCAAGATAGAAAGGTAGAATCCATTTTATATGCTCTGCCTTGGGGAATCATTCAATACTCTGTGTTTTTCTTTTGTTTGAAAAGGATCCATCTTCTATGCCCTTTTCAGCCCCTCACCAGTCTTTCCATTCCAACATTATTTAAACTTTATTGCTAAAATTTCCTGCCTACCTTTCCCCATGAGATAACCTGTATCCTGATTTAATTCCCCAGTTTAAAACTGTCCCATTTGTCCCGCACATCCCTGAAAAATTCATTCATTTCATTGAAACATTTTCCTATTATTATACCTAGCCTAATATCAGTTCATTGTTGTACTTTTTTTAATATCCTTTCACGGAGAGAGCCCTCTCCTGACCTTGTAGGGCTAGCTACAAGGATGAGCGTGGTTTAGATGTTGCCTTGATTTTCCTTTTTTCAGCCTGAGGTCCAAATCGGGTGATAACATTTTTGGCGACTCCGCTGGGGAAAGAGTGATCTGACTATCTTCAATCTTATATTCTCGGCACTTTGGATGTGTTATTCTGTTTTCAAAGAGAATCATATTCAAGCCGTGTGAAATAAAGAATATTGAAAACCTCTGTCTTAAGGTTAAACCCAGGTTATATTGAACGCGACAAACCTTTAGAAAATATATGTTGTTGAAAGTAAAAGGCTTTGTTCTTACTGGCGGAGTAATATTAAGTGGGACCTAGCCATTTGAGTTAATGTAAGGAGTTAAGCGCGAAACCACAGTTAAAGCATAGTTTACTTACCAGAAACGGGTTTCGAAAACCAAAACCACCTTTGTCGCACTGCTTTTGGCCCAAAGAAAAACCACGCCAAAAAAATGTGATCCAGTAATATTTGGGCACGTCATCACCCAAATACCACCCATATCACGAAAATTTCATGTGTTAAACTTCAGCCTTTGAAAAACACGAAATTGACTAGAATCGTCCGACCAGGAGAGCCTTAGATCTGACGAAAATCGCGCAGTGAAGTGCACGAGCAATAATTCGAGGTATGAACCGACAGTTTTATGTTATTTAATTCATAAAAAGCTGAATAATGGATGCGTGGGGCCCCTGCTAAATGAAATCTATATCGTGTTGGTATAATAAAAGGGTTTCATGATATAAGTTCGAAGGTTGATGGTTTTTAAAGGAATAGGGCCATTTTTATAATATTTTGATATTATGACCAGAGCGATAAAGAATTTTAAATGTTTTCCCTTATGTCACATTAAACTGTAATGAGTTGTTCGTGAGGTCTAAATATTATTCCAAGCAGACATTGTTAAAGAACATTGGAATGGAATATAATTACAAGCACTTATTCCACAGTCATAATATATTTCTGGTATCATAGCATAAAGACAGATCACCCCAGCAAATATTTTCCTGTGTACATTCCTGGACTCTGGAAGATGAGTTTCAGAGTCTGCTAGGCTGAAATAAATATTGTGCAGTAGAAATTTGCACACACTGGCTTCAAGAAGATACACAAGGGCTAATCCGGATCCAAATCCTCCCCCTGTGTTTGAGAATCCTAATCTGATTCCAAGAATTGTCAGAAGACAAGAAGGATCACTAAGTCCTAGTCCTATCTTCAGATCCCAAACTTGGCCCAGCGAGTGGTTTTTTGTAGAAGATATTTATTTTTATGAGATTTTTGAGCTTTATTTGTGTAGAAATAAGTCCGAAACTACAATTGATGACACAGTTTTAGATCCAGAATTCCTTGTGGATATTGAGGTTCAAAGGGAAAATTCCTCAATTGATGACTACCTTTTGAATTCTCCTCAGTCATCTATCACTATAACTAATATCCCTGAGCCTTCAGAGTCATTAGGAACAACATTTCCTCCTCCTAATTCATTAGCATTCCCATCAGTCAATTCTCAGTTATCATCTCCTCCATCAACACCTCCCTTAAATCCCAGTAGCACAAACACTATTGTAAATCCACCTCGAGTCATGGCTGCCTGGTATGCGCCCTTGGTTTTACCTCAGGTTCTCAATGATATGCCTATTGATTATCAAAGTAAAATCCCTATCTTTGATGCCACTCAAAGAACTACAGCCTAGTAGCATGTTGATAAAATGAATGACTTTTTTTTATCTTCATGAGGTAGAGGCAGAGAATGTAACTACAAGGTTGTTTGTCCAAATTTTTGGAGGTGAGGTTAGAAAGTGGTTCAGAGCCTTACCAGCAGGCTCAATTCGCACTTTACAGGAGTTGCACACACATTTTTTATACCGGTGGGAGGTAAAGAAATACCCACTCCAAATTTTGTCTGAGTTTGAGAATATTAAGAGAAATGTGGGAGAAACTGTACAGGATTATTGTCTAAGATTCAATGTTGTATATAATGCTATTCCAACTAACTTGAAACCTCTTGTGGGATTAGCCTTGCTCAAATTTCCATATGGTTTCGATGCTAATATGACATATCAGTTGCGAGAAAGAGATCCCACCACTCTTGAAGACATGCAGAAGATAGTTGTAAGCATAGAAGCTAATCTGCTAGCTAAAAGAGCGCGAACTAGAGCTGAAAAAGAGTCATTGTTAAAGAAGAACTGTCTCCTTCAGACAGCAAGATGGATACTTTGATCCGAATAGTGGAAAATATGGTTGATCGATTAACCATTTCAGATAGACCTGAACCTCAAATCAAGAACCCGAATTTCAAAGGAAAACAGCCACAATTTAGAATTAAATAAAGGGAATAGAGAGCGCAAGACCAAGCACTACCACAGAAACAAATAAAAACTCCATTACAGAAGAATTATGTTCAGGGAACATACACAGATGAGGATGATGATCCTCTGATTGAAGCCAACCATTTCTTCACTGTCGATGGTTCTCCCATCTTTCTTACTGAAGATGAGGAATATACAGCGATTGCAGATGTTCAAAGGGACAAAGATTTTATATTAGCTAATGATGCAGTGTTAGAATAAGAATCCAGTGATTACCAAAGAGGGTACATGAATGCTTTATCGTCCCAAAAAAAGCAGTATTCCTTGAGGAACAAAGATGTTCCGATTAGTCCCATTCAAAATTATAGAAAAGAGCTCCAAATGAAGAACGATTCTTAGAAGAAAGGGAAAGAGTCGGCCAACCCTTCCTCCAACAAAGCACCTTCAGCGATTAAAAACCCAAATGAGAAGAACCAGCAGAGCACAGAAAACGATCAAGCAGAGAAGAAAGACCCTCCCATTAAAGAGGTAGAGAAATTTCCTTCCTTTAATTTAGAGAATGAAATTTCTAAGCTGAAAGTGTCTATGCCCTTGACTGAGTTGGTGAAAAATATCACTCATAAAAATCATGTGTCTAGAATTTTGCAAATAGACTCTATTTCAGATATGGTGAATGTATAATATGACTACCCTGAACTCATCTTTGGTCCAGCCACAGAAGATCAATCTGAAGAAAGTGAAGTCCCTCCCTTTTACTCGAGTCTTAGATTACATGAGTTCATCTTGCATAATGATATGTTGGACTCTGGAGCCTCACATAATTTGATGCCCAAAGCCATAATGGAGAAGCTAGGACTTGATATTAATCGTAAATACCATGATTTTTATTCTTTTGACTCTAGTAGGGTCTATTGTATTGGTATTATCAAAGACTTGGTAGTGTCTTTAGATCAAATCCCAGCCAAGAATGTCTTGATGGATGTAGTTGTTGTCGATGTCCCACCATGGTTTGGAATGCTTCTATCTAGGTCTTGCGGTGCAAAACTTAAAAGAACTATGTAGCTTGACTTCTCTTATTCCACCATTCTCGTGTTTGGTCAGTTGAGAAAACTATATAGGGAGAAGAAAATGAAATATATGATTACTAGCAAAGAGAAGCCAGTCAATCATCCTATTAATGTAGTCCACACAGATTTAGAGTCCTTTGTCTTATATTCGGATGTTGGTTTGAATGATGAAAATGTTCAGTTGGTACAAGTAGATGAAATACTTGAGATTTCAGAGAATTTTAGGGAAATCCTCAAACAGGAAAAAGATAAATCAAAAAGCACTTCTGAGCCTCCTGCCTACCAGCAGCAAAAATACAGTGAACAGCAAAAAGATGCAGAAATCAGTCAAGAGAAAGAAGAGAAAGAAACAAAATTTCAGCATCTAAAAGAAGAAGAAGAAGCCCTTTGGAGCATGGAATTTGATGGAGTTGTTGGTAAGGATGGAGTTGGTATTGGAATATGGATTTGAAGCCCTTTTTTCTAGCCTGAAAAGGTTCCTAGTAATGCTAGAGTATGTGCTTATAAGTTGGATTTTGACTGCTCTAACAATGAAGCAGAGTATGAAGCTTTGATTGCAGGTCTAAAAATTCTGAAGAAGCTGAATGCAAAAAGGATTTCTGTATATGGAGACTCAGAGTTGATAATCAAATAGGTTAAAGGAGAATATCAAGCAAAGCATCCCCAGTTGAGGGCATACAAAAATGCAGTCCTGGATATCTTGAAGACATTCCCTGAGTACACTTTGACAGCAGTACCGAGAATGAAAAACATTATTGCTGATTCTCTTGCCACTACTACAAGCAACTTGAATTTTCCCATGAACTCCAGCAACAAGTTTGAGACAATTTAAGGTATTGGAAAGTGTTTTGGGATGACAATGAGATCAATGTTTTTTTGCAGAGTGATGTAAAATTCAAAGACACTCCAATAGAAGGTGATTATGAGGTTGATGATCAAGAGATTGAAACAAATCAAATGGACATATTGCATCTAAAGGATAATGTAATTCCTAGAGGTCTCATACCTTTAGAGGAGCTTTTTGATCAGGATGATGTTGCGAAGAAACCAAGCTTGGTGCCCACTGAGAAAGGAGTTGAAGATGTGAATATTGGAATAGCTGACAAGCCCAAGTTTGTGAAGTTGTCAAAGGAATCGTCCCTTGAGGTAAAGGAAAATTATGTTAAATTTATTTCTGAATTTTCTGATGTGTTTGCATGGGATTATTCAGATTTGAAGGTGTATGACAAAAATATAATCTAGCATATTATTCCCATCAAACCAGATCAGAAGCCATTTAGACAAAAGCTGAGAAGAATCAATGTGAAGCTACTGCCATCCATTGAAAAAGAGGTAAACAGATTGTACAAAGCAAGTATCATAGCCCCAATTAGATTTTCTAACTGGATTTAAAATTTGGTCCTAGTACGTAAGAAGACAGGAGAGATAAGATTGTGCATAGATTTTTGGAATCTGAATAAAGCATCCTTAAAGGATAATTGTCCACTTCCGAAGATGGACTATATTCTGCAGAGAGTAGTTGGAGCATCTAGGATGTCACTACTTGATGGCTACTCAGGCTACAATCAGATCTTGGTGCATGAGAAATACCAAGACAAAACTTCCTTCACAACACCATGGGGAACCTTCCAGTATGCCAAAATGCCACTCAGACTGAAGAACGATGGAGCCACTTTCCAGCGAGCAATAGACATTTATTTTTCCAATGAAAAAGATTTTTTTCTTGTTTTTTATTTGGATGATATGACAGTGTTTCCTGGTTCTGATGATGAGCATTTGCACCATTTGAGAGTTGTTTTTCAACGATGAAAAAAGTTTGGGATTTCTCTCAATCCATAGAAGAGTCTCTTTGCCATGGATGAAGGAAAATTGTTGGGGCATATCATCTCTAAAGATGTTATCTATACTAATCCTTCTAAAGTAGAGGCAATTCAGCACATAGGCCTTCCACGGAACAAAAAGGAGATTCAAGCATTCAATGGTAAGATGAACTTCTTGCACCGATTTATACCCAATTTGGCTGAACATCTAAGAGAAATTACTAACATTTTGAAGAAGGATAGCACTGTTAAATGGAGTGAGGAAGCTATCAAGTCATTTAATCTGGTAAATTTTGCTTTGTCCAATTCCCTAGTTTTCATTAGTCCTGACTATACTCAAGATTTTATTATTTTTTCATTTGCATCACAGCATACTATGGCTGGTGTTTTGATGCAAAAGAGAGATCAGATTGAAAATCCAATTTCCTTTTTCAGTAGGACTATTAGAGATGCTACCTTGGGGTATAATATTATTGAAAAACAAGCATTGGATATTATAAAGGCATTGAAGGATTTTAGGGTCTATATTCTGCATTCACATACTATAGCATATGTTCCTAATGCAGCAGTAAAGGATGTCTTGATGCAAACTGATCCAAAAGGTAAAAGAGGTAAGTCGATAGCAGCAATGTTGGAGTATGATTTGGAGATCAAACCCACAAAGTTGATCAAAGGCCAAGACTTGGAAAAATTGATGGCCCAATCAAATTTGCATGCCCTGGATATAAACCTTATAATAGCAATGTCATAGGATGAAGATGAAGGTTTTCTTGTCCAAATTTCAAACATTGTTCTACAATCACCATGGTATTTAGATATTGTTTATGTTCTTCAGCATCTTTCACCACCTCCATGAATGTCTAAAAGAAAAGGTAGATCACTGAAACTTAAATCTGCTAAATATTGTATTTTAAACAATGCTCTTTATTGGAAAGATCCTGGAGGTATTCTTATCAATTGCTTGGTTGAAGAAGAAGCTCAGAAGGTAATGCATGACTTTCACAAAGGTGATTGTGGTGGTCATTTGTTTTGGAAGACTACAGCTAACAAGTTATTGAGAGCAGGATATTATTGGCCCACTTTATTTTCATATTTATATAAAATAGTGATGAGTTGTCATGAATGTCAAATTTTCCAAGGGAAGAAAAAATTTCTTCCTCTTCCTTTGAAACCAGTTGTAGTAAATGCTCCCTTTCAATAGTGGGGACTCCATTTCATAGGATAAATCCATCCCGCATCATCAGTGCAACATCGATGGATCTTCATAGGTACGGATTACTTCACTAAATGGATCGAGGCCGTCCCAGCAAGGCAAGCTACAGATACGATAATTAGTCAATTCCTAGAATCGAATATTTTATCTCGTTTTGGCTGCCCTCACAAAATTATAACAGACAACGCAGCAGAATTCAAGTCTAAGAAAATGATGGAGTTCTGCGACAAATAAAACATCGTGCTGGGCCATTCAACAACATACTATCCACAAGGTAATGGTCTGGTAGAATCATCCAACAAATCATTGATAAATATAATCAAGAAAATGCTGGAGGCAAACAAAAGAAACTGGCATCGAAAGCTCAACAACGCACTGTGGGAAGACAGAGTTAGCATCAAGAAATCCAAAGTTATGTTGCCTTTTGAATTGGTTTATGGTACTGATGTTGTCTTTCCTACATCTCTTACAGTTCCAGTTATGATATTATTACAAGAAATTGGCAGTGAAGACGATGATTATCAGCGAAGGATCAATCAGATGATCCACCTTCAGCAAATAAGAGATGAATTGTCACAGAATGTTATTCAGTTGCAGGAGAACATAAATAAGATTTATGACCGAAAGACAGAAGCAAAAAAATTTCAGTTGGATGATGTAGTGTTGAGATGGGATGCGAGAAATGAGGACAAAGGAAAGCATGGTAAGTTTGACAACCTGTGGAAAGGACCATACAGGATTTCAACATACAGGGGACAGAATGTTTTCTTGCTTTCAGAAATGGATGGCCAAGATTTCCCTGGAGGAGCTGTGAATGGTAGGCTTTTGAAGCACTACCATTGTTGAAGACAGTGGATCAGAAAGCTATGTCATAATCATTGTATATACCATGTTATTTTTTGTCAGAATTCAAGTACACAGTCATTGAAGTTTGGGGCCTGAGGTGAAGGCTATAAAAATTGAATTTCATGTGTATGGTTTGGTTTTATTTCAGTTTTCAATCTTAGTCTTGATTCAGAGTCAATCTACATTGTGTCAGTTTTTAAGTATTTTGACTCCATGCCCAATGGATAAAGCTACTTGGTCTACGGTGTTCTTGGCACCTCCAAGGAGCTATAATCCCCATTGGAGCCAATGTTAGTCTCAGTCTATTCATATTGCCATCAGTGATCAAACTTTCTCTTTTTCATTTGCATATTAGGAGTCCCATACCAATAAGTTTCACCATTCCGCTAGGTCATGGATTCATTGATGGTAGTAATTTTTCATCAGTTTTCCCTCATGTGAAACTTGTTGATTCTCCTCTCTATGGTATTTAGTCATGAGTCACTTTCACTCTCAAAATCATGTAAGTAGGTCATAGGATGAGTCTCATTAGGTTCTAGGATCTCATCATGGTCAAATTAATGAGTCAAGTGTCAATAAATATCAGCAAGGTCATGAGGAAGTCAATAAACTCAAAGTCACAACACCTAGAAGATCAAAGAGATTTTTTATTCAGATTCATGTAATTTTCAACTCAAAACCATGTTTTGAGGTGAAAACATGATACTTTTCCTTTATTATCATTTATTATGTAATTTTATGTCAGCATATGTAATAAGTCACACTTCAGAAGCTGCTATCTCCACAAAGTCATCACCCCACCTTTTAGAGAAATTTTATGTAGCATTTTCAGCATCAAATCATGTTCTAAATATGATTATCAGAAAGATCCTGGAAAGATCTTTCCAATCGTATATTTCACTCTCAAAACCGACTTTTGGATCGAAATTTATGCCTAAGTGAATAAAGTCCTCTACACCCTAAACCTTCCCCTTTTTCCCACCTTTCCCTTAAACTTTATGTTATTAAAGTTTAATATTTTCTTTAATAAATCTCTTTTTCCCCTTCTGATTACATAATTGCATTACAAAAAGTCTTATATAAGTCCAATGTGATTTAAACAAACCACTTCCCCTCATGTCCCTTTAAAACCTTATAATAACGTTATAAATTTTGTTATTATAAATCCCATCTGATTTAATAACCACTTCCCCTCCATTACCCCTAAAATTTATGATAAATTATATATATATAAATTCCCCACCATTCCAAACCACTTCACCTCCATCCCTTTTAAAACCTTATGATAAAATTTAAAGGTTTTACATTATAAAACCCCACTGTTCCAAACCCTTTCCTTTCCTATCGCATCGCAAATTTAAACGGTGCGCCCCGATTTTCCCATGGTAAAAAACTCCGATGCGATTGCATTGAGTGCTCCTGATTGTATATTTCTAATGGAAAACCCCCGATTGACCCTGCCCGATGCTATCCTGGCCATCGATCTGCCCATCCGATTGGACGGCCCATACTTGATCGACGCTTTCAAATGCCTCCTCCCGATTGACACCCTCTGATTACTCTCCATCATCGATTTCTTCATCCCATCGGACAGCCTACAAGCCGTCGCACTCATCGCAATTGGAATTTTCATATTACACTCTCCCCCCTCTCCTCCGATCTTCCGATGCCGATGGACCTTCGGGTCCCACCATTTAATATTCACCACCCATTCATAATACAATGGCCCTTCCCTTTGTATATATTAAATTTTATTTTATTTCAATTTACAAAAGGATTTCCCCTTCATATATTATCCCCATCACATCGGAGGAATTCTATTATATGATGCATCTGCCCCAAATCCCCGATCCCGATTGCGATGTATAACTCTTGGGTCCCATCTTAAAGGCCTTTCAACATAAAAAATTATTTTCCCCTTTGTAAAAGCGCTCGACTATTTTTAATATGTTTTGAAAGGAAATATCCCTTAGCCTATCTTTTAATCCCATCGAACCTTTTCCCAATCGCATCAGAGTTTTTATATATGCCCTGTCCCACTATCCCTATTCCTCCGATCCCCGATTGCGATTGTTCCATCGCAACGCGTATTTTAAACACTTCACTGTATATTGTATTCCCTATGCCTATTGGTTCTGATTGCGATTGTCACCCGGCCCCACCTCCTCTCCCTTTGATCCTTCCATTCAAGAATGGTTTCTCCCTTCACTAAAGGCATCATTTCATTTTATTTTATTTTCAAAATTATTTTATTCCAAGTCCGTTTTCTTCAAAAGGATAAAACAGTGAGAAATAGTGAAAGGCCGAGGAACTAAATATGAGAAATTAAGACATCTTCAACAACGGTTTAAAGAGATATTTTCTACAGATTTCTTCTTCTCAGTCATTGGACATAACAACGAAATCGGCCAAAGTGGTCAAATGTAATGTTGCTCCTTCTTTTAAGCAGATTGTTGGTTCTCTTTTCTATCTTCAGATTTTAGTTCTTGACCTGTTAAAACAACTCCCTTTTTCTCTGGATCTATCTTCCCACATTTCAGCCTATTTAATGTAATTGTAAATCATTTGAAAAGCAGTCTGTAACTCAGAAGTAGGGGAAAAGTGTGGAAATCAAGGAGAATGCTCTACGCTCCATTGTAACAGTTTTGGACAGGGAATTAATAAAGAGATGCAACTCTAATTTTTGGGATCCATGTGGTATGAAATTTAGCATTTGTTCTCTCTTTGTGTTCATATGTAAATTTTTATGTGTACCATTCATTCATAAACATCTCTTTTGAATGTTTTCAAGATAGAAAGGTAGAATCCATTTTATATGCTCTGCCTTGGGGAATCATTCAATACTCTGTGTTTTTCTTTTGTTTGAAAAGGATCCATCTTCTATGCCCTTTTCAGCCCCTCACCAGTATTTCCATTCCAACATTATTTATACTTTATTGCTAAATTTTCATGCCTACCTTGCCCCACGAGATAACCTGTATCCTAATTTAATTCCCTAGTTTCAAACTGTCCCATTTGTCCCACACATCCCTAAAAAATTCATTCATTTCATTAAAACATTTTCCTATTATTATACCTAGCCTAATATCAGTTCATTGTTGTACTTTGTTGAATATCCTTTCATGGAGAGAGCCCTCTCCTGACCTTGTAGGGCTAGCTACAAGGCTGAGCGTGGTTTATATGTTTCCTTGATTTGCCTTTTTTCAGCCTGAGGTCCAAATCAGGTGATAACAGTAGGCATTAAAACATTCATTGAATCCACACAAATGTGTATTTTTTGTATAATTAGGACATTTAATTGGGTTCATTATTTCAAAGGAAGGCATTCGTGTCAACCCGTTGAAGGTTGAGGCCATTTTCAATTTACCTCCTCCTTCCACTCTTTGCCAACTCCATAGTTTGCAAGGGAAAGAAAATTTCTACGTCGTTTTATCCCGAACTATACGAAGTTAGCTAAAGGTTTGACTCAATTATTAAAATAGGATGTTCCATTCATATGGGACGAGCTTTCCGATAAAGATTTTGATGCACTCAAACATGCGTTGACCCATGCACCATTGTTGCATCCGCCTGATTATCATTGAGATTAATTTTTGTATTTAGTTGCGTCTAATTCCATGATTGGAATGGTTTTATTTCAACTAGATGACTCCAACAATGAACGTTTGATTTATTACCTAAGTCAGAATCTCACCCTGACAGAGATCAAGTATTCGCATGTGGAGAAATTGGCCTTGGACGTCGTTCAAGCTATCCAATTATTCTGTCATTACATATTGTTACGTAAAACCAAAGTGATATCTAATTGCAACCTTATGATGTATATTTTGAAGAAAAAATTACTCGAGGGAAAATAATCTAAATGGATAGTTATCCTACAAGAGTTTTATTTGGAGTTTGAGAAATCCAAGTCTAAGAAATCACTGGTTTTGTTGAACTTATGTTATATTTTCCCTATAATGAATTAGAAACATTGGAAAAGGACCATCTTTCCGATGAATATATGTTTCTAATTAGTACATTAGATCCTTGGTAAAGAGATATCATTATATATCTTCAAATACAAACCTTTTGGCCAGACCTTTCACGATCTGATCGACGTATAATACGATACCAATCTCAACAATACAATATTATTGATGATACTCTTTATCGTCGTGGTGCCAATTTTATTTTTTGACATTGTATAACTCACAAAGAAGCAAAAAAGGTATTAAATGATTTCCATTCTAGATCATGTGGTCGTCATATATCTGGGTGTTTCACAGCCCAAAAGACATTGCATGCTAGATATTTTTGGTCGTCACTATTTAAATATTATATTCTTGCTGTTAGAAAATTCCACAATTTCCAAAAAAATTATTGAAATATGTGTGCACCTCCAGCTCCTCATCACCCAATCATTGCTCCCAGTCCCTTCATAAAATGGGGCATCGATTTCGTCACATGTAACCCTCACTCGGTCGGGGGGAATGGGTATATTATTATCATTGTAGATTACTTTCCTAAATGGGATAAGGAAATGTCTACATTCACAGTTGATGGAAAAATTGTACAAATTTTCATATTCAATCACGTAATTGTTAGGTTTGGTGTCCCTCAAGCTATCGTTATGGACCATGGTAGCCACTTTCGAAATATTATGATAACCGAACTTTCCACTCAAGTTAGCTTACACCATGATAATTATACACCATATTACCCATAGGCCAATGGCCAAGTTGAGGTTGTCAACAAAGTTTTAACCAACGTGATTAAACAGATCATAGGAAGTTATAAAAAATTGGCATACCATGTTTTTTTTAGCATTGTGGGCATACCATACCTCTGCAAAAACATCCACAACGTTTAATCCTTTTCAACTTGTTTATGGTGTAACTGTTTCAAACCATATTTTGACTAAAGCTTAGCCTCTTTAGTCTAAGAGGGCTCTCTCAAAGGGGTTTTATGATATTGAATAATGATGATACTAGATGGCTAACTTTATTTGAAATGTAACTTGGTTTTTATGTTTACAGGTTGAAAATAATGCAAGATTTATACCATTGGGATTGTGGAGTAAAAAATTAGTAGTTTCAGTGGCAAAGTTTCTTGACATGGAAGCTGAGGCAGATAGGGGTCTTTAATAGAGGTAGCTCACACATAAAACATAGGGCAACACAGTCATTTCATCACTAAAGGAAGTTAGAGCATAAACTTATGAATTTTGAGTAATATAAATGAAATCTACTACAAGTGGCAAACATAAAGATATATATCAAAAAGACATTAAAAACCCCGTGAGAATCTCAGGTCTATCAAGAAGAAAGTCACTCTGTATTACTGATATAAGTCAAATACATAAAAGCAGTAGTTTAGTGCAAAAAATCTCCAACCCTTCACTACTTCGATGCTTTTTCTTTAAATAGACATTCTTACAACGAGGATGATCTTCCTAGTGGCTAGATTCATCGAATTCTCATATGAAAAATCACATAACTAAAAAACATGACATCTAACAAGAAACTGACAACTACACCTTAAAGAAAACATCTCCTAATAGGAGTCTAACTCCTATTTATTGCATACTCTACCTTATCTTATGAAACAGGTACATAACAGTTAAAAAATAAGCATCACATGCTCGAAAGATACATGATAGGTTCATTTCCACTTTACATATTTAAGACTCTCCTAGACATGTGGAACAAAACCCTATTTTTCAGCAATGCATAACCCTTATCTTCAACGAGAGCTTTGGATGATGACCTGTCTCCACAGCACTTCCTTCGAGTCATAAATATTTATGTTAGTACCCCTTGACATGTTGGAGGAGTCCATTTTTCCAAAACTGACATTAAGATGCTCCAAAACCTTCAAAACTAACTCGCTACGAAAACAGGACAGTTTCGTAGCAAGCTTTAGTAGTGTTGAAAAGGTAGCTTCTGCAACAAATAACTTTTCTCCTTTGTTGTTCCATGGTGTCAACCAAGTCATGACACATCACCACCATCAAAATCACTCCTTGAAAACTGTAAAAAGTGACTTTAGAGGAAAAAATGCTACTACAAGTTTTTTCGTAGCGTTTTCCTGGCTTTAAGCCTAGGAAACGCTACGAAATTGTGTAAAACTGCAGAAATTCCAGATTTCAAAACCGTCTCCAAAAAGTGACCTCCAGTTGTAAAAACTTGATCTCCTGCATGTAATGAACCTCTCTAAAGCATATTTAACCTCAAATTATGGTCCTTGTGGTGTTTCCTCCTCATCTATGATCAGTTGAGCAATGGGCTCCTCAACCACAGACATCTTCAAACCTTTCTTCTCCAGCTCTTCATGAATCAATTCTAATTTCTCCTGAAGGTCTTTGATTTGGTATTTTAGTGTCCTATTCTTAGACTATAAGTGAATGTTTAAATTTTTTATATTCTTGACCTCTTTTCTTAGTGGTTGAGTCCACTTTATCAGTTTTTCTATGTTGTCCTAGGTCTTAGAAACACTTGTGACTTAATCCTCCCAAATATTTCTCATATGTTCAAACTGCACTCTTTCAGATCTATGTTTCTTGGCCTCTTTCCTCAAGACTGATATATCTTCACTTGCATCTTTCAACTGCTCCTTAAGGGCTTCAACTTCTGTCTTTTCAAAGATTTTCTTTTTTCCCTTCTTTTTCTGGATGACCAAATCTTATTTTGCAGGTGAAGAGAGGTCTATGATGCTTGGTGGTAGCTGAATAGTTTCACTGACCTTTTGAGCTTCTTTGCTGCTTTCCAAGACTTTTTTGGCATGTCTTGTCATTGGCTCTCTAGCTTGAAACATAAATCCAACATCATCACCTACAAATTCTAACTTCTTAGTGGTTTTTCCTTTCTTAAGCTTCCCTCCTCCCTCATCTATGTCTTCAACTTGGACTATGGGAGTTTATTCAATATAAATGGCATGCAAGATGTCCTCTAAGTTACCTTTAGCCACTATTTGGCTCCTTGTAACCCTCTTGCTACCATGTTTGCTAATTTTTGGCTTTTTTTTTTGTAGGTGTAACTTTGGGTGTGTCAACCTTTTACAAAGGCTCTATCTCCATGCTCACTGGTTCTAAATGCTCTGCCACTGAAGGTGATGCGATATCTCTAGGTTTGGGAGTTCTTTTAGGAGTGATAGCATCTACTTCAAAACCACTTCTGAATAGAAAATATGACCAATCTCTTCCAAATCGTTTTAACTCCTCTAACACCAACAACTTGATCAAACCATGATGAAAAAGAGAGGTTTCAATTCCTTATGTTTTAACTTGAGCCTTGTCTGACATTTTAGCTAAGATTTTGTATAAGTAAAAAGGAAAATCAAGAGAACTCTTACCCAAAAAATGCAGAAGAAGCCTAAGGTGGTAGGAAAAAACCATGTGATACCTCCCTTCATAGGTGAAGTACTTCTGAATGATCAGCAACAGCTTTGTGTAGTTTTCCTTCATACAGCTCCTTGGGATAGCATTTGTGAGATCAATTTCACTATGCTCTGTCTTGATGAATTCTTTACAGTCCTACATGGTGAAATTGATGCCTTTAAACCATTTCTCTCCTCCTCTAGGGATTTCTGTTGCTGTTGGAATGGTTTCTGGTGTTATTATGATATTTAACATTCCCACCTTTGAAGTTGATCCAGTAAAACTCTTAGAAAACTCCTTTGAAACATGCAAATGACATCCTTGCATACTTTGGAAGAATTGCAAACACCCTATTCTTCTAAACACTTCCAATGCAGTTGGGTCTTCATTCAAAAAATTCATATCCATTGGCTCATATCTAAGGTACTGACCACCTTTGTTGGTCTTCTTCTTTGTAGCCATGGTGATTTTATACCTTCTCTGCCTTGCTTTATTAGTGACACTTGCAACTTTTGAAAATGCCAGCAACTAGCTTGGCTTGGTGAAACATCTCTCTAGAACTCAATAGCATGAAAAGATGAAGCGGAGAATGAAAAAGAATCAATTGGGTAATGTTTTAAATTTTCGATGACAACTCATGCTTTAATCATGCCTCATACATGCTAAAAATAGTAATGATGACCTCAGACATGACCTTTGTACCTTGATTTAACCCTAACTAACTTGAATGACATCCACCCTAACTCTTCTAATCATGGACTGACACCTTGCACCATATTTGACAAGATAGATAGAAAATCCATTTTTTGTAGCGTGGCTAGTTCATTTTCTGATAGTTTCGCTACGAAACTATTAGGCAATTTCGTGCGAAAACTACCTTTTTACAATGTAAAACGCTATGACAAGAGGAAAAACTGGCTAAAGTGACCTTTTTGAATTCAAAATCTTGGGAAATGAAATATTTCATCAAATTATGACTAATGCGACATGATATGACTTGAATGGAGGTGGGTTTGAACCTTAGGATAGGTTAAAGATGAAAAAACTAAAATTTTCCTATACTAACTTGTGATAAATGAACTCAATGACCATACCTTTAACAAATGAACTCTATGGCCATGTAAAATAGTGTTTCACTTTTTCTGATTGGTAACAGTGGCTCCACTTGTGATGGTGTGCCCTTGTGGAACACCAAAGAACTGGTAGTTCTAGTGCTATCCATCTTCTTGGAAATAAAAACTCTGAAATTTGCCAAGCTTTCCTTCAAACTCTAATGACCTTCACCTCGGGCTCAATTTTGATGATCAACTTGTCTTTATTAGCATAAAAACATATTAAAATGGAATATATACAATGGAATGAAATATCAGTAGAACTTAAGAGGAATAGTGCTTCAAAAACTTTCCATTGACAGGCCCTCCAACACAAGGTTTTCCATCCATATCCTGCAGCGTGTAAGTGTTGTTTCGATGGAATGAAAATACTATGAATGGACCTTTCCAGATATTCTCAAACTTACCATGTTTCCCCTTCTCTTTAATTATGGCCTCCCACTTCAATACCACATCTTGAATCTGAAAGTTTTCTTCTTTGACCTTCCTGTCAAATGTCTTCTTAATTATGTTTTGATATTGTTGATTGTTGTTATAGACTTCCTCCCTTTTTTCCTGCAATTGATTTATTCTCCTCTGAGTTGCATTTGGCTCCTCCTCTAATCCTTGCAGCAATTTCATGACATGCACTCCCAAGGATGTAGGAAAAGTAGTTTCAGCCCCATACACCAACTCATAAGGTGAAGTTCCAATTGACCTTTTTGTGCACACTCTATCATCCCACAAAGCATACTTCATCTTCAAATGCCATGAATTCTTGTTTTCCTGCAGCACTATTAGTATGAATTCTAATTGCAAGTGTACAAAAAAAAACTCACTTTAGATATGCATAACAAACAGCCCTAACATCAAATATGGTTGCCAATTTATTTAGATCTGCAGTTAGTTGACCAAGATAAATTCTAAAAAATCTAGATCTATGAAGTAAAAGACATTAAGCAGTAAATAAAAGAAAGAGTTGCTCCATGCATCCAATAGACAAGACGATAATATTTTTAAATAATTTTTTGTATTTTTGACACTTGGGAAGGGAACATAGAAAGATGTTACTAATTCCCCTTAGTGGGATGGGTTCTTGAATGTCCTCAACACTTCATGTCTAACAACTCTCTCTCTTGATGGTGTAGAAAACCCAGACAAAGAATGGAACTCAAAGGGAACTCACAAAAAAAATGGTAGAAAAATATGTCAATGATGGAGGATCAAAGTTAGACCAAAAGTATAGATCCAGAGTGATCTTTAGGCAACAAAAGGCAGTGAGTGAATAGAAAAACCCTTCTATTTATAAAAAAATATTGAGTTAATCTAGATATTGGTGCATAATTAAAATATTATTAACCAATTCTAGATCCAACTTTTATGGAATATTTTATTATATTTGTTGGAGGGAAAAAGAATTTGAATTTGTTCAAATCCATTTACTTGTAAATAATAAATAAATAAATGATTTATTTATTATTTTAATGATTTCGTTGAGTAATAATTAAATAAATAGTGATTTATTCAATTATTAATAAATGATTTATTCAAATTTAACAAGGAATATTATTTAAATAAGGTTTAAATAATTATTCCTAGAAAATAATAAGATAAATAATGATTTATCTAATTAATTTTCATGTTTTGGGTTAAATATGAATAGGAATATTAATTAAATTGTTGTTTACCTAATTATTCCTTGAGTAAAATCAAAAAAATATTGATTTATTCAATATTTCCTCATGGGGTTTCCTGTTTAGACCATAAACACTTATTAAATTATGGATTGCTAAGTAATTTTTCATAGTGAAAGCAATTTTACTTAGGGTAAAATTGGTCTTATATGGTGTACTTTGGTGCATCTAATAGTATCAAGTTAGATGACCAAAAATTGGTGTAAGAGATTTCCCCCCAGCATGCGAGCGTTAGGAGCTAATCATATAACCGAAGTACATTGTAAGAACTCAATCACTAGACACTGAAGGGGAAGTCAAAGAGAGAGAAATATAAGGTAGACCAAAGTGCTAGAGGACAAGAACTTAAGGAGGCAAGACTTACAGGTGCAACAAGTCTCTTTTATGAGTGAGTACTTATGCTACAAGAGGTGAGGGAGGCATACCTGTGCCTGGTGAGACAAGTACAAAGAATAATGCATCCAGTAAACAAGGGACTGAACTATATAGTACATGCTGGCATAAACATGAGCCAGATAAAAACATGATAATGGATCCCAAATACATACTGTGCCTGGGATAATAGCCAAAACTTATACAATAATATCTTAGTACATGAGATATAAACACAACCAAAGAGGCCCTATAAATAGGAGAGGGCTCTAAAACTCTGAATGATAGATGCAAACTAAAAGGCGTTGCAAGCGGCTGAGGCCAGAACTATCAAATATGTGGAGCTGCATCAAAGGATGTAATGAAGATTTCATCCAGGAATGTAAGGGGCTACCTGAAGGGACACCCCCTCATGAGGTTTGAAACATCTCACACACACCCAGGAATCACCGGTACAATCTGCTGCATCACTGAACCATCAAGTATACGAATCTTGATCATGCCGTAAGGAGTTGGAACTGAGAAACAATCAAGTCAAAGGGAAATAAGGAGTCCCTTTGCCTGATCCAAGGAACTAAACAAGAGTGGAAGTTGGAACAAAGGTACATCGCGCTCTAGACCTATCTTCTGGAATGAATGAGCTGATGTCGATAAAAGGAGGTCCGCCATAGGTGAGGCAATAAGGGATCCTTAGCTAAGGCACGAGAGAAAATTTTAGAGCGACTGATAGACTGACACCAGGGATGATGATGGAATGGGGGGTACTGATTAGTGGGCTAAAGACTTCCCCTGTTAGAGCATGAAGGGCATGGATGACCTGGCATCAACTAACACAATATCAAAGGGGACAGGGGACAATAGGACTAAAGGCCATAATGTGTGACACGAGAGAGGAACCAAGAAATGAAGGATGGAGGACTATAGTAGGATACAAATGGACTCAGGATAGACTCCATGGCTGCGATGATGAATCCACTCTAATGCTCTAAACAAGGGTGACTCGATGATTCTACCACACAGAAAAGGTCTGGTGGGGACCATAAAAACATGAGTAAAATATGGTTACTCATGACGAAATTCGACACGAGAATGGAAAAGTATGGAGGCAAAGTGGTTCCCCAAGTACAAGTGTTGCAAGTGAAGAAATTCAATTTTTGAGGAGTGGTGAAGTGACCCTTCTTGGAAAAAATGTGTCCTGGTGAAGTATCAAATCACAAAAAAATAATAGATACCCCATTTTAGAGCTCAGTGAGAGCTTTCCAATGGTACAGACAGTTTTTCAAACTAAGCTACGGTTTAGCCATAGTGGGCGAAAGAAAAATATGGAGTTTTTCTTTTAATAAAGCATTTTCCCTCCAAATTCACTCATTTGCAAGTGTAGTTGTGGTGAATGTAGAGAGGAGAGAAGGCCCTAAATATTTCAGCGACCATAGCGGGCAAACCGACCATTAGAATCGAGATCCATCAATTGCAGGTAAGAGGCCTAACCCTACTCTTTCATTTTAGTGGATTGAAAGTTCAGTTTAGGTGCCTAGAGCTCAGGAACATACCAGGTCACACTTTTTGGGGTATGTTCTGCGACCTGGGTAGCAGGTACTAGGAAGAAAATTGCGACCTGTCCCAGGAAATGACCTGAAAAAGTGTGACCTATCAGAGAAAGGGGGTTTCAGTGCTGTCTTTGGCTGAGAGATTGGATTTTTATGGTTGAGGTGCATAGGTGCCCCCAAGCATGTTATGATCATGCCAAAATGTATTTATAAAGGGGGAATCTAAACACATTTTTATGATGTGGTTCGCCATTCTTTTGCGTTATGGTTATGCAGTTCGAGAAAGGGAATGGAGGATTACCAATATCTTTTGGTACTTCATATATGAAGCAAATGGACTAATTTTATGGGTTGTAATCCATGGTGTCGCTATCCCAAAGAGTGGATTTGGAGATAATGAACCAGTGCTCTCCTAGAAAACCCACAGGTTGGTCAGCAATAATGTCTAGGGGACTAGGTTGCTAATGTAAGATGAAGGAATGATGAGGGGTATCATCCCTAGAGTGATCTAAAGTGATATGGGACTCTAGAGGTTCTTCTAAATGGGGAATAATAAGGATACTATAGTCGACATGACTAGATACACTAGGAGAGTTGTGCATAATTGCTTCTCCTAGTCTCCCAAATATGGGTGCCCCCCTACCCAAAAATTGGGTATCAATGTAATGGCCACAAGGTGTATGTGGTTTGAATTCATGGGTTCAATGTAAGGGGGGATAGATAAAGTTAGGGGTGGTGACTACTTCCATAATTTCATCATCGTAATCAAAGATGCGGTGACTAGTGGAAGAAAGACCATGTGGTGCGACGAAGATACCTGACTCATCATCATGAGAAGTGAGGTTCACATGCGCCTCGTCACGGAGGATGACGGAAGAACGAGTAGATGAAGGATCCACCGAGGTTGAGCCCAAGGTGATCACTGAAGGGAGGTCCAGCGAAACAGAAGGGGAAGTCCCATGGGGGTCTTCCACCGTGAATCTCATAGATGATGACAAGTAATGGACAGTGGCCAAAGACTCTATCATTTCGACATCTAGAGGGGGAATTTCTATGGGAGTGGATGTAGTATCCCAAAATGGAGAATGAAGTAATAATTCAACACAATATAAGAACTGAAACTAAGTAAACAATAGATCTAAATACAACATCAGAATATACAGAGAAGCTGAGCCATTTTATTATATGGAGATGAATCAGTTACACAATGTACAGAAAATGAGTAGATCTAGACCAAGAGATGGCCTAGAATCATCCTACAATGGTGTTGCAACTAGCACTACATAACTGGTGAGCTTACAAAATAAATACTGTGTTGTCCCTTCTACTGCTAATATACATGAAAATGTTGCAAAATGAAATTTAGATATAAGGATCTCAAGAGCTCTACTAAAGCCAAGATTCAAGATCTGGCCAATGTGATGGGAACCCAAGGTAACCCAAAAAGGATTTTCTAGATCTACAACTTTGGAAAATCACCATCCTTGAGTTTGATCCTTTGACTACAAGGTTATGCAGATCTGAAGCTAGATCTGACAAATAGATGACTGAAATATGTCACAAGATCAT
Source organism: Pinus albicaulis (assembly GCA_034641835.2). Lineage (NCBI taxonomy): Eukaryota > Viridiplantae > Streptophyta > Pinopsida > Pinales > Pinaceae > Pinus > Pinus albicaulis. Next base: position 17,369,821 of record MU968317.1, read on the forward strand.
ATCTAATATTGAAGGGTTAATCCCTTCTCTAGATCAACAAGCTAGAAGCTCTAGATCTAGCTCCTCAATCCTCCAATGGCGATTGTAGTTGCTGCTACACAAATTCTCATAAAAATTGCACTATAAAGGAGAGATAGGCTTTATTCCTACTTAAATATGTTGCAATAGACTCTAGGCTGATGGAAGTATTGATGGCAAGGTGAGGAGATGACCCCTCACAGGTTTACTAGCTGAAATGATAGCAACTTCCTTCCTCCTTTGGATCTTCAATGATGGACAGCGTAATTCTGGATGCAATTACTATTTCTATGAGGTAAATAACTCTTGGCCTAATTCCAGATCTAAAATGAAGCCCTGGGAACACAGATCCTCAAGACCAGGTGATATGAATACTCCTACACCGATTCTCTAGCTGAAATACTGAAGACAACCTTCACCTTCCAAACTGATCTTCAAAAATTTCATAATTCCTTAACGTAGATGTTCTGTAGATGATGGAATGATAAGTGGAACCAATTCCTAATGTAGAATGAAGTATAATCCTCTTCCAAGATATCACTCAATGAAAGAGGAGGGATTCCTGACCAGGAACACCCTGTGCTAAACAACACTTGAAATCTTTGCTAAACAGCCAAAGAAAGCATGGAATGTCACATGACAATTCTAGATCTAAACAGACCTCTAAATCTATACTCAATATCTTGCCTTCATTGTGTCCTTCATCTCCTTTATATATTTTATGAGCCTTCCCATTTCTTGGCCCTCATCTAAACTGCATTGTGCATGTGGACAAGATCCTCCATGTTTGACTGCGATGTCTTTCCAAGTCATCCATCATGTCTAGGTGTAATGTACACCCTCTCCATCATGTGTGCATTAATTTCACAACTTCCTCCATCACTTCATCATGAATTCTCTATGATCTTAGGTTTGATCCCTTCCAAGATTTAGTTGACTACTTCAAACTCCATGATCTATCTCATTAATGAGACATGATCTCCAATTCCATTCACATTAGTAGTGGCTCCACTACCTCATTATATATATCTAGGCCATATTCACACATAAAAAGTGGATATTTATTCATCTTGAGGATTATGGTTCCCTCCACCCTTTTATTTACTTAATTAAGTAGGTTTATTAAGAACTCTAATATTCCAAATATCATGTGAAAATTTGGGAATATTACAGTCCTCCCCAAAAAAATTTTGCTTGTCCTCAAGCAAGTGCAAAAGTGGATGCTACAGCAAACATCCTTCCTCCAAATGGCATCCTCATATGGAAGGCCTTCCCATCTATCACAATGTATCATGCATTTCCAGCTCCAAATATGCCTCTCTAGAATTTCTAGAATGGCCTCCAACTGAAAAGTTAGATACCCATCCTCATCAATGAATCTCCAAGTGGCAACCATATGATGACCAAAGTTATCCTCTATACATGAGATACATAAGATGAATTGGTTCATTCCCAAAGTGGAAAGTCCCAACTCATGAATTATCTCTCCAAGCCATGACAGATAGAGTAGATTACACCTATCAAAGCCCTCATCATTAGCCCTATTGGCTATGTAGGAATCAAACATCACTTCAACATAGTGAACAACAAGAAGTAGAGACATATGGTAAAACATGAACAATGTTAAACCATATTCTCCTAATAACAGCCAACACAGCAAATCCTTCTGCTGCCATGCTAGATCATCATGAAAACAAGTAAGAGAGGCATACTCCCTCAAAATAATCCACCGCAACAATGCTTCTTGTTGCCATTCCAAATCAACATCATTGAGAATATGAGAGCCATACTCTCTCAATAGAAGCCACCTTAGCAATGCCTCTTGCTGTCATACCACATCATCATTGTACCAAATGTAGTGGCCATATTCTCTCAAGAGAAGCCACCTTAATAAGGCATCTTGATGCCCCATCACATCATCATTATACCAAGTACGATGACCATAATCCCCCAACAGAAGCCAACGTTGTAAAGCCTTCTGTTTCCATCCTCCAACAATGTCATGCAATGTATGGGAAGAATTCAGCCCATATTCTCCCAATAGTAACCATAGAAACAAGGATTCTTGCTTCCTTCTTACATTATCATGATGCAAGTCATGGAGCAACAATAAAGTAATGGGCATGTGAGATGTCTCATTAGCATAATACAAACAAGCTCCCTTATGCCACTTCATGTGAGAGTTATACTTTCTCCCAAACCCAAGTACATACATGAACATGAGATACATCCCAAACAGAAATATATGTAAAGACATGAGACATATCCCAAAAAAGAGTAAATACATGGACATAAGATATCTCATCAGATGTCCAAACTCTCTTCTCAACAACCAAAGTAACCATTCCTTTTTCTTCTGCATTCTTTCGGTGATGTGCATTGCATGAATCAGAAAATTATGACTCATTGAGTGGTTGCCATACTCACCCAAGAGCAACCAGCTCAACCATGCTTCTTGATGGCTTGTATCATATATATGCAAGTGTTTTGGAAACCCCTTTCTCCATATCATCAACCATTCATCCCAATGTGGATGATGGATCTCATTCTGCAAATACTTGGTATCCTCCCATTGTAGGACACCAACCTCCTCAAATTGTTGAATAACTTTGCACTCCATGAAATTTTGAAGTGCACCTCCAATGATATCTCTTAATGATACCTTCCTCCAATCCATGGCCTTCTGAAACCAATGAGGTTCTAGATCTGCTGCAGATAGAAGTTTCTCTTTGAGTTGTTGATGCTCACTGAGAAAGTGTCATCAAGAAAGGAGAAATAACTTCTCATCTCAAGATGTCTACCATTCATCATCTTAACCTCCATTGCTGCATGAGTGAAGTTACCTTCAAAATTCTCCAAGAATAATGGTGCTCCTCCTTTATCACTGTTACTAAGTGACAGCGTTGTAGATCTGCATGGTAATACATGTGTTGTCTCAAAGCAAGGCACAATTTTGATCTCATGAGTCATAACCAGTCATTATACATAGGATCATGCTCATCCCATTTTCTGAAACTCTACACTTCAACTCAAAGGGTTGAATGTAGTCCATCAATGACAAATTGGGATAGCTTTTCATTTCCTACTTGATTAGATCAAGGGTCCTCTGCACTGTGATATGTTGCTGCTTCAAATCAACATTTTGTTCTAACCCTTGGTTATGCATTGGCCCTAATGGCATGTCCCCATAAGTTTCAATAAGATCTATTGAAACAATAGGTGATGAATGTGTATGCATACCTTGGATCCACTGATGTGTGGGATCCTCTTTCTAGAACACAATAGTTCCTCCAACTAGGACAATGGTGTCTCCAACTGTGTAATGTTCCAAATTTTTAGCCTCAAAGCTAAATGGAACATTAGAGTTAGTGTCAGCTATTGTCGGTAATCAATGGGAATAAAAGCCCATAAGTCTCCTAAGGAGGATAAAAACACTCCAAATGTGAAAGGGGACACTCTTTATAGCTTAATAAAACACCTCCATGTGTGAACAGGGTTAAAACCAAGCTTCTTTGACTAAGTCAACAACGCAGTTGTGGAGGAGGAGGAATAACGCAATTTTGGAGGGAGATGTATCTTCTTGGGTCTATGTTATATTCTTTCCACGACTAGCACCACGCACTGTACGTTGCGCTGGGCGCAGCAGGGGGGTCACAGGGGGGGCAACAGCGCCCCGGCGAAATTGTTTTTGGTATGCGGTCCCACTCATATGCAGACCCACCCATGTTTTGTGCATGAGTTTGCACATGGTTTTGGGGTACGAAGGTTTTCAGCCCCTGGTATTTTGTAGATCCTGTCAAGGGAACTACGGTTATGTTCTAATCCAGGGTTAATGGATTGGGGTTTATGTATGCTTGGCATGTATATATATGTGTTGTAACACTAAAAGGATTATAATGAAAAATCAAGCTGGTCGTCCCAATTTGGGATCCAGGGGAAAATCTCTGTGTTTATCTATTTTATGTTTTATGCTCTTGCTATTGTTTATTTTCTGTTATAAGATTCGTGTGTAGATAATTTATGTTCAGGGTTAAAACCTACATTTGGTATCGGAGTTGTTTCAGCTTCAAGGGGACGCCTTTTTTGCTGAGGGTTTTTTGTTCGGGCCTGAGGTAGACCCTGTTCAATGGGAGATCTGCGGGATCGAATCTTGTGGTGAAATAAGATGGCAAGCGGCGGAAAGATAGAGATCGAGAAATTTAATGGTCAGAGTTTTGAGTTGTGGAAGCTCAAGATGGAGGATCTGCTGGTGGATAAAGATCAGTGGATCACGGTAGATCCAGGTACTAAACCAATAGCAATGTCAGATGAAGACTGGAAGAAACTGGATCGGAAGGCTAAGAGCACAATATGGTTGTGTGTATCAGATTCAGTATTGTTGAATGTATCTAGGGAAGCTACGACGAAGAATTTGTGGGAAAAACTTGGGAATTTGTACCAATCTAAGTCTCTGGTGAAGAATTTGTTCCTGCGGAAGAAGCTGTATAACCTAAGGATGAAGGATGGAGACTCAGTGACAGAGCATCTGAACGCCTTCAATGCTGTGGTAAGTCAGCTGTCATCTGTTGATATTAAAATCTTAGATGAAGATAAGTGCATCACAAAGAGGTTTCTACGTACTATGGGACAGCTCGTTATTTAATAGGTAGCAATACACCACTTTGAATTTTGATGACATTGTTCTGTTTCTCATTGCCTGAGGAACAGAGACAGAAAATATGAAGGGTCGAATGGAGATGCCTTTTTGTCCGCAGGAAGGTTCTAGAATGTAAACAAGAATAAGGTTTCGAGTGGGAGACGAATCTAGAGGAGATTCTTAACTTTCCTAGAAAGTTTGTAGCTGGTAAAATGAAATGCGGAAAGGAAGGGCACTACAAAAAGGACTGCAGATCTAAAGCTCCTGAGAAAGGAAAGGGATCTGATGATGCTCCTTCTGCAGAGGCAAAAACCACCTCTGATGAAGGTGGGGATGTGTATTTGGCTTCTTCTTCAAATACACATGTAGATCATGAGTCATGGTTGATTGACTCAGGTGAATCCTTTCACTTCACTCCCCATAGGGAGTGGTTCTGCGAGTATGAGAAATATGATGGTGATGTCTTCCTAGGGGATGATAGGAAGGCCAACTCAGATACTCTAAACTCACACCACAGAAATCTAAAATCTATAAATGGCCAAAATCACGACGTGGAAAGGAAGTCAAGTTAGTTAGGAAGGGATTGGGAATACCTCTCGTGTTCTCGTATATCTCCTCAGATTAGCTGCAATATGATTTCTGTAAGCAAGATGGATGATGCAGGTGTAAAAACAGTGTTCGAGAAAGATGCCTGCAAGATGGTTCAGGGAGAAATGGTATTAATTCCAGGAGTTCAGACTGGAACTCTATACAAGCTACAAGGTAGAATTGTTATTGATGGGTGTAACAGTTCTATGGTTCCTGAAAGTGGAGCGGAAAGCCTAGCTGTATCTGGAGAAAATACCATGCTATGGCATCAAAGGCTTGGACATATTGGAGAGAAGGGCCTTCGGATACTACATAGAAATGGTATGGTAGAAGGTATGTCCAATTTCTCTCTGGATTTCGATTTCTGTGAACATTGTGTATATGGGAAGAAAAATCGGGTGAATTTTCCTTCTAGTGCTAAGAGGGTGAACAAGATATTAGAACTTGTGCACAAGGCTGTGTTTTAGACTTGTGTCAGTTCCATCATTGGGAAGGTCTATGTACTATGTTTCATTCATAGATGACTCCTCAAGGAATACATGGATATATTTCTTGAGGAAAAAATCTGAATTCTTTGACAAATTTAAAGAATTTAAGGCTCTGGTGAAAAACCAGACAGAGAAGAAGATAAAGGCGTTGAGGACAGATAATGGTGGGGAGTTCTGCAAGAAGGAATTTGAAGAGTTCTGTAAGAAGTGTGGTATAGCACGAAAGAAGACTACTCCATACACACCTCAGCAAAATGGAGTTGCAGAAAGAATGAACAGAACACTGATGGAAAAGGCAAGAAGCATGCTCAGTGGTACCTGGTTAGGACAAGAATTCTGGGCAGAGGTAGTGGAGACTGCATGTTACTTGGTTAACAGATCACCTTCATCAGTGTTGTAGGATAAGACTCCACATGAGGTATGGGGACTGGAAAGAAACCTTCTCTTTCACATCTAAGGGTATTTGGATGTGATGCCTATGTACATGTTCCAAAGGAGAAAAGGACCAAGTTGGATAATAATATGAAAGGTGCATCTTTATTGGGTATAAGGATGGTTTAAAGGGTTACAAGCTTTGGAATCCAGAAACAAGGAAGGTTGTGTACAGCCGAGATGTGGTGTTTAGAGAGGTGAAAGATGTTGTTACACATGAAGTCCTACCAAAGGAACCTGAGAAGATAGAGTTTGAGCTAAAGAAGGATGAATCAGACTCTAAAACAGAAGAAGACTCAGAAGAGGAAGAACCACAAACCCCAGCTTTGAGAAGATCAGTTCGGGAAAGAAGGAAACCAGAAAGGTATAGTCCATCTTCTTTTTTCTCAGGTTTTGCCTTAAATATAACTGATGATGATCCCAGAACTATCAGGGAGGCAGTTCATTAAGAGGATGGAAAAATCTAGAAGGAGGCCATGGTTGATGAAATGGCATCCTTGCACAAAAATGAGGCATGGGATCTGGTGGAGTTGCCGGCTGGAAGGAATCCCATCGGGAGCAAATGGGTGTTTAAAAAGAAGATGAATGTAGAAGGCAAGGTGGAGAAATACAAAGCTCGGTTGGTAGCAAAAGGTTATTCCCAAGTGCCAGGAATTGATTTTGGTGATATTTTCTCTCCTGTTGCCAAAGTTACCTCTATTAGATTAATTTTATCTGTTGCTGCTGCATTTGATTTTGAGATAGAACAAATGTATGTGAAGACAAAATTTCTTCACGAGGATCTATAAGAGGAGATCTACATGAAGCAACCTAAAGGCTTTATGGTGAAGGGTAAGAAAGACCTGGTATGCAAGTTGAAGAAGTCGCTGTATGGGTTAAAACAATCACCAAGGATGTGGTATCAGAAATTTGATACCCATATACGGGGACTTGGCTTCACTAGAAGCAAGGAGGATCAATGTGTTTATTTTAAATTAATTGGTGACCGTGTTATTTATTTGGTGTTGTATGTGGATGATATGTTGTTGATTGGAAATGACAAAGAAATTATCCAATATTTGAAGACCCAACTATTCTCCAAATTTGACATGAAGGATCTTGGTGCTGCAAAATATATTTTGGGCATGGAAATTAAGAGAGATCGTGCAAAGAGGAAGCTCTGGTTAAACCAGAGGAAGTATGTCAAGACTATATTGCAGAGGTTCAATATGCAGGATAGTAAACCGGCGAGTGTTCCTATTCTTGTAGGTGCAAAGTTGTCTGCTGAACAGTGTCCCAAGACACAAGAAGAAGAGGAGGATATGTCTCGTGTTCCATATGCAAGTGCAGTGGGTAGCCTGATATATGCAATGGTCTATACTAGACCAGACATTGCACATTCAGTGGGAGTATTGAGAAGGTTTATGTCAAACCCAGGGAAGGAGCATTGGACAGCAGTTGTTACACCATTTTTTGGTCATCTAACCTATTATCATTAGATGGACCCAAGTACACCATGTAAGACCAGTTTTACCCTAAGTAAAACTGCTTTCACTATGTTAAAACAGGAAACCCCAAAAGGAAATATTAAAACAAACCCATATTTGTTTGATTTTCCTCATGGAATAATTAATTAAACCATAATTTAATTATTATTCCCAGTCATGTTTAACCCAAAATCAAAGAAATTAATTAGATAAAACTTTATTTATCTTATTAATTTCTAGGAATAATTATTTAAATCTTATTTAGATAATATTCCTTGTTAAATATGACCAAATCACCCACAAATAATTAAATAAATCATTATTTATTTGATTATCTTCCAACCACTTCCTTAAAAAGATAAATAAATCATTTATTTATTTATTTTTGACTAATCAAAGGACTTGACCCAAGTCAAACACCTTTTCCCTCCAACAAATATAATAAAATATTCCATAAAAGGTGGATCTAGATTTGGTTAACATTATTTTAATCATGCACCAAGATCTAGAATGACCCAATATTTTGTTATAAATAGGAGGGTTCTCCCCATCATTCTTCACCTTTTGTTGCCTATTAGATCACTCTGGATCTATACACTTGGTCTCATTTTCTACCATTTTGCTCCCATTGAGCTCTATCTTCTACATTGGGTTTTCTACATCTACAAGAGAGAGAAAGCTTAGATCTGAAGTGCTGAGGACTACAAAGAACCCATCCCATTGAGGAGATCCGGATACACCTTCTTGTTTCCTCCCAGGTGCCCTGTAATATAAAAATTCATTCAAAAATCGTGTTCTTGTCTTGTCTGTTGGATGCATGGAGCAAACTCTTTACTTTACTGCTTAATATCTTTCCATTTATAGATCTGTTTGTTGCAGCACTTTAACTACTAATTGCAGATCTGAAGATGTTTTGCAGCCATTATCGTTGTTAGGGCTATTAGTTATGCGTAGCTAAAGTGGTTCTTTTTCGTACGCTTCGACAAAGAATTCATACTAACAAATGGCGACTCCACACGGGTTTTAAATTACGACCGCTGTCGTTTTTCCTATTCCTGCATATCCAGCTACTTCAGACCCTAGGGTTTCTTTTCCGCTTTTTGTTTTTCCTATTTTCATGTGGTTTTTTCCTCATAAATCCCTCAAACATTAAAATTTCTAACTTTCGTGTGTTTCTGGCCCTATTGCGCAGGTGACCGACATCAGCCGCAGCTGAGACGACATTTTTTTTTCTGAAATCCGCCGCCGAGAGTCTCGGAAGTGCAGGTCGCGGAAAACGGCCCCAAAACTGCGACCGGAGCGAAAAACTGGTCAAAAACCGCGACCTGGACTTTTTTCTGCTGTTTTTCTGAAATTTTTCTGGGTTTTTCTAAAGCTTCTGTCAGGGTTTTCCAGCCTCTGTCTCAGCCCGTTTCAACCTATTTCTGATCTGCTTTTGCTAATCTAAGTAGGGAACCTAGCCCCCTAGGGCTTCAGTACCCTCCACTTTTGGTGGAAGAGTTTTAAGCTGTTTCAGCTGTCTGTTTTTCAGAGCTTCAGCCCCCTGTTTTCCAGATCTGTTACCTCCCTTTCAGATCCATTGAAATCAGCCTTTCTTCCTTTCAAATCACCTCTTGTCGTTTTGTTTGGACCTCCTTTCTGGGCCTCCCCCTTGCCCCCTCCGTTTTTTGTTGATTTCCTTCCTTTTTCCAGCCACCTTGCCTCTGTCTCTTGGTTGTGATCTGCACCTCTTTTCAGCAGCTCTATCCTCTAGATCCCTGTCCCTTTTGACCCTAGATCTATTGGCCTCTTTTTACGTGTGTTTTGAATAGATTTTTGCCCTCTTTTAGAGTAGTTTTGAGAGACCCGCCTTCTTGAGTTCAATTGATGCATGGTTAGCTGTTAAATGTTCTGTTATTTCAGCAATCTATATTGTTCTCTGCAGATTTCTTTTCAGTTACGCAGCACACTTTTTCTTGCTCTCAAAACGAAAAGGGTTTAAAAATTAAAATTAACGCACGCCACACACTGACCCTAAGTGAAGAAGCGCTTGGTTAACACCGCCTGGCAAAGACTCTAAAATCAATTGTCACTGCACCTTATCTGCCCTTGACATTACTTGATTCTGTCCCTTTCTGCCCTTGTCGGTTTCCTTCTTCCTGTCATCATTGCGCCCCCAAGGCACCTTTCCTGGAGCCTCCTTGGCCTTCACCCTCAGTCTCCGGTCGATCGACCTGCTCCGTCCCACCGTCGTCGAGCCAGTCCTTCTCTGATTCTTTGGGTTCTCCTTTTCCTTCTGGTTCTCCCCCCTGTCACCTCCACTATGTCGGGTCCAGGGCCTAACACTAGCGGGAATCCCGGCCCTAATGCCGGGACTACTACTAGCAGAACCACCATAGGAACTACCTCGGCTTCACCCGTGCTCCCCTTCTTGGCAGGCCTCAGCCTCCCCGATTTGGACCGGTTGATAAACGACCCTATACACCATAATGCTAGTTGGCCTGCTATGCCGACAAAGCTCCCGTCCGACATCCCAAAGTTTGACGGCCATGCTGGCGAAGAGCCTTCAAATCATGTTCGATCTTTCCACATGTGGTGTTCATCGACCTCCATTACCGATGACTCTGTTCGTCTTCGATTGTTCCAACGCACGCTTACAGGCGAAGCTTCTAAGTGGTATGTTGATCAACCCACTTCCTCCCATACCACCTTTGCAACTCTTGCCCGAGCTTTTTTATCTTACTTCCAGCTTCCCCTTCGTTTTGACACTGGTATCGAACTCTTGACTTCCTTCAAGAAAACCTCTTCAACCCGCCTTTCTACCCATGTCCAGGAATGGCGAAGAAGACGGAGCATATGTAAATCTCCTACCTTCGAAGACCGTGTCTACATGGACTGGTTCCTTAGATCTCTCTTGTCCCCTATCGGGAAAGATGTCGCATCACATTTTCCTCAAACCAAAGAAGATGCCCTCCAAATGGCGTTAAAATATGACCTGATCTACGCTCAGACAGGTTATGATCATACTGTCCTACCTGATCTCCCCAAACCCAGTGATGCCTATACACCGGGGGCACCTCATACCGCCGACAATATCGTTGGATCTATCTCTCATCCATCTGCTCCACCTCTCATGAGCTATGGTTTTCCTGGGGGAGGGGGCACCACTTCCCGCACTTCTCCCCCTCCCGATAGCACGCATCCAGGATACGACATGCCTCATCCTTTTTCCCAACCTCCTGCTTACCTCAATGTCACCCAACCCAACCATTACCCTTATCCGCAGCCTGGTGCGCCAGCTCCTCCAGCATATGCGCTTTCGCCTCCCTTTCCTTCTCAACCCTTGCAACAACAGTCACCGCCCCCTCAAGAGCAGGTGGATGCCCAGCAGGGATTCATGGCTACCCAACCACCTGACGGACAGGTGGCCCCTCAACCTTCCCCTTCTGGTTCCTCCAATTACCAGATCCTCATGATGAACTCGATCCACCTCTAACGCCGACCTAACCTTCAAACTCCTGCCTGGCCAAGAAATGATTGCCTCCCTGCTTCGCCTTTGTCCTCAGTTCCCTTCTTCGTGTTCCACAGAGCTTCCTTCGATACATCCAATGGCTCCTTATTATCCCTCAACCCAAAGTTGAGGTTCATACCAAGATTCCTAAAGGACCATTACGCCAAAATGCTGCTTCTGGTCGAGCTGCTCATTCGTATAGCATAGTAGATGATTTGGCACAATCTCCTGCTGCCATTTCCACATTGGAACTCCTCCAATCGTGCCCTTCCCAAACGAAGGCTCTGCTATCTGCCCTGGGCGCTGTAGATCCCGCTGATGACCAAATGATTGTTTTCGATGCCACTCAATCGGACCATCCTCCTCTTCCTCCTTCCGTCGCCTTCCAAATCCCCGTCAAAATCTGGAACGCCAACGTGTCTCGGTGTATAATTGATGAGGGGGCATCCACCTGCGTGATGTCCGCTTCGGTTTGGAAGCAACTCGGATTCCCCGAGCTGGCCCCTTCCACGATCACCCTTCGAGCGTGGGACGGTCATGCCTCCCAGCCCATTGGCCTGTTTCGTAATTGTCCTATCACCCTCGCCGGTAAGACTGTTTTCGTTGACGTCGAAGTCATCGACGCCCCGCTAGACTACAACATTCTATTGGAGCGAAGCTACACCTATGCTATATCTACTGTCCCATCCACGGTTTTCCGCAAGATGTCTTTCCCCCATAATGGAAAGATAGTCACCATTGACCAGTTGACATATCAGGAGCCAAAATCTCAGACCTCACCTGAGACGACCATCTCTTCTGTAGCCAACAAGCAAACCGTCGACTCCTTGACCAGTGTCTCCCCCGGCGTTTACAAGGATTCCGCCCTGCTTGGAACTTTTCCTAGTCTCCCCTCTCCTCCTATCTCTGACCCCAGCTCATCGAATGTTTGCATGATGCAATCGTCTCGGGCTGCTCTCAAGCAACCTGCTTCGGCTAGTCAGCAACCTTGCCCTCCGCAACCTGCTCCTAGCCCTTCACCTGCAGTTGGTAGTCATGAGCCCCTTTATCCCTCTGGCACAGTTCCTCCAGGCCTTAGCCATTTAGGATCTGTCCCACCTGGCCATTACCCCTCTGGTCAGATACCGTTCCTAGCTCCCCCACCAGGAGTGTACACGGTACCAGTCAGGGTCACCCTCTCTCTTCCTAACTTGACCCTTGGGATTCCCGTTTGGTACCTTGATCCTCCAACCCCCACCTTGCCTGGTCAGCCCAAACCTCATATCGCTTTGACCCCGGTTCAACCGGTCCCCATGACTTCTCCCGCTGCATCAGTGCCTCAGTCACCTCAACAGGAACCACCTCCTGTTGCGACCGCTTCGGGTAAGAAGGGCAAAGCTCGCAAGGGGGCATCAAAGGACAAGGCTGCCCCGACAAACCCTGCTCCTCCTCAGCCTCCAAAGCATACCATCCAGTGTGCTTTGTGTGATGTTGTCGGTCACGCCACCCATACCTTTCCTGAATTACGTCATCTTAAGCCCATGGTTAATGTCACATTCCCTGAGTCTGCGGTCCCCGAAGCCTCTGTTCCTTCCGCGATCACGGCCAAGAACCACAAAAATATTCACACCAACCACCCCTATGCTTTGTGTGATCTCCATGGCCATTACACCCATCTTTGTCCCCCCCTCGCGGACTTCCGCTCCTCTATCGCCGCGGTCCACCAATTCGAGGCCAAGCGCAATGAGTCCACCTCTCCCCTATTTGCGCGTTCTGCTTCAGCAGAACTACCAGATGTGACTGCTCCCATTGACATTCCCCCTCCTGATGTCGAGATGACGGAGCCTTCGTCCAACATTTTTTACCTATCATCATCCATGAGACCCTCGGGGAACATTCCATCTGAATCCTCCCCTGTTGTTTCGCTTGACCTTCCTTCAATGATCATCTTCGGGTCAACATCGGTAGATCCTTTATCTACTTACTCTTCGGTCACCCCTTGTGACGATGCGCATGTGAACCTCTCTTCTCATGATGATGATTCTGGTCACTTCACCACGTCAGGTGGTCTTCCTTCCACCAGTCACCCCATCTCCTATCGCGATGACGACATTCTGGAAAAAATCCCCACCCCTGACGTTATCTATTCCCCCTTACATTGAACCCATGCGTTCACACCACATCCACCTTGTGGCCATTACATTGAAACCCACTGTTTGGGTAAGGGGGCACCCACATTTGAGAGACCAAGAGAAGCAATTCTCCACCACTCTCCTAGTGGATCTGGTTGTGTTGACTTTAGTCCCAGTATTCTTCCACATTTCGAAGAACCTCTAGAGTCCCATATCACTTCAGATCACTCTAGGGATGATACCCCTTATCGTTCCCTCATCTTACATCAGAAACCCAGTCTCTTAGACATTATTGTTGACCAACCTATAGCTTTTCTATGAGAGCATCAGTTCATTATCTCCAAATCCTCTTTTTGGGATAGTGACACCAGGTATGCGAACTCGGAAACTTAAAGTCCATTTGATCCCTATATGCAGTACCAAAAGAGATTGGTAATCCTCCATTTCCTTTCTCACACTGCATAACCATAACGCGAACAAATGGCACACCACATCATTTAAATGTGTTTAGATCCCCCTTTTTTCTAAATAAATTTTGGCATGACCACACCATGCTCGGGGGCACCTATGCCCCTCAACCATAACCCTCCTCACCTCGTTGTTAGAGAGGAGGCAGTCTTACCAATCGAGTGTGACATCCCTTCCCTTCATCTAGCTGTTGAACTTCTCCCTGACACCCAACCTCTAGAACAACGACTTATCATGCCTGAGCATGCCTCTAAAGACTGTCGTGTTGCATTGCAAACCATGGAAGCGGCCAAGAAATGCACCAAAGCTCAATATGACCGAAAATTCCAGCCCCAAAGGTGACCTTGTTCTAGTCTGTGACCAAGCCCATGATGTCCTTGGTCGCGGGAAGTTCGACTCATTAGGGCTAGACCCTTACATCATCAGTAAGGGTCTGGGTAAGGGGGCATACCTTTTAGAGGACTTCGAAGGCAATCCTCTTCCTAATCCTCGCAATGCACTCTATCTTACGAAATATTACCCTTAGCATTTCCCTTTTGAGATGCGTGTTTTAGGTTCTTTTAGATAGCCAAAATATTTTTTTACTTTCATCCTTCGCCAGGAGCTATTTTGTCCAAGAAGGATCACTTCACCTCTCCTTCAAATCGAACTTCCTCACTTACAACACTTGTACTTGGGGCACCATTTTGCCTCCTTACTTGTCTTTGTTCGTGTCGATTTTCGTCATGAGTTACCATCTTGTACTCATGTTTTCATGGTCCCCCATTGGGCCTTTACTGTGTGGCAGCACCATCAAGTCGCCCTTGTTTAGAACATCCAAGTTGAGTCATCATCGCCTTCATGGAGTCTATCCTGGGTCCCTTTGTACCCCGCTCTAGCCCTCCATCCTTCATTTCTTGGTCTCTCTCTTGTGTCGCACATTATGACCTTCAGTCTCACTGTCCCCTGTCCCATATGATATTGTGTCAGTCGCTGCCATGTCATTCATGCCCTTTATGCTATAACACGGGAAGTCGTCCATTCGCTACTCAGTCCTTTCTATTTCACTCTCATCACTAGTGGCAGTCTGTCCGTCACTCTACTGTTTTCTCTCGTGCCTTAGTTGGGGATATCTCACTCCCTCAACTATGGCGGACCTCCTTCTGTCGACATCAACACTTTCATTCCAGAAGCCAGGTCTAGAGGGCGGTGTACCTTGGTTCCAGCTTCCACTCTTGTTTGGTGCCTCAGATCAGGCAAAGGGATCTCTCATTCCCTTTGACTTGATTGTTTCTCCAGCTCCTTTCAGCATGATCGAGATTCGTACTAACAACAGTGAAGTGGGTTTTCAGATATTTACGTGGCACAAGTGATTATGGCTTGTGCTACCAAGGAAGACCAGGATTAGAAAGAATGTTGGACATTCATGGTTTTGTTGATGCAGACTGGGCTGGAGATCTGGACCAAAGAAGATCTACAAGTGGGTATGTGTTTAGCCTATTTGGAGGTGCAGTCAATTGGATGAGTAAAAGACAATCTGTAGTGGCGCTTTCAACTACAGAGGCAGAATACATAGCAGCCACTCATGCAAGCAAGGAAGCAGTTTGGTTGCAGAGATTGTGTTCAATTATGGGGTTGGTACAGCAAGCTATAAGGATAGACTGTGATAGCCAAAGTGCAATTTTCTTGGCTAAGAACCCTGCTTATCATTCAAAGACAAAGCACATTGATGTTCAATATCACTTTGTTATAGATATGGTTGAGGCTAAAAGGGTGTTACTGGTAAAGGTGGACACTTTGAAGAATGTTGCAGATGCATTGAAGAAGTCTGTGAGCACTCAAAAGTTCTCTTGGTGTAGAGAAACAATGGGTGTTGAAGAATTGACAAAATGACTAAGATCTCTTGTGGCCCCCCGTGGAAAGAAAACAACAAGTGGGAGAATTTTGGGTCTATGTTATATTCTTTCCACGACTAGCCCCACGCGCTGTACATTGCGTCGGGTGCAGCAGGGGGGGTGGCAGCGCCCTGGCGAAATTTTTTTTGGTATGCGGTCCCACTCATATGCGGACCCACCCATGTTTTGTGCATGAGTTTGCACATGGTTTTGGGGTACGTTGGTTTTTGGCCCTTAGTATTTTGTAGATCCGGTCAAGGGAACTACAGTTATGTTCTAATCCAGGGTTAATGGATTGGGGTTTATGTATGCTTCGACATGTATATATATGTGTTGTAACACTAAAAGGATTATAATGAAAAATCAAGCTGGTCGTCCCAATTTGGGATCTAGGGGAAAATCTTTGTGTTTATCTGTTTTATGTTTTATGCTCTCGCTATTGTTTATTTTCTGTTATAAGATTCGTGTGTAGATAATTTCTGTTCAGGGTTAAAACCTACATATCTTTGGATAGAGATGACCTAATTGAGTGGGGCCAAGGGCAAGAAAATTCATATCTTATATAAGGAAGAGGATGACATTATTATTCTTCATGTCTTAGATTATTATTCATGTCTGCTCAGACTTTTTCTCTCTCTTACTGTTTAGCAGGGTAGCAGTGTTGTTTAGCATAGGGTGTTCCCAAGCAGGAATCCCACCTCTTTCCTTGAGGAGTCTCTTGGGAGAGTTTTTATCCATCATTCCAAATCAGGTTTTTGGCCCAAGCTTTAGCCTACTTCATCAGCGCAGTTTTGTTGGAGATTGTGCAGTGTTGCTGGGTGCAGCAGTGGAAGGGATTGGAATCCCGGTTTCTGAGCTAGTTTCTCATTGGAGGAAGGTTTCCTTCACTTGATAGACCTGTTTGGCGAGCTCCAAAGCTTATTTCATATATTTGGTATCAAACCACACATTTCCCATACATTCCCAATGCTTTTTCAGCTAGGGAATGCGTTATTTTGGAGGCAATGTCTAGTGCATGGTTTGGTGGCTCCGTTGCTGAGTTTCCTTGTGATTGAGAGGTCCATCCTTTCATGGAAGGAATCCCTTGAGGGATCTGCATTAGATAAGTCATCATTCATCCTTCTACACTTTTATGCTTCAGTGTTTCAGTTATTTTTCTGTAATTTTCTGAAGATCACATTTGTATGCAGAGTGTTTGACAAGAAACCCTTGTCGGGTTCTCTTGTACTTTGTATAAGGAA
Organism: Pinus albicaulis; assembly: GCA_034641835.2. Taxonomy (NCBI): domain Eukaryota; kingdom Viridiplantae; phylum Streptophyta; class Pinopsida; order Pinales; family Pinaceae; genus Pinus; species Pinus albicaulis. Next base: position 17,386,633 of record MU968317.1, read on the forward strand.
ACTAGATCTCTGTTATTCAACATTATTAATTAATATATGAGTATATCTACTTTTTCTTCTATTTTCTGAGTTAAAACCCTCTTTAGAGTGTGCAATCACTTTATACAGCAACTCTAGTAAAATGCAGTTTTTGGGTTTTTGATCATTTTCAGCCACACTAGTGTGGGAGGTCTGTTTAGCCCACCTAGTTTGATTTTTTTCAGCTCTATTCTTCGATTTAGGTTGTATATCTATTTATTTATGGGATCCAAGGGTAAATTTCAGTATTTTATTGCATATGGTGCTGGAAATGCGTTTTTAATTCATGATTCATGAGCTGTCCCGATTTTGGAATATTACAATGGTATCAAAGCATGATCTCTGGCTCAGCCTGTGAGATCCAGCTATCAGAGGAAGGAGAGATGGACAGAAGCCAGAAAGCTTCATTATTTGAAAGGAAAAAGGAATACAAGCTTACAAAGCTTCTTCCAAAATCTATGCAGAGCTTTCAAGGAGAGCTAAAGAAAATGAGATTGGAGATGGGATCTCCAAATGAGGTTGAATCTAGAGTTGAATCTAGATTTGCACATGGTGAGAGTGAGCATGTAGCTACACACCATAGTGCACAGCGCATTCAAGTGCCCAGATATATCTTGAGATGGATAGGAGGAGGAAAAAAGCCTAAGAGGAGAACTCTTAGTGATTTTTTGCAGGAGTATGAATTTGAAACTAAGGGGTTTAGAGATGATATTGATTTCCAAGAGTTTTGCAAGATCCAGGTGGAGAAGAGAAAGTAGCAGGATTCAGATAGATTTCTTTTATCTACTTTTTCTAGATCACCTACATGTTCAGCTGGAGCCTGGGTGAAGGGGCTAGATTCCTATTTGCAGTTGCACCATATTTCTGAAGATGAAGCCATCAAAGTTGCAGCGCTACATCTCAGAGGTAAGGCTCATGCATGGTGGATTTTTGAATCTTGTTTTTTAAAGAATTCAAACACTTCATCTTATGCAAGATTCATAGAAACATTGATGAGGAGGTTTGGTGAAAAAATTCCTAAGGCACATGAGCAAGGAAAACTTGAGAAAAAAAAACCCTTACATGTGATGGAGGAAACCCCATTTCATAAAACCATGGGAGGAGCTGACATCTTGCATTAAACATTGCTAGAAGCAAGACCTCCATTTCATATTCATGAGCAAGAGGGCATGGGGATCTCCTTTTCATAGGAGGATCCAACTATTGAGATGTTGCCCATACACATTGAGGAAGATGAGGGTAACAGCATTGTCACATCTAGAGCACATCCAGTGCCTCATGCAAAGGGAGGAGGAGCACATGCTCCAATAGGAGGGATTCTTGTATCTTTACAAGAATTTCACCAAGATCTCATCCATGGAGGTCCAAGCACAATCAGTGAGCAGCATGATTGTGCAGCATTGTAGCTGGAAGGAGGAGGTAGGGAGGAAGAGCAGCATCAGTTGATGAGAAGCACACATCCTTCTCTGTTTCAGAAAGCTAATGCAAGGAAGAGGCAGACTGACTTGTGCATTGAGGGCAGGGGCAAGGTTGCCCAATCATATGTACAGTCTACTCTTGACATTGATGTCTCACTACATGGAGGCATTCCACCGGGGAGGCCACCTGATCTAGAGTTGATGGAAGACATCTTTTCTTTGGATTCACCACTCTTGGATTTTGGAGAGGTGAATAGTTTGGAGGATAAATTTTCCATGGGGGATGTCAAAGTAGCAGGCAGTAGCATGAGGAGAGCTTCACATGCCAGATCACCAGTGTTGTATCTTAGGAGGATTGATCCTTATTGGAGATCTCAGCTTTTGGTAGATTAATCCAAGGATCTTGGTGCATGCATGGTTATTTATGACCCGGATGGAGATGACAGATACATGGTGGATTAGGTGGTCATCTATTCCTATGGTAGGATCTTCTTGACTAGATCTTCTAGTCTTAGGGAGAAGCTGCTACATGCAGCACATGAGGACTTCTCGTTTATGCACTTTGAGGCATATTTCCATTTGATGGATGAGTTCACTTGGGAGGGCATTCAACATGACATATTTCAGCATATGGAGAGATGCATAGCTCAGATGGTGATAGAGAGGATGACACAGCCACCTTCCTACTCATTGAGAGTAAAGGATAATTTCCAGTTGAGTCATTTCAGCTCAAGACCTTAAGTACATGATGGAGGAGGTATAATTTCACATTTTGTATTGTACTTATTTTCCTTATTTGAGAAGCATGATGTGACAAGAAGAATTATCTCTTCTTGAATATTGTATGATGATGTACTTGCAACTACTTGTAGCATTGATCTTGGCTATATTTTGATGGTTTGTGGGGGAAGCCACATGTTTCTTGGTGTGCACCATTCACAACATGTTGTAACTTCATGTTTCCATCTTATGAGATAATTGTGGCAGCAGACAAGTGGCTGGAGAAGCACCTTTTTTTGTTTGATTTGATGCAGGCAAAGGATGCACTCCACTGGTTCCATGAGTGGAACTATAGTTCACTCTCCGGTTGTCATTTGGAAACTTGTTTTCATTGTACCTTTCTTTCATGTATTGCTGATATTTTTTTTCTCAAGGAAAGCTTTGTATGGAGAGAGAAACCAATTGGATGGCATGGCACCCATATGATAGAGTAGCAGAAGGCTTGTTTGTATGGGGCATCATAAAAGTTGACCATCATGATCTTACTTCATGACTTGTATGAGGGAGAGATGAGGCAACAGCAAAAGTTGTTGTTGCTGTGGTTACACTTGAGAGAGTATGGGAAAAATTCTTCCCATACTTTTCATGAGATTTCTAGAAGGAAGGAAGGCACATTCATGGTGCAAGGAGGCTACCCTTCAGCATTGGAGGATCATGAGAGACTTCCATGTCGGAATAATATCTTCTCACATAGCAGCATGATGGTGGATGGCTTTGGCATGTGGAATGTCAAAGGGAGAAGTCATGGAGTGACAAGAGCCTTGTTCCTAAGGCCCACAGCGCTGTCACTTGAGAGCATGTTTCTATTAATGGAGTTTTCCAAAGGGGGTATGCACCCTCTCCTCTTGTAGATTTTTATGAGGGGACTCTCATGGGAAGACTCACTCATGGACCTCACCTTCATCTCACACATGATACATGGTAAGAAATACATTTATGTGCTTGTTGATTACTTTATTGAGTATTTGTACTTTCTCACCATATGTAAACAGTGCATTGCTCCACATGAGAGCAAGATTATTTATGGGTTTCATGGACACTTTAGGGCCAAATCTTGTAATATTGATAACCCATATCTAAATGACTTTGGGCAAGTGTTGTATTGCTTTGATTTTACACAGCGGGTATATATTGTAGCTTACTACTTTATAGTAGATGAGCTAACATGCATATCTGCAAATTATTTGAAGAACAATTTTCCACTTGATGCTTTGAATCAGCAGTTGAAAGGACTATGCTGCATCCACCAGAGAAACCATATGTATAATCCAAACTTGCACATAACCTGCAGCCATTTTCTGATTTTGATTCCATGTGGTGATGATGTGCCATTCATCTTGTATGGAATGGTTTGGGTTGACATGATTCATGACTTTGGAGGAAGGGTCCTTAGTGACTCAATCTTCTTCTTGCCATTGGAGGGAAATCATGTTGCAGCCTGATATTGGCATACCCTCTACACTTATCATCAATGGAGAGGATTAAAGCATGGGATACGCCCTCTTTCCTATCATGTTCATTTATTCAGCCCACCTACATTTCAGGAGCACAAGGTGGAGGATATTTTTCATGAGTTTCCATGTTGGAGGGTGACTCACTTCATTTGGATGATAGCATGGGTGAGGGAGGCACTAATTCACCATGTTGGTCATCACTCCTACTTTGTGGAGGCCATGAGACAACTAGCAGATTTCCATTCACACTTTCCACCTTTGATTGATGTAGACCATTTGGTTTTGCACACTTGGGAGGAAACCTTGGATTACAGTTTATTTGCAGATTCTCTTAATGCAGTGATGGAGGCTATTGATGGGAGGCCACATGAGAAGGAGGGGAGAAATTTTTCTCTCCTTATACATTTTCTTGAGGACAAGCAAAGATTTTGGAGGGGAGGACTATAATGTTCCAAATTTTTAGCCTCAAAGCTAAATGGAACATTACAGTTAGCAGCATCTATTGTCGGTAAATAAATGGGAAGAAAATCCCATAAGTCTCCTAAGGAGGATTAAAACACTCCAAATGTGAAGGGGACACTCTTTATAGCTTAATAAAACACCTCCATGTGTGAACAGGGTTAAAACCAAGCTTCTTTGACTAAGTCAACAACGCAGTTGTGGAGGAGGAGGAATCCAAGTGTAGAAATTATATAACTGATATGTTATACATCTGAGATTCTCCTAATCACACACTATTCAAATTCATGCACAATACATAATCTCTTCTACCATTGATCACTAATTTGCGGAAATAAAATCAATTGCATGCACACATTTAAACCATAAAAATTCACACATATGAACACAGTAATTTATGGGAAAGCTTAAAGCTGAAAACCCCCAACTATCTATATATTATATGTCATAGAGATCATGTAACAATAATTATACAAAGCTCCTCACAAATCTCTCAATACAATCTCCAATTGCTACACACTAATCAAGCCCAATCTAACAAATCACATGCTCCAATATCTACCACCTGATAGCCTGCCTCTACTGCGCAATCACTACTGAAGAATGGCTCTAGATGAGTTTGAATTTCCCCAGCCTTGCTCACACAAACTTCATAGGCACCTCCATCAATGTGTGGTGCAAAATCATGGAACACTATAGTCACAACTGATAGTCACACTGCTCTTTCACCTACCTCTTCACTAGTCTCCACTGAAACTGTCCATGCACTATAGTTAACTGATGTATTCTTTAGTTGATTAATGAGTTAATAATTAGTGAATTAATTAATAATTAATTCACACCTCTCACTAGTGTATCAATCAGTTAGACTAGATACAACTATCTCAACTATTTTTAACTCAGTTAAACTGAACACAACTTCGCCAACTACCTCAATAACTCCACCAAACTCTGTCACACGAGTTCTAACTAAAGTCTCCATGCAATAGCTCCACTTAACCCTCCGGAATAGCGTAATTCCTTCTGTCAGCTCCTGTGCCACATCTATGCACTTAAATTAAGTGCTCCAAGACAATAAGATAATGTTTATAGTCCAAATATTATTAAGAGCTAATAATATTCGACATATCTATTTTTAGACTGGCAACTAGAAATATATTCCGCCCAATATGTCTAAAAATAGAAGTCCATCTATTTTTCCAACTTGACCAACCATCCACAAATATCATCCCACAACTCATAGAATATGATAGACATGTATAAAAATATATTCTAAAAATAGACTTTGCGACAAAAATCACCTGTGTGGGCCCCACCTAGTTTAGGTGATCACTTTCCAACTAGGATAAGGAATGATGTTTCAGGATGCCTCCTTCACTGTTTCTTGTTGCAATCTTCAACACTCCCTCTCAACTAGAAATGATTTTCTTTGCATGCGACATGCAACTCCATGCATTCGCCCTGCAACCTTTTCAAGCACCATGCAACTCCATGCATCTGCTCTGCAACTCCTCTGAAACTGAATAGGCTCCAAAAAACTCAATCAATATTAATGCATCTATCATAAAATTCTTCGACTTCTATTGGTAAAAACTACACATGTCTTCAGGAACCTCTGTGCTGTTGAAATCTACACCCATGCACTCTGCGCTTGCTGTCAACTCTGAACTGCGCTCCAGTCTCCGACACTGTCACTTTGATCTGCCTGCATCAATCCAACTGATCATGCTACTGCTGCTCTATGGGCACCTTGTAGCCAGGTTCAATTCATGAGATCCACACCATCTCAATGAATCATGCCCAGAAATCTCCTCTTGGGATTACTCATGCACGTCGCCCCACCTCTCACCTGGTGGTATAGCTGCATGCACTCCCTCTGCCCATATGGCACGAAATTTATCTGCATGAGTGGTTTCTCCCACTCCATGATCCTCATATTGTGGTTGCTCCACATATTGAGGTTCACTCTTACCTGCATGCAAATCCAGCTCCCTCTCAAGCTTCAATTGCATGGTTTTCTTGCACTTCCCAACAATAGGAAGCTTCGTAGAAATCCCATCTACTTCAAGTCTGTAGAGATTATTTGCTCGAACCCCAACCTTCTTGACTTGCCCTGTTTCTTTGTGCCAAAGGAAAAATTTTCCTTCACTAAAGACAACATCATACCCTTTATCCTCTAACATTGCGACTGAGATTAAATTCTTCTTTAAACCTAGAACATGCATTACATCTTGTAAAAGAATGATTTTACCTGACTCCCTCTAAAAGGTAATGGTACCAATTTCGGTTGCATTGTATCGTCCATTTTCACCCAACTCAACATGCAACTGGAGATCTTTCTCCACCAAGTCACTAAAAAGATTCACATCTCCCGTCATGTGAAAGGACACGCCACTATCAAAATACCACCCCGATCCCAATGCACTAGAAACCATGCATGCGATCAATGAGAAGTACAGCTCAAATTTCGAGGCAAGAGCCTCACCAGCTGCAGCTCCAGTAGCCTGCTTGTTCTTCTTCTTCTGTGGACAATGCGTGGCGAAATGACCATGCTCGTGATAGTGAAAACACTTCACTTTGGACATGTCACGATCTTCGCCATTTTCACCAGATTGAGAAGGATTTTTCTTCCCCTTCCCTTTCATTTATTTGGAAGCCAATGCACAATCCTCTTCATCATCATTCTTTGATGAAGATACATCCCTGATATCCCGCCTTATCTCCTCCTACACAAGATCCGACCAAAGTCGCTCCCATCCTGGCAATTTCTCCCAACCATTGACAGAGTCCTAATAGGAATTCCAACTCTTCGGAAGCCCAAGGAGAGAAAATATCACCAAGTCCTAATCATCCACACTAACTCCTACACTCCCAAGCTCATCCATGTAGTGAAAAAACTTTTTCAAGTATACCGGAATAGTGTCATTCTTCTCAATTTTTATTTTCCTGAGTTTATCCTTGAGCGCCAACTTCCTCTGGTCGCTCTTGCTTTGGAAAAAATATTTCAAAGCTTTCCACATCAAGAATGGAGAAGCTTTACCATGAAATCTGGACACTATGTGATCCTTAACACCTTCCAACAGAATCCTTTGACACCTTGCTACCTTCTTTTTCCATGCGTCAAGTGTGGCTGCATCGCTAGAACTCGGTTTAGGAATATCAACATCTATGAACTCCTTCAACCCATTATCCTCCAGCACCACCTCCATCCTATCCTTCCATGCAATATAATTCAAGCTACCCTCAAGGGAATACTCCAATTGCAATCCGTTGAAAGACATTTCAATGAATGCGCAACTTCAACACCAAGAAAACACTACAGCAATTTCGAATTCCACCAGCACAAAACTCAACCGCTTCAATGCTTTGCAATTACTCCAATGATCAATATCGCTCTGATACCATGTATAAATTATATAACTTATATGTTATACATCCAATATTCTCCTGATCACACACTATTTGACTTCATGCACAATACAGAATCTCTTCTACCATTGATCATTAATTTGCGGAAATAAAATCAATTGCATGCACACATTAAAACCATAAAAATTCACACATATGAACACAGTAATTTATGGGAAATATTAAAGCTGAAAACCCCCAAATATCTGTATATTATATGTCATATATATCATGTAACAATATTTATACAAATCTCCTCACAAAGCTCTCAGTAAAATCTCCAATTTCTACACACTAATCAAGCCCAATCTAACAAATCACATGCTCCAATCTTTGCCACCTGATAGCCTGCCTATACTACGCAATCACTGCTGAAGAATGGCACTGGATGCGTTCGAATTTCCCCAGCCTTGCTCATGCAATATTCATAGGCATCTCCATCAATGTGTGGTGCAAAATCATGCAACACTATAGTCACAACTGATTGTCACACTGCTCTTTCACCTACCTCTTCACTGGTCTCCACTGAAACTGTCCATGCAATTTAGTTAAATGATGTATTCTTTAGTTGATTAATGAGTTAATAATTAGTGAATTAATTAATAATTAATTCACACCAATCTCACTAGTGTATCAATCAGTTAGACTAGATACAACTAGCTCAACTATGTTTAACTCAGTTAAACTGAACACAACTCCACCAACTACCTCAATAACTCCACCAAACTCTGTCACATGAGTTCTAACTAAAGTATCCATGAAATAGCTCCACTTAACCCTCAGGAATATCATAATTCCTTCTGTCAACTCCTATGCCACATCTGTGCATTTAACTGAAGTGCTCCAAGACAATAAGATAATGTTTATAGTCCAAATATTATTAAGAGCTAATAATATTCGACATATCTATTTTTAGACTTGCAATCTAAAAATAGATTCCGTCCAATATGTCTAAAAATAGAAGTCCATCTATTTTTCCAACTTGACCAACCATCCACAAATAGCATCCCACAACTCATAGAATATGATCGACATGTCTAAAAATAGACATAGTCTAAAAATAGACTTTGCGACAAAAATCACCTGTGTGGGCCCCACCTAGTTTAGGTGATCACTTTCCAACTAGGATCAGGAATGATGTTTCAGGATGCCTCCTTCATTTTTTCTTGTTGCAATCTTCAACACCAAGGAGGAATAACGCAATTTTGGAGGGAGATGTATCTTTGGATAGAGATGAACTAATTGATTGTGGCCAAGGGCAAGAAAACTCATATCTTATATAAGGAAGAGGATGACAACATGATTCTTCATGTCTTATATTATTATTCATTTCTGCTCAGTTTTTTGCTCTCTTTTGTTGTTTAGCAGGGTAGCGGTGTTGTTTAGCACAGGGTGTTCTCGAGCAGGAATCCCACCTATTTCCTTGAGGAGTCTCTTGGGATAGTTTGTATTCATCATTCCACATTGGGTTTTTAGGACAAGCTCTGGCCTACTTCATCAGTGGATTTTTTCCAGAGATTGTGCAGTGTTGCTGGGTGCAGCAGTGGAAGGGATTGGAATCCCGGTTTCTGAGCTAGTTTCTCATTGGAGGAAGGTTTCCTTCACTTGAGAGACCTGTTTGGAGAGATCCAAAGCTTATTTTAGATATGTGGTATCAAACCACACATTTCCCATACATTCCTAGTGTTGTTCCAGCTAGGGAATGCTTTATTTTGGAGGCAGTGTTCAGTGCATAGTTTGGTGGCTCCGTTGCTGAGTTTCCTTGTGATTGAGAGGTCCATCCTTTCATGGGAGGAATCCCTTGAGGGATATTCATCAGATAAGTCATCATTCAGATTTATACACTCTTATGTTTCAGTGTTTCAGTGATTATTCAGTAATTTTCTGAAGATCATATTTGTATGTAGAGTGTTTGAAAAGAAACCCTTGCCGGGTTCTCTTGTATTTTGAATAAAGAGACTAGATCTCTGTTCTTCAGCATTATTCAATAATATATGAGTAGATATACTTTTTCTCCTATTTTCTGAGTTAAAACCCTCTTTATACTGCACAGTCACTTTATGCAACAACTCCGGTAAAATGCAGTTTTGGGGTTTTTGATCATTTTCAGCTACACTAGTGTGGGAGGTCTGTTTAGCCCACCTAGTTTGATTTTTTTCAGCTCTATTCTTGGATTTAGGTTGTATATTTATTTATTTATTGGATCCAATGGTCCATTTCATTAATTTATTGCATATGTTGCTGGAAATGCATTTTTAATGCATGATTCATGAGTTGTCTCGATTTTGGAATATTACAAACTGTTAGTAAGAGAGATGGTTGCTCTTCTACCAATGTACAAGTGCTGGAATCTTCCTCATATCCCTCATGCATCTCCTGAATCATGCATGGGACTATATATGTCAAGAGCTCAAGAATATCTTGCAAATTTTCAAGTGTCTCTTCTCCAGATGTAAGTACTTCTGCAGCTGGTGGTGAATGTAGTGACTCCTCGTCCAGAGTGACAAGATTGACATCCTCCTTTGCTTCCTTATGAAATTTCTCTTTGTGACACATATATGTCTTCTTCATGTTAGTCATCAGTATTTTTCACCTATTGATGATGAATAGTTTTTAAAACCAAGTTTTCTAGCAGCTGATCCCCAATTTGTCAAATTTGTCAGCTATAAAACACCCATAAAAAATTTTCCTTCTTTCCTTTTCAATCAGCCTATGATAAAAAACCTAATTTTCAAGCCCTATCTAGTCTCAGTCATACAAACTTATCCATCAGCTATCATAAGCTAAAGTCTTCTTCTGTCCTTCACCCTCCTCCCCTAAGTTAGGTAGTGGCGCTTTAGGCAATCCTCCCTCAAAAAACTATCCTAAGCCAAAAGAACCTCTATCTAAAACCAACCAGTCATAGATGGCCTTCCTATTCTACAAATAAAGCTTGATACACCCTTAATTCACGCCACTAACAAGTCTTGGTGTCTCTACAGTGCATATGCCACAAGTCAAACTGATATTAGGTGGATTTACAGTGTTTCAATGTATTTTTCAAAAACAAAAGTGTACCAGTGTTCCAGAAGACATTATTAAACTTAACATGAGAAGACATATGCTTCTCATGTGGTTTTGAGCCTAGGATGCAAGTACTATTCAGAGAGGTAATTCAATGAACTCCTACAAACACAGACAAAAGGTTAATGACCTATGATTAGCAAGTAATACTCTGCAGACATAGGTCAAGATTGCTCCTGTTTTCTAAAGATGCAAAGGGTATTCTATCATCAAAAATACACATCTCAGAGCATGCCCCTCATGGAATTTTGTCAAATTTTCACCATTTATTACTTATTGTGATGTACCAAGCAAAGATATGCAGTAAAAGGAAATATGACACAGTTTGAAAAGAGATGAAATAACATCACTGTGTAAAACCTCCTCCAAGCATGAGAAAATGATTGGGTGACTGTGTAAAACCTCCTCCAAGCATGAGCAGATGGTTGGGTGACTGTGTAAAACCTCTTCCAAAATATGAGTAGATGGTTAGGTCATTGGTTGAAAACCTCCTTCATTTAAAAGCATATGGTTGGGAAATGTGATAAAGGCCTCCTTCATTTAACAAGCAGAGGGCCAGGAATAGAGGTATGGCCTCATTTAAAGGGAACAAGGCTAAAAATGCTGCAAATAGCCTTAAAAACTTGTTTTACACCTTTTTCTCCAATGGATGAAACCACTAACACAGCAACGGTGTTTCAAGGATTGATTATATGGTTTCACTGATTGAAAGGAAGAGTTTAAGTGCAGTGGGAAACAATTGGATGATTATGAGTAGAAGCTGGTTTTAAAAAGATGACAAGCAGTGGTACTATAATAATCAAAGAGGTTTTGTTTTTCTTCTATCAAAGATCCCCTTCAAAAGCAATCTCAAGCTAAAGTGAACAAAATTTGAACATGCTCATCAATGTGACGAAATGGTATGACACCATGATTCAAATTCAAGACAATATTCAAAGAATCAAGCCATATCACAATCACAGTCAAAGACCTTTTATGAAACATGTGAAAAAGCCTTGTTGTTCCATATGATTGCATTGAGGGTCTCTAAAGGCCTTTTTCCTTGATGAACAGATATAGGTAAAGCCATGGGTGAATGCAAAAGGTTTTTCATCCATAGTCAAAGGAAAATATCCAAGGGCGCCTAACTGTTTTGATCAAACTGCACAATAGCCGTAATTATCATCAAAACACTTGGAGAGCATAAATTGTCAAAGTAAGTTTTTAGAATTGTGAATTATCTTGTTCCAAGATGTCGCAAAAGATGCATCAAAAACCTTGGATTATGACTCTTAAACAGTGCTCATCTAAAGGTCAGAAATAAAAAAAGGTGATAGGGTTGTTTTCTAAATGAAGAAACAGTGAAAAGGAAGTGAAAGGGGGTCATGTCTTTGGTATCCTAAAAAAGGTTGGCCATAGCATTTTTTCATAAACTTGTTTGAAAGGAAGGCTTCATGATATTTAAAAAGGTGATGAAATGATAAAGAACAACATGTTGTGTTGTTATATGACAAAAATCTTCTCAAAGGGCATTCAAAACCTTATGAAACAAACAAAAATGTTTTTAAGTTAATTTAAAGGTGGGAAGACCATTTAAAGGCCCATTATGCATTTTCAAAATCATAAGACAAGCATCCCTTAGCTACTCGCTGGAGAAGACAAGTGTTTTTGGCATTTTTTCAGAGTTTTCAAGGCCTCAAGCCTATACGGCGTGCCTAGAAAAGTACGTGGCACGCCTGTGAGAAAAATTACAAAGGGTTTCAACGGCTGTGCGGCGTGCCTGTAGCGCCCATTCACCCATCGCCCGAGGCCGACCCGACTGTCATCCACTGTGTGGTGCCCTCTGTAGTGAACGCTCTGCTCCTCCTTTCACCTTCTAAAAAGCTCTAAAACTCCTCCAACAATCAACCAAGGCCCGTGAAAATTCTTCAAGGTATTCTCCAGTCCCTCTTGGAAAAATTCAAAATTTGAAAGGGCGTGTTTTTGCTTTTTTTTCTAAAAAGGAAACAGTTATCTTAAAACCACTTCATCATCTAAAAACCATGAGATAGACAGTGGTATATGAGACAGAGTTTTTTCAAAACTAGAGAAAATATTTCTTGTGCTTAGGGGGTCTCAAAATCAATTTGGACAGTGTCTTAACGATAGCTTTTAGGGCATTTTTTCATTTAAAAAGCACCAGAAAAAGTAATGATTAGAGAGTGGGGTTTTTGGTAAAAAGTTAAAGAGTTTGTTGCTATGAAGGCCAAAGATTAGTACAGTGATAGGTGGGTGTTTTCATCAGTCTTAAAGGGCCTTAACTACCTTTAAGAATAGTGGTAAACCATACACTAATTACTAGACATACATACAGAGTTGTAGAAGTTTCAAGTTGGCTGGAAGGTGTCCTAACAGTGTTAAAACAAGAACAAATTCTGTCTGCAAAATCAAAGGGGAAAACACTGATTTTAAGGTGAAGGCTTGGTCATGTAAAGTGTCCTCTCTATGTTGTGAAATAGTGAACTTTGTTCAGCCTCCATAGTTCCAAAAAATAGAGTGTTTTGAAAGACTTTTTAAGTCAGCTGAGGGTGTCTTGTTTTTACTTGGTAAAAAACAGTGAATAGAAAAAAGAGCATTGTTGGAAGAGAAAGGTGTTCTTATCAAAACAAAGGAGATCCTTATTCAAACAAGGGACCACCCACACATCTTTTCAAGACTTTTCCCAAGAACATTGATAAATTGATTTTGTTTCATTTGACAAATACTTGTTGATTGGCATAAAAGAGGATAAAACAGTGACTTATAAGGAGAACAGGGGTATTGTTGAGAAACCATTTCAAGGACCATTTGAGACAGCTTGTTTTTGCAAAGCGTATCCAAAACAAAATGCCTCCCAGGCAAGAAAATAGAAGTGGCCTTCATAGGAGGTTTGAACCTGTTTCAACTGAAGAGGTAAATGCTCATCCATCAGTATTGTTTAACTTTCATGAGGTTGGATGTCTAGAGTTTTGTCAAAGGGTGGAGGAGGTGAAAATCTATCTCCCCTTTACACATCTTTGTGCTTTGAGATTTCAAGGGAAAATATTTCAGCTGGCAGGCTTGGATTTCAAGTTTTCTCCTAGATCCATTTCAAAGGCCACCAAAATCCCTTATGTCGGAGAGAAGTGGTTTAAACAAAGCCACCTAAACTCAGAATAGTACAAACCCTTTTTGAAGCCGGAGCATCAGGATACATGTCCATCCATCTTTCATTTCTCATATCTGTTGACTAGTTATGCTCCCCTCATGAAGATAATCATGAAATACTTCACTTGCGAGGGAAGGTTCTCCCGGGTCTATGCTTATCATGTTCGGTTGCTCATGCATTTCACAAGAGCCAAATTGTTAAATATCCCCTTCTTCCTCCATAGAAGTATTGAAAAAATGGCCTCCAGTATTCAGAAAAGACCTCCTTCTCAGCAGTCAGCTTGCCTTTTCCATCATTCCTTCATCAAGGTTGTCATTCTTCATCATATTGAGAAGAAGGGAATCTCTTGGGACACTTTCATTGCACATCCAGATTTCACCACTGTTCCTTCATTCCATGCATCTCCTTCACCTTCCACTCACCATCCTTCGCCTTCTTCAAGTGAGCCCATTGCCAAGAAGCTTAAATTTCCCATGATTGAACAAGAAAAAGAGCATGATGAGGAAGCAGAGCATGATGTGGAAGAAAATCATGATGAAGATGAGCAAAAACATGATGATGAACAACAACAAGATGAAGATGAGCAGCAAAATGAAGATGAACAGCAGCAGCATGATGATGAACAACAACAGGATGAAGCAGGGCAGCAAGGGGAAGAAGAGCATGATGAAGAAGGGCAGCAAAGTGAAAAAGAGCACAGTGAGGTGGGGCAGCAAGGTGAAGAAGAACACAGTGATGATATGCAGTACAGTGATGAAGAGCAGCGCCATGAAGAAACTCAAAATAGTGAGGAGGGAAATGATGAGGAAATTGAGCATTTTGATGAGGATATTGGTAGCTCTCACAGCAGCAAAAAAGATGAATATGAAGCCCAAAACATTGAAGAGACAGAGCCTCAAAGTCCTAGAGACAACAAAGGCAAGAGTAAAGAGGGCAACCATCAAAATGACATGCAAGAGGACAGTCAAAACATTCATGAAGAAACTCAAAACAGTGGCAAGGATGATGAGGGAAGTGTTAGGAATCTGTAATTAGCAATATTGGAAAAGTCCAATCATAGAAACAACATTATTTCAACCACTTTGGGATTCTAGGATCTAGCCCTCCTGAATCCGAAGAGGGATCTCTCCAATAACTGTAAAGATGAATTTGTCTTTGAAGTCTTGGGTAATGATATTAGGCTAGTTATGAAGGCTGAGGGTTTTGTTTTTTTTGGATGGTTGAGCATGATTATTATTTGAGGTTGAAATTTCTAAATGTAAAGAGTTTCAAAGGTGTGAAGTTGCAAGCAAATAGAACAAGCTTTGGCCAAGAAGATAGATAATTGCAGGTTTTAGTCCATTGGGCTATGGAGTCATAATAGGGTTTAATTGAAATAGCAAGAGGCAAGAGTGGTCCATGGGGCAAGTCATCTATGTCTAAGGATCTCTTTAAAGTTTTATTTATGGAATGAAATGGAACGATAAGAAGGGGAATTAAACAGATGAAGAACAAAGAGCAGCGCAAGATCAAGCAAGTACTTCTAAACTAGCCTGATTTTGACATACACTTAATAAATACATAAAATTAATCTATGATCAGGTAAGTACTTCTAAACTAGCCTGATTTTGATACACTTTCAATAGAACAACATTTTAAAACAAATGGAAACTTGAAGGAAACTGTTGGAGAAGAAACTAGAGGGTCGGGCTCACCACAAATCCTCTCCTAGCTCTGCTCTACTTGTTAACTTTCAAGAAAAACACAAAGATAACAAATAATGGCCTAAGATCTGGTAAGTGCTTCAACACTAGCCAGCTTTCAACACATTCCAAGGGAAACATTCAGACAGTCTTTGGGGATAAAACTAGGACCAGGGCACACCATATCTTCCTAAGTTCATCTCTACTTGACATATACTGAAAATACAATTTAATAATAACAATTAGCTAAGGAAATAGGACGACGGAACACCAGCATTCCTATGCTTAGAACTGAATTAAATCATTCCTAAATAATACAAATTGGAGGAAAACATGTAGATAAAGATTTTCAATCAAAGAAGGGTACTGATATACAGTAGGTCCTAACTCTATGCATGTTGTTCTTTATAAGAGAAGATGAACACAGTGAAAACAGAAAAAAATAACAATTTACAATAAGAAATCACATCATCGTCGACATAGACCAAGATCCCATAAATCAGCTTGTATTGATGCTCCAAACCAGTTACAGCTTTAATTCCAAGGCTATAGCTTAGCAATCATCTACACTTCCCAAACTAACTTATTTATCACAAGCAGAGCTTCAAGAGCCAGTGAACACTATTTACAAGTAGAAGTTTCAAGCTCAATTATATTTCAAAGTTCAGCAACCAATAATTTCTCATCTTCTACAACAGTATTTATAGAAGAATGAGGAGGTGGGAGAGGATAAAAGATCTCCCACGATAATTAATACAGATTAAATGACTTCTTGGCCTTTGAGGGGCTCGATGGAGAAGTTTACATATGTGTCCCCTGTATTAAATGTTTTACAATTAAGATTAAGCTCGGTGGGAGCTTTTGTTGAATTTTAAGGATCTGTTCAGGATGTAATAACTCTACTAATATTTGTTTGCTTTAAGTTCCCTTAGAAAAATTAAATCTTTGGCTGCACCAAGGCAAATATCTTCATTTGATCAATAACTTCGGCCTCTGTTTGAATGCTTTGAGGCACAGGTGGCTTTGTGGTAGCCTTTCTGTCTAATAAACACTTATGATTTTCTTTAATTGTGTTTTTCTTTGGAGGATTATGCTTTTGATAATCCATCTTAGCCGTAATCCTCAAGTTTGTCTTCAATCTTATGTTCTGTTGTGTTCTGTCTTCAACACTAATACTCTTCTTATTGTGATTTGATAACATTGTGTCTTGTTGATGTGCAGACCATGCAGGGCTCTTATGGCATCAATGCCTCTTGAAGCATTGAAAAGACATGGAAATCGAACCCATGGATGGTTTCCTTTTATGAATCACGGGCACGGGAATCGTCATTCATGGCCTTTGGCTTTCTCTTTAATATGACAGAAAAACATTCAAACACCTGCACAATACAAAACTATATTATAAAATCCTGCGTTTTTGGGTAAACTTCTTCAGAGGACGTGGGGAGAGAGCTATGGGGATTCGTTTTGAGGAGGTTAAAAGGAGAGCAGAGGGAGAAAATATGTTAGAACCATTGAATGCGCAGAGATCAACGATGGGGATTACACGTTAAAATTCTCTTGGTGGAAGGTGAAGGGCGATGAAACCATGAGGGAAAGTTCTGGGACCCTCCAATCTGGACACGTGGACGGTCCAGATCCAATTGGAGGATCTCAATCGGCGGGGTGAAGAATGAAAAATAAAAAACGCACCCGATGAAATATCCGATGCGATCAAATGTGGACTGTTGATCTGAGGGCCAGATCAATAGTGGGGAGTGAATCGGGAATTGGTGATCGGGGAAGGTCGATGCGATGCGCGATCGGGGAAGGCTGATGTGATGGTGCGATCGAGGAAGCCCGATGCGATGGTGTGATTGGGCCATCGCAATCGGAGGTTTCAAAGGGGCGCAATCGGAAGAAACCTTGAAAATTTTTCCAATGCGATGGGCGGGGAAAACACGCTGACCGTTGATGTGTTTGAAGGATCAATGGTGGAAAATGGTTTGAAACGATGAATGGGCGGAAGCCTTTGTAACATAGAAAAAATGAATTTTTCGTGAAATACAAAGGAAAAAATCGTCGGGAAAGGCTTATTAATAAGGTTAAGCGCTCGATTGCGGGGCTAATCGGCATCAGAGTTTTCAAAGTCTACACACAAAAGACTTGCATTTGTTCGGAAGTTTCGATGCGATAAGTGCTCTTATGGGTCAGCGCCTGGTTTGTCAGGCGTAGGCATGTGGGGGAAGTGGTTTTAGGATTTGGAGCCAAAGGGGCTTAAACCCTTATACAAAAATATGTATTTTTTTATGATTTCTCTGGTTTTCAAAGGGTTTTGAGGGTTTCGATAAGGCAAAGAAAGAGTCTTAAACCTTATCAAAGTGGTTTTGATGGAGGGGAAAGGAAAAAAATATGAAAAATGAAGGATTTTTATGGGGAATAAAGGGGTAAAAATGAGGTTAGTTTTGGAAGTGGAAGGAGGGAAAAATGGCCTTTGCAGCAGTATTTTCACTTATGGAAATAGCATAATTTCAGAGTATAAAAAGGAACAGCAATGAAGATTTGGACAAAGGCATGAGGCCTTCATGAGTCTTCAAGAGATAACATTTTTTAGCAATAAAACTTGTTTCTTGAAGGCTCCAAAAATGATTTAGAAAACATTTGATATAACAAATTTTATAGCTAGCTAACAGTGGCTCTACTTGGGGATGGTGCCTTCTTGAAGGCATCAAGAACTTCAAACTTGCATTCTCTGGGAGGATGATCGGTGCCTCATCCATTGGGCTACCTTTGTTTCTTTGGATGTTCTTCTTTTGCTCTGAAAACATATTAGTAACCATAAAAACAATGGATATTTCATCAACAAGCTTTCTACCTACCCAATCCTACTGATCTAACATTTTTTCTTCATTAGAGTGCACTTGGATTGGAAAACTATTTTACAACTTTTTATTCTTCTGAAAGTAGGCAATCTAATCTATTTCTACTCCTTATTTCTCCATGAACTCAGATTAAACAGTTGAGTTCATATGATTCTCTACCTAATCTACCATATGTTGGGATTAAAATGTCCAACATATTTTATTCACTAACTTCTAAAAAAGAAATTTAAAAAGCATACAAGTCAGGATTGAACAGTCTAACTTGTTTCTGATCTATGGCATAAAAACAAGCTGCACATAGATCTTATTTTTCAGAAAAATTAAAACAAAGTGGAAGGCTTAGGATTTGAAAGTTCGAAGCACTTCCTTCATCTTTTTTACAGTTCTGTTTTGACTTTTTTTTAGTTATTCTTTCTTTGTCTGACTGGTTCAGATTTTGAGCTGATTAGAACCAGCTTTACCTCTGTTTTGACTCAGAATTTGAAATAGATTGGAGTCAATTCTTTCTTGGAAACTTAGGTTCAGGTTTTGAGCTTGTTTGAACCTTTAATTTCTATCCTAATCTACCTACTGATAAGCCAAGATTAAACAGTTTGGAAAATCAAATTCACTATCCTATCAGCAATAAATTTAAAACTAATTAGTCAAGATTAGGTTGTTTGACTAACTAGAAGTGTGTTTTTCAGGAGTGGCATTTAAGCTTGCACACTTTCAAAATTTGTTTCTCTTTTTTTATACGGATTTATACCTTTCTTATTTTCACAATCTGCCCTCTTTTCTTTCTTTCATTTTTTTTTGTATTTTTGTATTTTTGATTTTTTTTCAAAGCAGAAAACAACAACTAACTCCATGCTCAGAACTAAGCTTTATTAACATTCCTATCTAACCTATTCTAAACATGGAGTATTTACATATTCATATGATACAAAAGTGCCAATGCAGCTAGCTGAGTAATGTCAAGAAGAAGAAGAAACTCTGGTTGTTTGTCAGAGGTATCCATAGTACATTTTGAAGATTAATCTTCAAAATCAAGACAATAACAGGAGGTGACAGATTTTCATGTCTCTGGCTCTTGCAAAGGATTACTTCTTGATAATTTGAGCCAGTTGGGAATTCCACACACTCTTCCATAGCATCAACAAAGAAAAGATGAAGATTCTCTTCTTTTTGGCCCTCCATGTCTCGTAGATTGTCTGCTTCCAAGGCTTCAACTTTGAGGAGTATATCTTCATAAAGTTTCTTGGAAGCATCATCATTCTTAACAAAAAAGGAAAAAGATTCTTCTTGAGAAGATGGTATATCCTCAGTAGGACAGTCTTCTATCTGTTTCTCTCCCTCTTCTTCATCATCATATGAACTAGAGGACTCATCATATTTGGCAGTGTTGTCCTCTTGTAGCCCTGGTATGCTTGGATTCAGTGGGTTGAACTATGTGAAGAGATTATTATATTCTTGAGTAGGGGTGTATTCAATGGTTTCCTCTTGCTCAAAAATTTCTTCATTGCTCTTCTCTTCTCCTTCTGAGTTGAAAGGCTGCTGATCCCAAATTATGTGAAAGCCATTTATGATGGATCGAAATGGATGATTGCGGCTTTCAAGATGAAAATGGTGAAACTCATAACACCAATCAAATTCTGGTTGCCCTGTATGATTATTTTCTTCTTGGAAGTCATCATCATCATCAGACTGATTAAAGTTTGAAAATTTATCAAAATAAACATTTTCATTAGTCAAACATATTAAGATATCAGTTTTCTTTTCTTCTAGCTGATCTACAAGTTTATTTCTTATATCAAGACAAAAATATGGAGTAGGTAGATGAGCAGAAGCGTTTGGTTCAAATGAAGGTTTGGATGCTGGTTGTCTGTTCAATACTAGATCAATCTCTTTCTCTGTCAAGAGAGAAGGAGTTTCTTTTTTTCTTAGAACAGAGGTACAACAGTCCTCTTTGTCTTGTGTTAGCTGATTTTGAGGCTTGATGTATTCTTGAGCCTCTTCTAGAGGAACTTCACTTGTGTCACTAAATTTTTTTGCATTTAGGTCATGAAGTTCTCTTATCAGCATGGTACAAGACATAGGCAAGCAATCAAGTTTTTCTTGACAACCTTCTTCATTGCTTTCTTTGTAAGTTTTCTCATCATATTTTATAAAGCGTTGATCATAATACATTTCTTGGTCAGATTCTTGGTCTTGAGGTGATTGGGCTTGTGTTTGATCAAGGGAAAGCCTAGCTTGCTCTAGATCATCAACATTCATATTAGCCATCAACCTATCCATTCTCTTCCCAAGAATGTACATCATCTTTTCCATGATGATTAGAATTTTTTCTTGATTATTTTCTTCATATTCATCATACATGTCTTGTAGTGGCAGAGGTTTTGTTTGCTTAGGGAAAATAATTTGTTCTTCTTGATAACCAATATTCATATTGGCTATAAACCTATCCACTCTTTTTCCAAGCATGTACATTAATTTTTCCATCATGAGCATATGTTTTCTTTTTGATCTATATCTAAATCCATGTTTGTAACTCAGAAAAGAGGTCACTGTGTCTGGTAAACCAGTTCAGAGTCTTCTACCAGTGGATTCATTTGGTCTTTTGGGAGTTTCAGAGTGTGGAGTCACCAAATGGAAGATTTTTATCTTCTAAAAAGGTTTAATGGTCCACCGCCATGTTTATTGAATACCAATCTAAACAGATGAAGAACAAAGAGCAGCCCAAAATCAAGCAAGTACTTCTAAACTAGCCTGCTTTTTACATACACTTAAGAAAGACATAAAAGTAATCTAAGATTAGGTAAGTACTTCTAAACTAGCATTATTTTGATACACTTTAAATAGAAAAAAAATTTAAAACAAAGGGAAACTTGAAGGAAATTGTTGGAGAAGAAACTAGAGGGTCAGGCTCAGCACAAATCCTCTCCTAGCTCTGCTCTACTTAGTAACTTTCAAGACAAACACAAATATAAAAAAGAATGGCCTAAGATCTGGTAAGTGCTTCAACACTAGCCAGCTTTCAACACATTCCAAGGGAAACATTCAGACAGTCTTTGGGGATAAAACTAGGACCAGGGCACACCATATCTTCCTAAGTTCATCTCTACTTGAAATATACTAAAAATAACATTTAAGAATTACAATTAGCTAAGGCAATAGGATGAGGGAACGCCAGCATTCCTATGCTTAGAACTGAATTAAATCATTCCTAAATAATACAAATTGGAGGAAAACATGTAGATAAATATTTTCAATCAGAGAAGGGTACTGATATACAGTAGGTCCTAACTCTATGCATATTGTTCTTTATAAGAGAATATGAACACAGTGAAAACAGAAACAAAATAACAATTTACAATAAGAAATAAAATCACCGTCGACATAGACCAGGATCCCATAAATCAACTTATATTGATGCTCCAAACCAGTTACAGCTTTAAGTCCAATGCTTTAGCTTAGAAATCATCTACACTTCCCATATTAACTTATCTATCACAAGCAGAGCTTCAAGAGCCAATGAACACTATTTACAATTAGAAGTTTCAAGCTCAATTATATTTCAAAGTTCAGCAACCAACAATTTCTCATCTTCTACAGCAGTATTTATAGAAGAATGAGGAGGTGGGAGAGGATAAAAGATCTCCCAGGATAATACATGTTAAATGACTTCTCGGCCTTGGAGGGGCTCGATGGAGAAGTTTACATATGTGTCCCCTGTATTAAATGTTTTATAATTAATATTAAGCTCAGTGGGAGCTTTTGTTGACTTTTAAGGCTCTGTTCAGGATGTAATAACTCTTCTAATATTTTTTTGCTTTAAGTTCCCTTAGCAGAATTAAATCTTTGGCTGCGCCGAGGAAAATATCTTCATTTGATCAATAAATTCAGCCTCTGTTTGAATGCTTTGAGGCACAAGTGGCTTTGTGGTATCTCGGAGGAATCAATTCGCCTCAGATGTGGTGGTGGAGGCCTTTCTGTCTGATAAACACTTATGATTTTCTTTAATTTTTTTTTCTTTGGAGGATTAGGCTTTTGATAATCAATCTTAGCCGTAATCCTCAAGTTTGTCTTCAATCTTCTGTTCTGTTGTGTTCTGTCTTCAACACTGATACTCTTCGTATTGTGATTTGATAACACTGTGTCTTGTTGATGTGCAGGCCACGCAGGGCTCGTATGGCATCAATGCCTCATGAAGCATTGACGAGACGTGGAAATCGAACCCATCGATGGTTTCTTTTTATGAATCATGGGCACGGGAATCGTCATTCTCGACCTTTGGATTTCTCTTTAATATGACGGAAAAACATTCAAACACCTGCACAATACAAAACTATATTATAAAATTTGGCGTTTTTGCGTACACTGCTTCAAAGGGCATGGGGAGAGAGCATGGCCATTGGATGGCATCATCCAACGGTGGGGATTCATTTTGAGGAGGTCAAAAGGAGAGCAGAGGGAGAAACTATGTCAAAACTATTGAATGCACAAAGATCAACGGTGGGGATTATGCATTAAAATCCTCTTGGTGGAAGGCAGAGGGCGATGAAAGCACGAGGGAAAGTTCTGGGACCATCCAATCTGGACACGTGGACGGTCCAGATCCAATCGGAGGATCGCAATTGACGGGTTGAAGAACGTGTTAGGGTCCCATGATTTCGCTGATTGGCAAGCCAAATGACAGTGTAACATCAAACCAATCTTTGGAGCCCAAGGACCTAACCTTCCTAGACTTAGAGAGGGCTCTCTCTATTTGTGTAAGGGATATCTGTGTGTTTGCTTATTGTGTTATGATTTTAGGCTAGTTATGAAGTAGGTTTTTTGGTTTTTGTTTTTAGGTTGTGAGGGATGAAACTGATCAAAGATATAAGATAGGTAAAAAGATGTCAGATCAACTAGGTTATGGGGTCGAAAAGGTCAAGAAAGCTTTCAGATGGTGATACAAGGTTTTTGAAGGGACGATTTGATTCGAGGTAAAATGGATCTTTGGGAAAAATGGAGTAAGATGGACATCAAGTTTGTGAATAACAAAGGATTCCAAGCATAACTAGTTTAATAGCTGACATAAACATGGTAGGGCAAACCATTAATCATGAGAAGCTAATCAATGCATAGAAATAAACATTCAAGCCATGCATAGAGATATATACCTCTCTAACTTTGGTAAATGGCTATTAGAATTTGGGGAAATACACTTAAGACAAAAAAACAACTCAAATCACTATGCTGGAATGCCTAAACATAGTACTTCAAGTTATTGGGCACTTTGAAAACAAGATTGCATAATCTTAGGCAAAGGGAAAGATCAGAACAAGACCTCCTTGGTTCAACAAATGACAATCTAATCATTCAAAGAGAAATTTCATGGATGGAGCTATGGCTAGCCATCAGTAAGCAGGGCATACCATAAATCATACTTAGCATGCATAAAACCATGAATGAAACAAGCAACAATATCCTTAAGTTATTAAAGAGCAATCAAGAATTCTTTAATGTGACTAAGAATGAAGAAAACATGGAAGCTATGAAGAAACATGAAATTTGAGGTGCCTCCAAGGGCATGTATCAAATTTGTTCTCTACTATCCTATAGCAAGCAAGAACATGGATTTATGAATGAAAACTAGGAAACAAAACAAAGAGAGAGACACTATACCATTCTACCAAGTCATGGGATCCAACAACAATCCTCTCTCATCATCCAAGAGACTATCCAAAAGCATGAGACAAGTATTTCTTCCAAAGCTTATATGACCATATATTACTTCTATTCATCAAGTTCAACCCTGTTTACACTGAAATCCTTTGGAATATATAGGCCTAAGTGAGGAAAACCTCTTAGTTCAACTTGCAATCTCATTGGCCTATCCAAAATATCTTATTTTGTCCTTGAGACTTTGCAAAGCCCAAGGCACAACATATCTCATAAAATATCTAAAAAATGCTAAAAGAGGGAAATAAATTGACTTTTCATAACTTCTCATGTACAAAAATAGCTAAACACACATGAGGAAAAAGAAATTTTGAAAGGTTCAATTTTTACAAAAATACTCAAAAAAATACATTAGCAAAAGGTCCCCTGACTTGCCGGCAACTTTTGGAAACCTTCCCGATGTCAAAATGAGGCTCATGATAGCTCGTTGGAAAGATATGAGTGTCTAATTTCTGAAAATGTTCAGTTTTCTCCAAAAATACCACTAGAAGTCCTCCAAAAACAGGCATGTGTTTAAAAACAAAAAAAATAAGCCTTGCTGATAGACCGGGCAGAGTGTAGAAAAAACGAGCATTTTTCACCATTTAGGGGGAGAAAATGATCTTCAAATGTCCTGAAAATCGCTGAGTATGTGCCCCTGAAAATATGGCATCCAATGATACCATTATCATCCTTTGATGATGCCCCAAACTGAAATGGTGATGCCCATGAGTTTTGGCCAAAAAACCCAAAAATGGCAAAAAACCAAAATATGTCGAATTTCGCCCAAACTTGGCAAGTATGACCCTCAAGGGTTTTCAGCAACATGTTGTGAAGCAGAGGCCAAGATTTGGAGTCTTGAGGTGTCTTTCCTCAATTTTTGTGTCGGGCGCTTCCCTTTGGCCTCCTTGAGTTTTTCTTGAGAAACCTTCAACTTTTGTCGAGCAAACTGATTTAGCTTTTTATAATGCCCCGTCATTCTCCTTTGAAGGTCCAAGTCCCTGTTTGCCTTCTCCAATTTCTTCTCCAAGTGGTTATTAACTCTCTCAAGCCATGCCTCCCTATTGTTCTCTATCTCTTGTTCAAACAATGTAGTGAGAGGGGTAGATTGGAGAAGGGAAATTTCCTCTTGTTTTTGCTTCTCAAGGGCCCTTTTTAACCGCATGGTTCTTGGCCTCATTCGCCTAAGCTAATCTTCGCCTTCACTTTCATCGAACTCACCCATGAGTTCTTCCAACCTCACTTGTGCTTTGGAGGCCTCCTTCTTGTATTTGTTTGCCCGTGTCTCATAAACATCCATATGGATACTCATCTGCTTATTTTGAACTTGCAAGAATTGATTGAAGTTCTTAGCTCTATGAAGATCAGCCTTCAAGGCATCAATTTGGATTTCTCTATGGATCAAAAGATTTTCTAGAATCCAGGCCTCATTATCACTATCATCGCTTTGGATTTGGATGATGTCGAATGCACTCTCCTGTTCATGACTGCCTTCTTCCTTGCCCTTCCCCTTGCCTTGGGTGACCCGTCTAGTACTCTTCCTCTTGGGAAAATCGACCATGGGCTTCTTTGGCAATTTTCCCTTGCTTCGGAGGGCCCTAGTCACATTTGGAGTGACAACTCTAGGCACCCTTTTCTTTGTTGTCCAGGGCTTGGCGACTTTCGGAGAAGAGAGCATGGCCCCTTGCCTCGGAGAGGCAGCTAGCACATGCTCCATGGGCTCTTTACCCTTTTCACTTTGCCCTTCATTTTTGCCAATGTCTTGGCTCTCTTCAAGGATGCATAGGCTGCCTTTTTGCATCTCCTTTTGAGGGCTATCCTCCTCACTTCTTTGCAACTTTTTATCCTGCTGCCCCTCTTCTTCTTAAGTCTGTTGTTCCTCTTGAAGAGGTTGTTGTTCTTTACCCTGAGGCTACCTCTGCTCATGCTGTTGTAGCTGCTGTGTATCATCTTTTAGCTGCCCCTGTTCATCACTTTCCTGCCCTTGTTCATCATCTTCATGCTACTGTTGCTTAGCATTTTCATGCTGCTCCTGCTCAGTCTCTTTTGGCTACTGTGTGTCATCATAAGGCTGCTCAACCCCATCATAAGTATGTTGTGTATCATCAAAAATATGCTCACCCTCACTGTGATGTTGCTGTTCAGCACTTTATTCTTCATCCCCTTGCTGCTGCTCATCATCACTTTCATGTTACTACTCATGTCCTTCTTCCTCTTCTTCAGGCTCCTTGGTTTGTTCTGTGGTAAACTTGAGCTTTTTGGGAATAGGTCTACTAAAAGAAGGCGAGGGACGGTGAGTAGGAGGTGTAGGGGATGTATGGATTGGAGGGACAGTGGAGAAATCTGGATGAGTGATGAAAGTATCCCAAAAGACCTCCCTCTTTTCAAGTTGATGAAGAATGATGACTTTGATGAGAGAGTGATGGAAGAGGCAAGCTATTTGTTGTGAAGGAGGCTTCTTTTGAACAGTGGAGGCCATTTTCTCAACGCTCTTGTGTAAGAAGAAAAGAAGATTTAGCAATTTGGCCCTAATGAAATGCATGAGTAGTCGAATGTGATAAGCAAAGATTCAGGAGAATCTTCCCTCACAAGTGAAGTATTTCATGATGATCTTCATGAGGGGGGCATAGCTAGCTAAAAGATATGAGAAAGGGAAAATAGAAGGACATGACTCTCTGTTCTCAGGCTTTAGAAAGGGCTTGTAATCTTCTGAGTCCAAATGGCTTTGTTTAAACCACTTTTCCCCAACATAGGGGATTTTAGTGGCCTTGGAGATGGATCTTGGAGAGAATTTGAAGTCAAGGCCTGCCAGCTGGAAATTCTTGTCTTGAAACCTCGAAGCGCAAAAGTGTGTCAAAGGAGAAAAGCTCTTCACCTCTTGCACTCTTTGACAAAATTATAAACACCCCACCTCATGGAAATTGAATAAAACTGATGGGTGGGCATTCACTTCTTCAGTGGAAATAGGCTCAAATCTCTTATGCAATCCATTCCTACTATCCTTCCTAGGAGGCATCTTGTTCTGGATGCTTTCTACAAAACTAAACTGCCTCAAATGGTTTTTTGAAGTGTTCTCTAAAACACAACTCTGTCTTCTTTGTCAACCACTATTTGATCAAGGAAAATTTGCCTCAAATGATGTGTGAAATGTTTCTTTGATATCAGGTCTCTGCTCCTTCACTGCTTTTTCCCATTTGTATGCCAATCAACAAATAATTTTGATAACAAGCACACACTCAACTAAAATGTATACACAGTCAAGTGATTTTCGGTGTTTGGGTAAGATCACAGAGCTCTTGGTGTTTTGGTGTAAGCAAGGCAGCTTAGTATTTAGATAGAGGCAAAAAAACTCCCCCCAATCAAAACACCCTCCTTGTGTTCACTATTTCTCTCAAACAGTTAGACAGAAACACCTTCAAACTGTTTTAACAGCTTCATTCACTAAAGTTTTTTTTATGGACAAAGAGGCAGCCCCGACTTTGCTCTTCACCACACAGAGAGGACCTTTGACAGTGACAAAGTAATTTATTTATGATCACTGTTGTTGAAATTAGGCCCACTGTTTCATTTCTCAAATACTGTGCTTATCCCTTTAAACAGTGCCTCCACCTTTTAACATTATTTTTAGGGCAGTTTATTAGGTCTTTGGTCATCAATAAAAACCTACCACTTTCACTATGTCAATGTTGAGAAATCATAGCCATTGCAAGCCCGGATCTTTAAACAAAAATATCAAACCTCCTTATGTTCACTATCTCTCACCCATAGTTAGACAGAACACCTCTAAATTGTATTAACAGCTTTACTCATTAAATTCTATTTCATGAACAAAGAGGCAGCACTGATATTTCTTTTCACCACTATAACATAGCTAACAGAGTTTATGTTTTTTCCCTATCTTGAGGGCAGCTATAGGTTCTTCTAAATTAATGAATCACTCCACTAACCTCCCACTACAACAAACTTCTTCAAAATATTTAACGCATCACTATTATTTGTAGCAAGACCCTCTATATTCGATCACCATTTATCTTTGGAAACATGGAAAATATTTCTCATTTAGCAACTTGACCATACCAGGAAAAACAAATAGAAATACCTCAAAAATGGATGGCAGCCCTTGTTTGACAAGTTTGAGCAGCGTTCAGGGCCTTTGGAAGGTTTTTGGACTATTAATATATGCGCGGCACGTCTAAAAGGGAAGGCGCCACGCAAAAGAAACAGTTTCGGGCTGGTCTTCGTGCTGCTGTGACCGCACCTACAGGTGCGCCACGCGACATTGTAATCCCTTTGTAGAATTTCACCTGAACGCGCCGCACATTTCTACAGGCACGCTGCGCAGCCTAAAAAGCCTGAAAACTCTGTGTTTTAGCTTGAAATGCCTCTTAGGTCCAGCAAGCAGCTAGGAGGAGGCATTGTGTGCGCTTTGGAATTGAAAAATATCTCTTGGCAATGGTCCTTAACTCCTTTTGAAAGCGAAAAAAGTCAAAGTCTTTTTCACACTTGCTTGGTGAGGTTTTTTTGAAAACTTTTGAAAATGTCTTTGGGTTTGAAACAAAACGTGAAGCTTATGTCCTCTAAAACATAACCTGAGGCTCTTTTTGTTTAGGTGAATTTCATAGTGGTAATGACCATTTCCTTTATAAGCCTGACCCCCTTTTTAAGTAAAACAAATTTTTTTCAAGAATTTAAAACTTTTACTGCTTCTCGTTAAGGAATGAAAAATTGTTTTCCTTTTTTATATATGTACTATGGAAGGGAAATATTCTTTGAGCCATAGGAATGACTGTAGATGTGCATTTTGAGTGATATTGCCCTTTTACTGGAGGAGAAACTTATCTTCCATTTCCATATCCTTTTCCACCTCTTGTCTTTGTGTGGTTCATTTGTTGTTACTTTTGATAAGTTTGAAAAAGGTCTTTAGGAATAGAAAGAGTAGCACCTCTGAATATCATCATCACTTATTTGTTTTTCTTATTAAAAAAGGACACCTGTAGAAAAACACCTTGTGTTATGTGAGGTTTTCTTTGACACTTTGAAGGAGGTAGCTTCACCCTTTCGAAACCTAAACTGACAATGTTTACTCCTGATGCTTTGGAGGTAGTGATGCCCTATTGTGAAACTGATTGAGCTGGCATGTGCTGTTTGAACTTCTCTTTTGACTATGGGTAAGGGCTATTTGTATTCAACTAGTTGTGATGACTAGTTGTATCCAGCTAGCAAATTTGACAAATTTTTGGATCAGTTGCTAGAAAACTTCGCTGTTATAACTAGTCATCACCAACAAGTGAAAAATACCGATGACTAACAGTGGCTCCATTTGGGGAGGGCATCTCCTTTTCAGGAGGTGTCCAGAATTTCAAATCTTTGGCTTATGAAGACCAGTTCCTTATCCATTGGTGCAAAATTTCGTTCTTCCTTGATGCTATTTCTGAAAATTGACAGCATGATTAGCATCAATGATACTTCTACCTACCCCACTATCTTTCCTAACATTCTTCTTCCTTTGGGTGGATTTGGACTAGCAACCCTTTTGAAAATATATATTTTTTTGAAAAATGAACCTATCTAGTTCTACACCTATATCTGTCAGGAGTTCAGATTAAGCTGATGAACTCCTTCATTACTCTACCTATGCTAGATCAACTGTCAAGGTTAAGCTGTTTGACAGGATTTTGTTCTCTAATCTTAACATAAAATTGAAAAATGATCAAATCAGGGTTAGACAGTCTGATTTGTCATGTAATTGTGGCATGAAAGACAAGCTGCACACAAATATTATTTTTCATAAAATGGAAACTAGGAAAAACGGGGCTAGGATGCACAATTTGTTTTTCAACCCCACTTCCCTCTTTGGTTCTGTTTTGAGCATGTGGAACCAGTATCTTTTCCTAATCTACTCTCTTTGATAAGTCAAGCTTACGCAATGCTGACCATCTTTTCCACTCACTAACTTATCAGCAAATAAATTTAAAACATGTTCAGCTATGATTAGGCTAGATAACTGAACAAAACATTTGAGCACTAGTAGTGGCATTTAGACTTGCGCGCTTTCTGAATGAATATTTTTTTATTTTTATTATTTTGAACATGGGGCCTTTTTCTATTTTCAAACCACCCTCTTTTCTATTTTTCTATTGTTTTTTGAATTTTCTTCTTTTTATTTATTTTTCAAACCATGGTATATACAATGATTGAAAATGTTTTAAACTCAAAAATCTTGGAAATGGCGAAACTTAAGCATATTATCCTCATAAGTATCTCCTACCATTCTTGGTCCATCTAATTCTTGAAAAGAAAAATTTGGAAAGTTTTCTCTTGTAAGCATGACATAAGGATTCATGCATAAATCTCTAAAAAAACCCGTATCTTCCCACTGTACCTCCTTATACCTCTAATTTCCGCTCCTTCCTTTACTGTACATCTTCTTTAAGTAATGCATATATTCTTTGTCATTTTTGAAATAAATAATGACATCATCAAGGTATTTCAACATGTAGAAATTCAGGACTGGAAACATGGCTTTTAGGAGCATATTTTTTATATCTGGTGGTTTTGCAATTCTGAGTGTGAAACTGGAACTACTTCCAGCATACTGGAAAAAATCTTTGAGCTGTCTACTTTTCAAGGGAATCATTTGGCTATAACCTGAAACATCATCTCACAAAGACATATGATTAAAAGCACTTATCATTGTTATATCATGGTCTTGGGTAGGAAGGATAAAATATTTGTTATAAGGATGCGTATTAGTGTTTCTAAAATCAAAACAGATCCTATGACCATCTATTTTATCTTTGATTATTACTGATTGGTTCAGATTTTTGTATTTTATTTTGTCGAAGTTGTTTCTTGGAGTGATGGAAGTGGCATAGTGTTTCTCACTATTTTCTCTGTATGAGGTAGTATTTTGAATGAGATTTCCAATTCTAGCAGTTCTAAGTCTTTGGTGGAGTGACAGGATGTTAGCCAGTTCAAGTAAATCAGGTGTATTTGGACTACAGTCATCATCTCCTCTCATAAGAAGTTTATCATGAATTGTTTCTGGATTTTGAGCTGTTATGGCTACAGTCAAGGCTTCATTTGTAGTGGTAGAGTTATGCAATGGTAAATCCTTGAGGTATGGCAAGAACATTAAGCTTCCCTGCTCCTAAGTTCCGAAAAGTTTTATGATATGTAAGTCTTCTAATGCCTTTGTTCTAAAAAAGCTTCCTGATGTTACTGCTGATGTTTGACTAAGGTTTGAGCAATTTGCTTGATAGTACATAATGGTTTGTGCTTCTTTCTCTATTCCTATTTCAAAAGGAACATACTTACTTTCCTCAAGAAATAGCTTTTCATGATCATGGTAGTTTTGAGTGTCTAGTTCATCATAGAGAACTAGGGGCAGCTGATGTGGTGGGTCTAAGTTTGTTTCAATTTCTTCTGAATGTTCTTCAATGTCCTCATTAGTGTGCAAAATAAAAGAGTTCAAGTCGAAATGCAAGGAATACATTGGGATGTTATCTGGCCTCTCTTAGCTACTGATCATGTATTTCATGTGTGACTTTCGATAGAGCATTCTTGTTTGGTCAAACACAGGAATAGTGGCATAGGACATATTAAGTTGAATATTTCCTTGGATCTTGGGTCCCCAAGATCTGGATAGAAGCATTCCGTACTTGGGAGGAATGTCTGATACCACTATGTCCATGATTAGATGTTTTGCAGGTAGTTGGGCCAAACTAAAACAAAGATCTTTGATCAAACCTATACATTTGACTCTACTAGAATCAAATGAATATAAGTCTTTGTATGGTCTTATGATTTCTAGGCCTAATCTTTCCATTACAACCTTCGACATAAGATTATGCGAGGCGCCGAAGTCTAGCATGGCATTGTGAAAGATTTGGTCATGGATATTCAGATTGATGTAAAAGGGAAGAGTGGTTCCCTCTTGGAATTTCCCTTCTATTTTCGGACCAAACAACACTTCAAGAGTGTCATAAGCTAGATTAAGGGTGTTCGCATCATTTCCTATATTCAGGAATTTTAACACTTGGAATTTATAAGAGCCTTGGGCGATGAGCTCGGTAAGAGGCATGGTGATATTTATTTTGGCGATTTAACCCTCAAAATTGAAAGGTAGCTGTAGTTTAGACATCTTTGCTTCAGCTTTTTCAGCCATGACTTTCTCTATGTTCGGAGTTTGCTGACTTTGTTTCAGGATTTTGTTCGACACAGCCATCTCAGGAATATTTGTGAAGGTACTAGGAGCATCTGAGCTAAAACCTGTTTGAATAGCTTTATCTTTGTTTTGGTCAGTTTTCTTGACCATGATTTTGTTACTATCCACTGCTTTTTTAAGGAAGGTATCAGGGGTTTTAGTAGTGTCTAAGCTACCTTTCTTGGAGTTGTCTTGATTTTTCCTTCTTCTAAGGTCATACAACGTGTGAGCTTCTACTATGGCGTTCTGAAAATCTATTATAGGATCCTCGGGATCTTCATAGTTGGTTTCATCTTGATTTGGAGAGAAGAATGTTTGTTCTTCTTCTGTGAGGTACACCTCACTCTCATTATCAGACCCTATGAGGTTCAAATGATTTTCATCAATGGGTTTTGTATCCCTATCATCTTCTTCCACATAATTTTCATTAAATGGTGGCCTAATTTGTTGGTCATTTTCCCTTGGTTTGTTTTGAGTCTGTTCCCTCCTAAAATTTTGTTTCCAGTTTTTGTTTGGAGGGTTTGGCCGGTTGTCCCTAAGAGGGGTATTTTCACTTATATTTTCCCACATTTTGGCCATGGACCTAACTAAGTCATCTATTCTAGGATCTAAGGAAGGGGGTGAAGTGGAGACCTCATCTCAGTAGGTGACTTTCCTTTCTGATCTAGTCCTAGCTCTTTTTTATGCTAAGTTGGCTTCTGCCTTTATGGCTACTTTTTGCATTTCCTCTAAGGTAAGGGGGTCCTTGTCTCTTAGCTAATAAGTCATGTATGGATCAAAACCATCGAGGAAATTTGCCAAGGCTGAACTAAGTGGGGGTTTGAAGTGAGGTGGGAGGGCATTATACACACTGCTGAACCTTGTGCAGTATCCCTGGACACTTTCCCCATTTTCCCATTTTAGATTGTTATACTCTGACAAGATTTGAATGGGGTTCTTTCAGATTTCCCACTTGTTTATGAAGATTTGGTAGAGTTCTAGAAGATTGTGGATGCGGTTTGGAGTTAAGCTCTTAAACCATTTTTTTGGTTCTCCGCCCAGGATTTGGGCGAACATCCTCATTCTGATGGTCTCGTCTTCTATTTCCATGTATTCAAAGGCATCGCTAATTCTATCTACATGCTGTTGAGCTGTGGTAGCCTCATATCTGATAAAGTGTGGGATTTTGGCTTGATAGTCATTTTTTAAGGGAGCCAAAGGCTGTGGCAACACCAAGGGTGCATACCAAGTTTCCATGACGGGAGATAATGGATGATGTACAAAATGAGGGCTTGTGGGATGAGCTGGGGTGGTTTGAACAGTAGTGGTTTGGATGGGTGTGACGGATGTACTTGGACTAGTGATCTGATTTTGAGAAGATTTGGGATGGTAGGAGCCAAAGTGATGGAGAAGATGAAATTCGGGAGGTGTGGTAGGTGAGGCTTCTCTACTAGGACTCTGTGGCAGATCTAGGGGCTCAAGATCGTCAAAGTATATCTTACTTTGTGACTTGCTTCTAAAAGGGGTTTTTTCTAATTTTAAGTCAAATGGGGAATCCTATAAGGCAGTGAGATGTTCAGGTACTGATCTTTCTTTACAGATGGACCTATCGGTAGCTAAATTGCCAGTTTCGGAAGCTTGCCACAAAATCTTCTCTGCTTCATCCACTATGATAGGGGGATTTGGGTCTGGATGAGATCTGTTGTTGATTCTTCATGAAGCCAGATTTCGAGTCTAGATTTTAGAGAGGGTGGTATTTGTGCTTGCTTTGGATGTATGGCCTCTCTGGGATTTTACTAATGTGATGGATGTTCAAAACAAAAAGGATGGACTAGTGGAGTCGCTAGGTGGATTTCTATGAGAACTATGACCCACCACCAACACTATCAAAGATGCTTTGGGAAAAAATTTTATAGCAAAATTTGAGATGGAAAATTGCAAAGAAGAGTGATTCACTTGGTTTCAACAGTTTGCTAGGCTGTATGGACAAGCTAATGGTTCTCTTGGCAAGAAGGCTTCTGCTTATCTCCTATGTTTAGGTGAGGTTTTCTGAATCGCTAAGTTATACTTAGTTTGTCACTGATTATAGAGTTTTCCACCCTAAGTTTAAGTTTTTGGAAGGATGAGTTAGCAGAAAGGTATGGTTTATGAATTTTTTGGTCTTTTATGGAGTTTTTAGGCCTACTGGAGGCTAGTGGAGTCGCCAGATGGAACTTGGTTGTTTTTGTAAAGATGTAACTATGGTACACCACCAGTAACTAGGGAAAAACCAATCTAGGAATGTTTTGGGGGTTTTTCTGAGTTTTTATGTGCAGCCTATGGTTTATTAAAGTATTCTAAACCTGTTTCATCACTTTTCTAGGGTGGCGATAACGAAAAGAGTTTACTCTAAATATTTTTATGGACTGCTTGCCTGTTTAATTTTTGAAGACTAATGAATCTACAAGAGTTTTCTAGACTGTTTTGTACTCAGAGTCCCACCGTGATCGCCATTATGTTAGTGTGGCGATGAGGTGGCTCAATCATATAGTAGCCTAGAGTTTAGTAAAGTATGTAAGGTCTACTAGAGGCTAGTGGAGTCGCGAGGTGGATTTTTAGCTGTTTTGAGGTATATGTGTATGGTCCACCACTAGTACTGACAAAAACCAATCTAAGGGAGTTTTTGGGGTTTTTCTGAGTTCTTTATGTAGTCCTAAGGTTTGTAAGAGTGTCCTACAAATAAGTCATCATTTTTCTAGGATGGCGAGAGAACCAGATTCTACTCTTCTAAGTTTGACTGAGAATTTGAGGGTTCCTAAGGGATACCTTGGATGTTTTGACTCAAATTCCCATCGTGATCGCCATTATGTTAGGGTCCCGTGATTTTGCTGATTGGCAAGCCAAATGACAGTGTAATATCAAACCAATATTTGGAGCCCAAATACCTAGCTTTCCTGGACTTAGAGAGGGCTCTCTCTATTTGTGTAAGGGATATATGTGTGTTTGCTTATTGTGTTCTGATTTTAGGCTATTTATGAATTAGGTTTTTAGGTTGTGAGGGATGAAACTGATCAAAGATATAAGATAGGTAAAAAGATGTCATATCAACTGGGCTATGGGGTCGAAAAGGTTAAGAAAGCTTTCAGATGGTGATACAAGGTTGTTGAAGGGCCGATTTGATTCGAGGTAAAATGGATATTTGGGCAAAATGGTGTAAGATGGACATCAAGTTTGTGAATAACAAAGGATTCCAAGCATAACTAGTTTAATAGGTGACATAAACATGTTAGGGAAAACCATTAATCATGAGAAATGTAACTTTAAGCGAATCAATGCATAGAAATAAACATTCAAGCCATGCATAAAGATATATAACTCTCTAACTTTGGGAAATGGCTATCAGAATTTGGGTAAATACACTTAAGACATAAAAACAACTCAAATCACTATGTCGGAATGCCTAAACACAGTACTTCAAGTTATTGGGCACTTTGAAAACAAGATTGCATAGTCTTAGGAAAAGGGCAAGATCAGAACAAGACCTCCTTGGTTCAACAAATGACAATCTAATCATTCAAAGAGAAATTTCATGGATGGAGCTATGGCTAGCCATGAGTAAGTAGGGCATACCGTAAATCATACTTAGCATGCATAAAACCATGAATGAAACAAGCAACAATATCCTTAAGTTATTAAAGAGCAATCAAGAATTCTTTAGTGTGACTAAGAATGAAGAAAACATGGAAGCTATGAAGAAACAGGAAATTTGAGGTGCCTCCAAGGGCATGTATCAAATTTGTTCTCTACTGTCCTATAGCAAGCAAGGACATGGATTTATGAATGAAAAATAGGAAACAAAACAAAGAGAGATACACTATACCATTCTACCAAGTCATGGGATCCAACAACAATCCTCTTTCATCATCCAAGAACATCCAAGACACTATCCAAAAGCATGAGACAAGTATTTCTTCCAAAGCTTATATGACCATATATTGCTTCTATTCATCAAGTTCAGCCCTGTTTACACTGAAATCCTTTGGAATATATAGGCCTAAGTGAGGAAAGCCTCTTAGTTCAACTTGCAATCTCATTGGCCTATCCAAACTATCTTATTTTGTACTTGAGGCTTTGCAAAGCCCAAGGCACAAAATATCTCATAAAATATCTAAAAAATGCTAAAAGAGGGAAATAAATTGACTTTTCATAACTTCTCAAGTACAAAAATAGCTAAACGCACATGAGGAAAAAGCAGTTTTGAAAGGTTCAATTTTTACAAAAATACTCAAAAAATACATCAGCAAAAGGTCCCCTGACTTGCCGGCAACTTTTGGAAACCTTCCCGATGTTGAAATGAGGCTCATGATAACTCGTTGGAAAGCTATGAGTGTCTACTTTCTGAAAATCTTCAGTTTTATCTAAAAAAACCAATGGAAGTCTTCCAAAAACAGTCCTATGTGTAAAAACCCAATTAATAAGCCTTGTTGATAGACCGGGCAGAGTGTAGAAAAAGCGAGCGTTTTTTGACATTTAGGGGGGGGAATGATCTTCAAATGTCCTGAAAAATGCTGAGTATGTGCCCCTGAAAATATGGCATCCAATGATACCATTCTCATCCTTTGATGATGCCCCAAATTGAAATGGCGATGCCCATGAGTTTTGGCCAAAAACCCAAAAATGGCAAAAAACCAAAATATGTCGAATTTCGCCCAAACTTGGCGAGTATGACCCTCAAGGGTTTTTGGCAACATGTTGTGAAGAAGAGGCCAATATTTAGAGTCTTGAGGTGTCTTTCCTCAATTTTTGTGCCGGGCGCTTCCCTTTGGCCTCCTTGAGTTTTTCTTAAGCAACCTTCAACTTCCGCTGGACAAACTGATTTAGCTTTTTATAATGCCCCGTCATTCTCCTTTGAAGGTCCAAGTCCCTATTTGCCTTCTCCAATTTCTTCTCCAAGTGGTTATTAACTCTCTCAAGCCATGCCTCCCTATTTTTCTCTATCTCTTGTTCGAACAATGCAGTGAGAGGGGTATATTGGAGAAGGGAAATTTCCTCTTCTTTATGCTTCTCAAGGGCCCTTTTTAGCCCCATGGTTCTTGGCCTCTTTCGCCTAGGCTGGTATTCGCATTCACTTTCATCAAACTCACCCATGAGTTATTCCAACCTCACTTGTGCTTTGGAGGCCTCCTTCTTGTATTTTTTTGCCCATGTCTCATAAACAACCATATGGACACTCAACTTCTTGTTTTGAACTTGCAAGAACTGATTGAAGTTCCTAGCTCTATGAAGATCAGCCTTCAAGGCATCAATTTGGCTTTCTCTATGGATCAAGAGATTTTCTAGAATCCGAGCCTCATTATCACTATCATCGCTTTGGATTTGGATGATGTCGAATGCACTCTCTTGTTCATGACTGCCTTCTTCCTTGCCCTTCCCCTTGCTTTGGGTGACCCTTCTAGTACTCTTCCTCTTGGGAAAATCGACCATGGGCTTCTTTGGCAATTTTCCCTTGCTTCGGAGGGCCCTAGTCACATTTGGAGAGACAACTCTAGGCACCCTTTTCTTTGTTGTCTGGGGCTTGGCGAATTTAAGAGAAGAGAGCATGGCCCCTTGCCTCGGAGAGGCAGCTAGCACATGCTCAATGGGCTCTTTACCCTTTTCACTTTTCCCTTCATTTTTTCCAATGTCTTGGCTCTCTTCAAGGATGCCTAGGCTGCCTTTTTGCATCTCCTTTTGAGGGTTTTACTCCTCACTGCTTTACAACTTTTTATCCTACTGCCCCTCTTCTTCTTGAGTCTGTTGTTCCTCTTGAAGAGGTTTTTTTTCTTAACCCTGAGGCTTCCTCTACTCATGTTGCTGTAGCTGTCGTGTATCATCTTCTGGTTGCCCCTATTCATCACTTTCCTGCCCTTGTTCAACATCTTCATGCTGTTGTTGCTCAACATTTTCATGCTGCTCTTGCTCAGTCTCTTTTGGCTATTGTGTGTCATCACAAGGCTGCTCACCCCCATCATAAGTCTATTGTGTCTCATCAAAAGTCTACTCACCCTCATTGTGATGCTGTTGTTCAACACTTTCTTCTTCATCCCCTTGCTGCTGCTTATCATCACTTTCCTCTTCCTGCTCATGTCCTTCTTCCTCTTCTCTAGGCTCCTTGGTTTGTTCTGTGGTAAACTTGAGCTTTTTGGGAATAGGTCTGCTAGAAGAAGGCAAGGGACGGTGAGTAGGAGGTGTAGGGGATGTATGGACTGGAGGGACAGTGGAGAAATCTGGATGAGTGATGAAAGTATCCCAAGAGACCTCCCTCTTTTCAAGTTGATGAAGAATGATGACTTTGATGAGAGAGTGATGGAAGAGGCAGGCTATTTGCTGTGAAGGAGGCTTATTTTGAATAGTGGAGGCCATTTTCTCAATGCTCTTGTGTAAGAAGAAAGGAAGATTTAGCAATTTGGCCCTAGTGAAATTCATGAGCAGTCGAATGTGATAAGCATAGATTCAGGAGAATCTTCCCTCACAAGTGAAGTATTTCATGATGATCTTCATGAGGGGGGCGTAGCTGGCTAAAAGATATGAGAAAGGGAAAATAGAAGGACATGACTCTCTGTGCTCAGGCTTTAGAAAGGGCTTGTAATCTTCTGAGTCCAAATGGCTTTGTTTAAACCACTTCTCCCCAATATAGGGGATTTTAGTGGCCTTGGAGATGGATCTTGGAGAGAATTTGAAGTCAAGGCCTGCCAGCTGGAAATTCTTGTCTTGAAAACTCAAAGCGCAAAGTTGTGTCAAAGGAGAAAATCTCTTCACCTCTTGCACTCTTTGACAAAAATCTAAACACCCCACCTCATGGAAATTGAATAAAATTGATGGGTGGGCATTCACTTCTTCAGTGGAAATAGGCTCAAATCTCTTATGCAATCCACTCCTACTATCCTGCCTAGGAGGCATCTTGTTCTGGATGCTTTATGCAAAACCAGACTGCCTAAAATGGTTTTCTGAAATGTTCTCTAAAACAAAACATTGTCTTCTTTGTCAACCACTGTTTGATCAAGGAAAATTTTCCGCAAATGCTATGTGAAATTGATGCAGGAGCATCTAACGCTCCTTAATTAAAGAGGAATCCGAAGCTGAGCAAGGAAGACGTGCACAGCGAAACTGAACAAAGGGAAGATCTGCACTTAAATTGATTTAAAATGAGAGATTTAAGTAAGTTGTTGAGTGATTTCGGGAGAGATTTTGTGGATCGTAACAGATTCACTCCTTTGCAAATGTTTTATAAGTACGTTTGTATGTGTGATATGGGGGCGGTGCAAGTGAGAATACAATGTAATCGAGAACGGGCTTGTTCTTAAGGCTGAAATGCCTTAATATGTAATTGTTCTGTATTATATATGAAAGTGTGTTTAGTGCTGCGTTCATTTGTGTGCGTTTTATAATTGAGTTAAATCCTGTATGAGAACTTGTTGAACGGCATTGATCACCCGTGGATCGATGGCGATCTGAAATCTCATGTAGCTGTTATATATATGGAGTCTAATTTGAATTGACAGAGATTGTGAACAGCGTGGAATGCTGGGTTATGTAATTGCGTAGTGAACCCAAATGTGGCAGAGAACTATGTTTTAAAGAGAAAATGCCATCCGGATGGTGAGATCAAGTTAAAGGAAGAATGGCGCAAGGGGAAATTGATGTTGAATCGTGTGAAAGCTTGTGTAAATAGAGCAGATGCAACCGCATCGGAGCCGAGAAACCATTCAATCGCATTACATTAATAATGGACCAGATGTGAATTGTTATAAGCCGGGTTTTGAAATAGGGTCGGGTCCGGAGAGTTCGATCAGATCTATGAAATTGGATGAATTCGAGTCATGTGTAAAACGCTGATCTTCGATTCCGATTGAATCGGATCAGAGGTGTTTCATATTTGTATCAGATCGGAGGAACTTCCTAACTCTTAACCCGTTTCACATTTAAATAATCCGATTGCGATTTTCGATTATTCACATCAGAGCTGTGGCAAGTGGATCCGATCGGAATGTAGAGATTGAGTCGAATCAGAGCAGCGGCGTTTGGAATCAAATCGGAGTTGTATGGAGTGTAATCGTCAATATTTATAAAGGCGGCTGTATATGTTTTGAGATCCGTATATGTGGATTAAAACGGATTTTACACAGTTCCCGTGTAGTTGCATTATGTATGGCTGCGATGATACATATGAAATTGTATAAAAGGCACTCAACGTTGTTTTTAAGTGGATGGCTCGATTTTAATGAAGATCCACGTCAATAAGACAAAAGGTTTTAAGTTTAAAACGCTTCCGATTAGGCTTAATGGGCCATAACCCATAGGCACAGAATCGAGATTTTTACATGAAAAGGGATTTTGGTGATACCCCAGGATTTCTTTTCATCAAGTGGTATCAGAGCAGGGAAAGGATTTCCTACGAGAAGGAAGAAGAATGCAAGAAGAAGAGGAAAGAGGTACAGTTGTGTTAAAGCTGGAGAGCTTATGGTCTTACTGTCGTGCAGATGGCAGCAGTGAAAGGTGAGAAGATTTGCAGCAACCTAGAGCAAGGTGTGCTCAATTGGTTCCAGAGGAGAGAACCAGAAATATGCCAAAAGACCGAGTGCGGAGGGCTTGGTGAGGTATCGTGTAACAGAAGGAGACTGTTACTGCAGAGGTTGGTTGCAGCTCACAGAAGATCATGAAAGCAATTCCACTGAAAGAATACAGTGGGTAGAATTGCTAAGGACAAGGAGAAGCGTATGACCAAGAGGTCATAAAATTTTTTTTACCTCGGGAGTCTGATGCAGGAGCATCTAACGCTCCTTAATTAAAGAGGAATCCGAAGTTGAGCAAGGAAGACGTGGACAGAGAAACTGAACAAAGGGAAGATCTGCACTTAAATTGATTTAAAATGAGAGATTTAAGTAAGTTGTTGAGTGATTTCGGGAGAGATTTTGTGGATCGTAACAGATTCACGCCTTTGTAAATGTTTTATAAGTACGTTTGTATGTGTGAGATGGGGGCGGCGCAAGTGAGAATACAATGTAATCGAGAACGGGCTTGTTCTTAAGGCTGAAATGCCTTAATATGTAATTGTTCTGTATTATATATGAAAGTGTGTTTAGTGCTGTGTTCATTTGTGTGCGTTTTATAATTGAGTTAAATCCTATATGAGAACTTGTTGAACGACATTGATCACCCATGGATCGATGGCGATCTGAAATCTCATGTAGCTGTTATATATATGGAGTTTAATTTGAATTAACAGAGATTGTGAACAGCGTGGAATGCTGGGTTATGTAATTGCGTAGTGAACCCAAATGTGGCAGAGAACTATGTTTTAAAGAGCAAATGCCATCCGGACTGCGAGATCAAGTTAAAGGAAGAATGGCGCAAGGGGAAATTGATGTTGAATCGTGTGAAAGCTTGTGTAAATAGAGCAGATGCAACCGCATCGGAGCCGAGAAACCATTTCAATCGCATTACATTAATAATGGACCAGATGTGAATTGTTATAAGCTGGGTTTTGAAATAGGGTCGGGTCCAGAGAGTTCAATCAGATCTATGAAATTGGACGAATTCAAGTCATGTGTAAAACACTGATCTCCGATTCCGATTGAATCGGATCAGAGGTGTTTCATATTTGTATCGGATCGGAGGAACTTCCGAACTCTTAACCCGTTTCACATTTAAATAATCCGATTGCGATTTCCGATTATTCGCATCAGAGCTGTGGCAAGTGGATCGGATCGGAATGTAGAGATTGAGTCGAATCGCAGCAGCGACGTTTGGAATCAAATCGGAGTTGTGTGGAGTGTAATCGTCGATATTTATAAAGGCGGCTGTATATGTTTTGAGATCCGTATATGTGGATTAAAACGGATTTTACACAGTTCCTGTGTAGTTGCATTATGTATGGCTGCGATGATACATATGAAATTGTATAAAAGGCGCTCAACGTTGTTTTTGAGTGGATGGCTCGATTTTAATGAAGATCCACGTCAATAAGACAAAAGGTTTTAAGTTTAAAACGCTTCCGATTAGGCTTAATGGGCCATAACCCACAGGCGCAGAATCGAGATTTTTACATGAAAAGGGATTTTGGTGATACCCCAGGATTTCTTTTCATCAGAAATGTTTCTTTGATATCAGGTCTCTGCTCCTTCCAAGTCACTGCTTTTTCCCCTTTGTATGCCAATCAAAAAATAATTTTAATAACAAGCACACAGTCAACTAAAATGTATACACAGTCAAGTGATTTTCAGTGTTTGGGTAAGATCACAGAGCTCTTGGTGTTTTAGTGTAAGCAAGGAAGCCTAGTATTTAGATAGAGGCAAAAAAACTCCTCCCAATCAAAACACCCTCCTTGTGTTCACTATTTCTCACACACAGTTAGATAGAAACACCTTCAAACTGTTTTAACAGCTTCATTCACTAAATTTTGTTTTATGGACAAAGAGGCAGCCCTGAATTTTCTCTTCACCACACAGAGAGGACCTTTGACAGTGACAAAGTAATTTATGTATGATCACTATTGTTGAAATTAGGCCCACTGTTTCATTTTTCAAATACTGTGTTTCTCCCTTTAAACAGTGCCTCCACCTTTTAAAATTGTTTTGAGGAAATTTTATTAGGTCTTTGGTCATCAATAAAAACCTACCAATTTCACTATGTCAGTGTTGGGCAATCATAGCCACTACAAGTCCAGATCTTTAAACAAAAATATCAAACCTCCTTATGTTCACTATCTCTCACCCACAGTTAGACACAACACCTCTAAATTTTATTAACAGCTTTACTCATTAAATTTTGTTTCATGGAAAAAGAGGCAACACTGATATTTCTTTTCACCACTACAACATAGCTGACAAATTTTATGGTTTTTCCCTATCTTGAGGGCAGCTCTAGGTTCTTCGAAATTAATGAATCACTCCACTAACCTCCCACTGCAACAAACTTCTTCAAATTATTTAACGCATCACTTTGATTTGTAGCAAGACCCTCTATATTCGATCACCATTTAGCTTTGGAAACATGGAAAAGATTTTTCATCTAGCAACTTGACCATACCAGGAAAAACAGATAGAAATACCTCAAAAATGGATGGCAACCCTTGTTTGACAAGCTTGAGCAGCGTCCAGGGCCTTTGGAAGGCATTTGGACTATTAATATATGCGTGGCACATTTAAAAGGGAAGGTGCCGCACAAAAGAAATGGTGTCAGGTCGGCCTTCGTGCTACTATGACCGCACCTATAGGCGCGCCACGTGACAGTGTAATCCCTTTGTAGAATTTCGCCTGAACACGCCACGCAGCATAAAAAGCCTAAAAACTCTGTGTTTTAGCTTGAAATGCCTCTTAGGTCCAGCAAGCAGCTAGGAGGAGGCGTTGTGTGTGCTTTGGAATTGAAAAATATCTCTTAGCAACGGTCCTTAACTCCTTTTGAAAGCGAAAAAGTCAAAGTCTTTTTCACACTTGCTTGGTGAGGTTTTTTTGAAAACTTTTGAAAATGCTGTTGGGTTTAAAACAAAAAGTGAAGCTCATGTACTCTAAAACATAACCTGAGGGTATTTTTGTTTAGGTGAATGTCATAGTGGTAATGACCATTTCATTTATAAGCCTGACCCCCTTTTGAAGTAAAACAATTTTTTTTCAAGAATTTAAAACTTTTACTGCTTCTCGTTAAGGAATGAAAAATAGTTTTCCCTTTTGATATCTATATTGTGGAAGGGAAATCCACTTCGAGCCACAGGAATGACTATAGATGTGCTTTTTGAGTGATACTTCCCTTTTACTGGAGGAGAAACTTAGCTGCCATTTCCATATCCTTTTCCACCTCTTGTCTTTGTGTGGTTCATTTGCTGTTACTTTTGATAAGTTTGAAAAAGGTCTTTATGAATAGAAAGAGTAGCACCTCTGAATATCATCATCACTTATTTGTTTTTCTTATTAAAAAAGGACACCTATAGAAAGACACCTTGTGTTATGTGAGGTTTTCTTTGACACTTTGAAGGAGGTAGCTTCACCCTTTCAAAACCTAAACTAACAGTGTTTTCTCCTGAGCTTTGGAGGTAGTCATGCCCTATTGTGAAACTGATTGAGCTGGCAAGTGTTGTTTTAACTTCTCTTTTGACTGTGGGTAAGGGCTAGTTG
Source organism: Pinus albicaulis (assembly GCA_034641835.2). Taxonomy (NCBI): domain Eukaryota; kingdom Viridiplantae; phylum Streptophyta; class Pinopsida; order Pinales; family Pinaceae; genus Pinus; species Pinus albicaulis. The sequence goes on from MU968317.1 coordinate 17,430,919, forward strand.
TATTCACCTAGGATTTATCATCCTCTATCCATCAAAAGGGAACTTCTTTCAAAAATATTTTCTTTACTCAAAATGCAACAGCCAAGTATATTTTGACCTCTTTTACAAGGAGAAAGCCTTTATTTGTAGCAGTGGCATGCTTCAATGGTTTTGAATGTTGTTCCAGAATTAAAAACACATGCCATAATCCTTTTTGCATATTTATGGACATATGTGCTTAGTTGCAATGTATTTTTGGAAAACTAAACTCAGATTGCCTTCTGTCCACTATGATGAGTAATTTTGAAAGAAAATTCTTCATGAACAGGAAGAACAATACCCTTTGAAAAACAATCATCACTCTTTGGCCTGCGTCTAACCTAGCTGATTTCAACTACTCTTCAACTCTGTTTTGTTTAAAGGAACAGAGACTGAATGTCAAGCCTGTTTATCAGGGAGATGGGTCTTTGTAACTTTTTAAGGAAATTACACCCCTCAGCAAGGTTTGTACAGTTTTTGGCTCCAGAATATCTTTGAAAGAGATCTATGATAGGAGATAAGTCAACTTCTTTGATAGTTATAGTACTCATGCTTTCCCTTTGCCTTTAACATCATTTTTATGCAGAGACCCTCAGTTGTTGTCTCACTGTACTTCAAAAATTGTCTTACAATCAGTGCAATTCTTAAAATCAAACTTTGTCCATTAGCCCTCTTCCTATAGATGAAGGAGGTGCTCTTAACCCTCTACTTATAAAATGAAGGAGGTTCTTCAGTCTTCAATCTCTCTGCTTATAGATGAAGGAGGTTTTTTAGTCTTCAATCCCTCTACTTATAGATGAAGGAAGTTTTTCAGTCATGCCATTTCATCAGCTTTTGACAGTGTTATTTTTCCTTTCACTGTCCTTTCATGCTTTGACTGTGATTGCAAGAGCTTAATGAAAAAAATCTATGTCCTATAGCTGCATCCCAGGCTTAAAATCACATGAGAAGCAATTATATTCTCATGTGGAAACAAATACTGTCTTCTTGGGAATGCTAGCATACTTCTATTCTTGAAAGATCCATTGAAACATTGTAACACCACCTAATATCATTTTTGACCTAGGGCATGTGTATTGCTGAGACTTCAGTGTTTGTTAGTGGCGCGACTTAAGGGTGTAACCAACTTTATTTGCAAAGTGGGAAGATCTGTTATGACTGGGTTGTAGCAGATAGAGGTTCTTTGGCTTTAGGGTAGTTTTCCAAGGGAGAAAAACCTAGAGCACCACTACCTAACTTAGGGGAAACTTCTTTGGACAGATTTGGATTGTTTCTTTGGAGCTAATGGGAGCTAGTATGGCTGAGGCTAGATAGGGCTTGATAATGAGGTTTCATCTCGTCATGGGCGGATCGAAAAGGTATGAGGGAAAAAAAAAATTGTGGGTGTTTTCCAGCTAGCAAATTTGACAAATTTTTAGATCAGTTGCTAGAAAACTTGGCTGTTATAACTAGTCATCACCAACAAGTGAAAAATACTGATGACTAACAGAACGAAAAATTAAAAACGCACCCAATGAAAGATTCAATGTGATCAAATGTGGACCATTGATCTGAGGACCAGATCAACGGTGGGGATTGAATCGGGAATCAACGATCGGGGAAGACCGTTGCGATGTGCGATCGGGGAAGGCCGATGCGATGGTGCGATCAGGGAAGGCCAATGCGATGGTGCGATTGGGCCATCACAATCGAAGGTTTCAAAGGGGCACAATCGAAAGCAACCTTGAAAATGTTTCTGATGCGATGGGCAGGGAAAACGCACTGATCGTTGATGTGTTTGAAGGATCAACAGTGGAAAATGGTTTAAAATGATGAATGGGCGGAAGCCTTTGTAACATAGAAAAAATGGATTTTTCATGAAATACAAAGGAAAAAAGCATCGAGAAAAGCTTATTAATAAGGTTAAGCGCCCGATTGTGGGGCTGAACGGCATCAGAGTTTTCAATGTCTACACACAAAAGACTTGCAATTGTTCGAAAGTTCCAATGCAATAAGCGCTCTTATGGGTCAGTGCCTGGTTTGTCGAGCATGGGCATGTGGGGGAAGTGGTTTTAGGATTTGGACCCAAAGGGGCTTAAACCCTTATACAAAAATATGTATTTTTTTATGATTTCTCTGGTTTTCAAAGGGTTTTGAGGGTTTTGATAAGGCAAAGAAAGAATCTTTACCTTATCAAAGGGGTTTTGATGGAGGGGAAAGAGGAAAAATATGAAAAAATGAAGGATTTTTATGGCGAATAAAGGGGTAAAAATGAGGTTAGTTTTGGAAGTGGAAGGAGGGAAAAATGGCCTTTGCAGCAGTATTTTCACTTATGGAAATAGAAGAATTTCAGAGTATAAAAAGGAACAGCAATGAATATTTGGACAGAGGCATGAGGCCTTCAAGAGTCTTCAAGAGATAACTTTTTTTAGCAATAAATTTTTTTTCTTGAATGCTCCAAAAATTATTTAGCCAGCATTTGATATAACAAATTTTATAGCTGGTTAACAGGAACTAACAAGGGTAAAGAGCCAATAGAGCATGTGCTAGCTGCCTCTCCTAGGCAAGGGGCCATGATTTCTTCTCCAAAAGTGGCCAAGCCCCAGACATCAAGGAAAAGGGTGCCTCAAACTATAACTCGAAATGTTACTACGGCCCTCCGAAGCAAGGGGAAATTGCCCAAGTAGCCCATGATCGAATTACCAAAGAGGAGGAAGACCAAGAAGGCCACCCAAAGCAAGGGAAAGGAGAAAGAAGGAAGCAACCATGAAAAGGAGAGGGACTTTGACATAATTCAAATCCAAAGTGATGATAGCAACAATGAGGCCCGAATCCTAGAGACTCTCTTGATCAATAGAGAGAAACAAATTGATGCTTTCAAGGCAGATCTAGAGAGTTCTAGAAACTTCAATCACTTTTTGCAAACACAAAATAAACAGATGAGTGTCCACATGGTGGTATATGAGACACGGGCCATCAAATATAAAAATGAGGCCTCCAAGGCGCAAGTTAAATTGGAATAACTCATGGGTGAGTTCAATGATAGCGAAGATAAAGATCAGCCCAAGAGAAAGAGGCCAAGGACCATGGGACTCAGAAGTGCCCTCGAGAAACAAAAGGAGGAAGAAGATGCCCTTCTCCAATCTTTTCCTCTCACCATTTTGGTCACCCAAGAGATAGAGAAAAATCGAGAAGCATGGCTTGAGAGGGTGAATGACCACTTGGAAAAGAAGTTGGAAAAGGCCAATATAGATTTGGACCTTCAAAGGAGGATGACCAAGCACTATAAGAAGCTCAATCAGTTCGCCCGACGGAAATTGAAGGCCACACAAGAAAAACTCAAGGAAGCTCAAAGGAGGCGCCCGGCACCAAAATTGAAGAAAGACACCTCAAAGCTCCAAATTTTTGCCTTATCATCTCAGCATGTTTCTCAAAACCCTTGAGGGTCATGCTCACCAAAATTGGGTGAAATTCAACAAGTTTTGGTTTTTTGTCATTTTTGGGTTTTTGGGTAAAACTCATGGGCATCGCCATTTCTGTTTGGGACATCCTCAAAGGATGAAAATGGTATAATTTGATGCCATAATTTTAGGGGCATCTACTCAGTGATTTTAATATCAATTGAAGATGATTTCCCCCCCCAAAATGGCGAAAAACACTCACTTTTTCCACACTCTACCTCGTTTATCAGCAAAGTCTATTTTTTGGGTTTTACACACAGGTCAGCTTTTGATGGACTTCCATTGATAATTGTGGAGAAAACTAAGAATTTTCAAAAAATATACATTCATATCTTTCCAACGAGCCATCACGGGCCTCATTTCGACATCAGAAAGGCATCCAAAATCTGCCCGCAATACAGAGGACTTTCTGCTGATGTATTTCTTAAGTATTTTTTGAGAAAAATACACTTTTTTGAAGTGGCTTTTCCTAATGTTCGTTTAGCTATTTTTGGGAATAGTTAGTTATTAAAAGTCAATATGTTTTCCTTTTTTAGCATTTTTGAGATATTTTATGAGATATTTTGTGCCTTGGGCTTTGCAAAGCCTTAAGGAAAAAATCAGATATTTTGATGGGCCAATGAGATTGCAAGTTGCACTAGGAGGTTTTCCCTCATCTTGGCCTATATATTCCAAGAGACTTCATTGTAAATAAGGCTGAAATTGATGATATAGAGCAATATATGGTTATACAAGCTTGGAAGAAACACTTGTCTCATGCATTGGATAGTTTCTTGAATGTTTTTAGATGATGAAGGAGGTCTGTTGTTGGATTCCTTGACTTGGTAAAATGGTATAGTGTCCCTCTCTATTATGCTTCTTAGTTTTCATTCATTTTCCATGTTCTTTCTTGCTATAAGACAGTAGAGAATAGATTTGATACATGCCCTTGGAGGAACCTCAAATTTCCTATTTCTTTATAGCTTCTATGTTTTCTTCCTTCTTAGTCATATCAAAGAATCCTTGATTGCTCTTTGATAACTGAAGAAATTGTTTTCTTGTTTCATTTATGGTTTTATGCATGCTAATTATGATTCACGGTATGCCCTGCTTACTCACGGCTAGTCATAGCCCCACCTCTGAAACTTTTCGTTGAACCAAGGAGGTTTTGTACTGATCTTGCCCTTTGCCTAAAACTATGCAATCTTGCTTTAAAAGTGCCTAATAGATTGAAATACTATGCTTAGGCGTTTCCTCATAGTGATTTGAGTTGTTTGTTTGTCTTAAATGTATTTCCCCAAAGTCTGATAGCAATTTCCTAAAGTTAGAGAGTCATATATCTCTATGTATTGCTTGAATGTTTATTCCTATGCATGGATCAGTTTATAGTTACATTTCTCATGATTAATGGTTAGCCCTACCATGTTTATGTCAGCTATAGAGCTATTTATGTTTGAAATCATGTTTTCTTCACCAATTTAGTGTCCATCCCACTCCATTTTATGCAAAGATCCATTTTACCTCAATCAAATCGGCCCTTCAACAACCTTGTATCACCATCTGAATCTTTCTTGACCTTTTCAACCCCATAGCCCAGTTGATCTAACAATCTTCTTATTTATCTTAGTCTTTGATCAGTTCATCCCTCACAAACTTAAAAGAAAAACCAAAAACCTACTTCATAACTAGCCTAAAATCAGAAACACAAGAAGCAAACACACAGATATTCCTTACACAAATATAGAGAGCCCTCTCTGAGTCTAGGAAGGCTAAGTCCTTGGGTTCCAAAGATTTTTTTGATGTTACACTGTCATTTGGCTTGCCAATCAGCCAAATCACGGGACCCTAACATAATGATGATCACGGTGGGACTCTGAGTTAGTGACAATCTAAGGACACTTTAAGACTCCAGAAATCCCTTATCTTCAATAATACCTGCCATTTAGCCACCTCATCGCCACTCTAACATAATGGCGATCACGGTGGGACTCTGAGTGATAAACAAACATAGATTCCCTAAACCTTCAGAGACCTTTGAGAATACTATCTTGTGAACTTATCCCATCGCTAACTAACATAATGGCAATCACAGTGGGACTTTTCTGAGTTCATATTACTCTTAATATCTTTCAAGACTCACGGAAAGCCCCTTTTTGAACTAAGCGCACTCTACTATTGAACCACCTCATCGCCACACTAACATAATGGCGATCACGGTGGGACCCTGAGTGATAAACAAACTTAGACTTCCCTAAACATTTCAGCAGCCTTAAGAATACTATCTGATTGACTTATCCCACCACTCACTAACATAGTGGAGATCATGGTGGGACCTTCCGAGTTAGTGACAATCTAAGTACTCCTTAGTAACTCCCGAAGTCTCAATCAAACTTAGAAAAATTAAGTGTTGTTTGAAGAGTAGAATCTAGCTCTTTCACCATCCTAGAAAAATGATGACTTAGTTATAGAAAACTCTTCCAAACCTCATAGGCTACACAAAAACTTAGAAAACCCCAAAACATTCCCAGATTGGCTTTTCCCTAGTTATTGGTGGTGGACCATAGCTACATCTTGTAGAAATTATATGCACTACACATGCATATGTCCAAGATTCTCCTAATCACACACTATTTGACTTCATGCACAATACAGAATCTATTCCACCATTGATCATCACATGCAGAAATTAAATCAATTGCATGCACACATTGAAACCATTAAAATTCACATATATGAACACAGTAATTTATGGGAAAGCTTAAAGCTGAAAACCCCCAACTGTTTGTATATTATATGTCATGGAGATCATGTAACAATAATTATACAAAGCTCCTCACAAGCTCTCAGTACAATCTCCAATTGCTACACACTAATCAGGTCCGATCTAGCAAATCTCATGCTCCAATCTCTGGCACCTGCTAGCCTGTCTCTACTGCACAATCACTACTGGAGAATGGCTCTGAATGAACTTGAATTGGTCCAGCCTTTCTCATGCAATCCTCATTGGCATCTCCAACCACTGTGTGTTGCAAATCATGCAACACTATAGTCACAACTGATAGTCACACTTGCTCTTTCACCTACCTCTCCACTGGTCTCCACTGAAACTATCCATGCATTGTAGTTAACTGATGTATTCATCAGTTGATTAATGAGTTAATATTTAGTGAATTAATTAATAATTAATTTACACCACTCTCACTAGTGTATCAATCAGTTAGACTAGATACAACTAGCTCAACTGTGTCTAACTGAGTGAAACTGAACACAACTCCACCAACTACTTCTACAACTCCACCAAACTCTGTCACATGAGTTCTAACTGAAGTCCTCCATGCAATAGCTCCACTTAACCCTTAGGAATAGCGTAATTCCTTCTTTCAGCTCTTGTGCCACATCTGTGCACTTAACTGAAGTGCTCCAAGAGAATAAGAAAATGTTTAAAGTCCAAATATTATTAAGAGCTAATAATATTCGACATATCTATTTTTAGACTGGAAATCTAAAAATAGATTCCACCCAATATGTCTAAAAATAGAAGTCCATATATTTTTCCAACTTGACCAACCATCCACAAATAGCATCCTGCAACTCATAGAATATGATCGACATGTCTAAAAATAGACTTTGCGATAAAAATCACCTATGTTGGCCCCACCTAGTTTAGGTGATTATTTTCCAACTAGGATCAGGAATGATGTTTTAGGATGCCTCCTTCACTGTTTCTTGTTGCAATATTCAACACTCCCTCTCAACAAGAAAGGATTTTCTTTGCATGCGACATGCAACTCCATCCATTCGCCCAGCAACCTTTGCAAGCGCCATGCAACTCCATGCATCTGCTCTGCAACTCTTTCGAAACTGAAAAGGCTCCAAACAACTCAATCAATCTGATGCATCTATAATCAAAGTCTTCGACTTCTGCTTAGCTACTGCACATGTCCTCAGGACCCGCTGTGCTATTGAACTCTACACCCATGCACTCTGCACTTGCTGTCAACTCTAAACCATGCTCCAGTATCCGACACTATCACTTTGATATGCCTGCATCAATCCAACTAATCAAGCTACTGCTGCTCTATGTGGGCACCTCGTAGCCAGGTTCAATTCAAGAGATCCACACCATTTCAATGAATTCTCCCTATAAATCTCCTCTTGGGATTAATCATGCATGTCGCCCCACCTCTCACCTGGTGGTATAGCTGCATGCACTCCCTCTGCCCATTTGGCACGAAATTTCTCTACATGAGTGGTTGCTCCCACTCCATGATCCTCATCTTGTGGCTACTCCACATCCCGAGGTTCACTCTTACCTGCATGCAAATCCTGCTCCCTCTCAAGCTTCAATTGCATGTCTTTATTGCACTTCCCAATATTAGGAAGCTCCGTATAAATCCCATCTACTTCAAGTCTGTAGATATTATTGGCTCGAATCCCAACCTTCTTGACTTGTCCTATTGCTTTGTACCGAAGGAAAAATTTTCCTTCACTAAAGACAACATCATACCCTTTATCCTCTAATATTGGGACTGAGATTAAATTCTTCTTTAAACCTGGAACATGCACTACATCTTGTAAAAGAATGATTTTACCTGAATCCCTCTGAAAGTTAATGGTACCAATGCCAGTTGCATTGTATCATCCATTGTCTCCCAACTCAACATGCAACTGGAGATCTTTCTCCACCAAGTCACTGAAAAGGTTCACATCTCCCATCATGTGAAAGGAAGCACCACTATTAGAGTACCACCCTGATCCCAATGCACTAGAAACCATGCATGTGATCAATGAGAAGTCCAGCTCAAATTGTGAGGCAAGAGCCTCACCAGTTGCAGCCCTAGTAGCCTACTTGTTCTTCTTCTGTGGACAATTTGTGGCGTAATGCCCATGTTCGTGACAGTGAAAACACTTCACTTTGGACATGTCACACTCTTTTCCATCTGCACCGGATTGAGAAGGATTTTTATTCCCCTTTCCTTTCCTTGCTTTGGTAGCCAAAGCGCAATCCTCTTCATCATAATTCTTTGATGAAGTGCCATCCCTGGTACTCCACCTTATCTCCTCCTACACAAGATCTGACCAAAGTCACTCCCATCCTAGTAGTTTCTCCCGAACATTGACAGAGTCCTCGTAGCTATGCCAACTCTTCGGAAGCCCAAGGAGAGCCAATCTCACCAAGTATTCTTCATCCACACTGACTCCAACACTCCCAAGCTCATCCCTGTAGTGGACAAACTTTTTCAAGTATACTGGAATAGTGTCATTCTTCTCCATTTTTATTTTCCTGAGCTTGTCTTTAAGCGCCAACTTCCTCTGGTCACTTCTTCTTTGGAACAATTCTGTCAAAGCCTTCCATGTCAAGAATGGAGTGGCTTTACCATGAAGGTTGGACACAATGTGATCCTTCACACCTTCCAACAGAATCCTTCGACACCTTGCTACCTTCTTTTTCCATGCGTCAAGTGTGGCAGCATCGCTAGAAACTCGGTTTAGGAATATCAACATCTATGAACTTCTTCAACCCATTATCCTCCAGCACCACCTCCACCATGTCCTTTCATGCAATATAATTTGATCTGCCCTCAAGGGCATACTCCAATTGCAATCCGCTGAAAGAAATTTCAATGAATGCTCAACTTTGACACCAAGAAAACACTGCAGCAATTTCGAATTCCACCAGCACAAAACTCAACCGCTTCAATGATTTGCAATTGCTCCAATGATCAATATCGCTCTGATACCATGTAGAAATTATATGCACTACACATGCATATGTCCAATATTATCCTGATCACACACTATTTTATTCATGGACAATACAAAATCTATTCCACCATTGATCATCACATGCGGAAATTAAATCAATTGCATGTACACATTGAAACCATAAAAATTCACACATATGAACACAATAATTTATGGGAAAGCTTGAATTTGAAAACCCCCAACTATCTGTATATTATATTTCATATAGATCATGTAACAATCATTATACAAAGCTCCTCACAAGCTCTCAGTACAATCTCCAATTGCTACACACTAATTAGGTCCAATCTAGCAAATCTCATGCTCCAATCTATGGAACCTGCTAGCCTGCCTCTACTGCGCAATCACTATTGAAGAATGGCTCTGAATGAACTTGAATTGGTCCAGCCTTGCTCACACAATCCTCATTGGCATCTCCAACCACTGTGTGTTGCAAATCATGCAACACTATAGTCAAAACTAATAGTCACACTTGCTCTTTCACCTACCTCTCCACTGGTCTCCACTGAAACTGTCCATGTACTGTAGTTAATTGATGTATTCTTCAATTGATTAATGAGTTAATATTTAGTGAATTAATTAATAATTAATTCACACCACTCTCACTAGTGTTTCAATCAGTTAGACTAGATACAACTAGCTCAACTGTGTCTAACTGAGTGAAACTGAACACAACTCCACCAAACTCTGTCACATGAGTTCTAACTAAATTCCTCCATGCAATAGCTCCACTTAACCCTTAGGAATAGCGTAATTCCTTCTGTCATCTCATGTGCCACATCTGTGCACTTAACTGAAGTGCTCCAAGAGAATAAGATAATGTTTAAAGTCCAAATATTATTAAGAGCTAATAATATTCGACATATTTATTTTAGGTAAAATCTAAAAATAGATTAAAGCTAATATGTCTAAAAATAGAAGTCCATCTATTTTTCCAACTTGATCAATCATCCACAAATAGCATCCTGCAACTCATAGAATATGATCGACATGTCTAAAAATAGACATAGTCTAAAAATAGACTTTGCGACAAAAATCACCTATGTGGGCCCCACCTAGTTTAGGTGATTATTTTCCAACTAGGATCACGAATGATGTTTCAGGATGCCTCATTCATTGTTTCTTGTTGCAATCTTCAACACATCTCTACAAAAATAACCAAGTTCCACCTGGCGACTCCACTAGCCTCCAGTAGGCCTAAAAACTCCATAACAAACCAAAAAATTCATAAACCATGCCTTTTTGTTGACTCATCCTTTCCAAAACTTAAAACTCATGGTGCAAACTCTGTGATCAGTGACGAACTAAGTATAACTTTGCAATTCAGAAAACTTCACCTAAACATAGGAGATAAACAGAAATAAACTTGCAAATAGAACTATTAGCTTGTCCAGACAGCCTAGCAAACTGTTTAAACCAAGTGATCACTCTTCCTTGCAAGTCTTCATCTCAAAGTTTGCTACAAGACTTTTTTCCCGAAAGTATCTTTGATAGTTTTGGTGGTGGACCATAGTTCTCAAAGAAATCCACATGGCGACTCCACTAGCCCTCATGTTTTTTTTTTACCATCCTTCACATTAGCAGCACCCCTAGAGAGGCCATGCATCCAAAACAACCACAAACTCCACCCTCTCTAAACTCTGAGTTTGAAATCTGGCTTCAAAAAGAATCTATACCAGATCTGATCTGAACCCAAATCCCCCTATCATATTAGATGACCTAGAGAAGATTCTATTGCAAGCTTCTAAAACTGGAAATTTAGCTACCGATATGTCCATCCGTAAACCATGATCAGTACCCGAACACCTCACATCCTTGCAAGATTCCCCATTTGAATTAAAATCAGCAAAAACCATTTTTAGAAGCAAGTCACAAAGTAAAGTAAACTTTGAGGATCTTGAGCCCCCTAGATCTGCCACAGAGTCCTAGTAGAGAAGCCTCACCTACTACACCTCCCGACTTTCAGCTTCTCCATCACTTTGGCTCCTACCACCCCAGATCTGCTCAAAATCAGATCACTAGCCCAAGTACATCCGCCACACCCATCCAAACCACTACTATTCAAATCACCTCAGCTCATCCTACAAGCCCTCATATTTTACATCATCCATTAGCTCCTGCCATGGCAGCCTGGTATGCATCTTTGGTGTTGCCACACCCTTTGGCTTCTTTACAAAATGACTATCAATCCAAAATCCCGCACTTTACCAGAGTTGAGGTTACTACCACTCAACAACATGTAGATAGAATTAGCGATGACTTTGAATACATGGAAATAGAGGATGAGACCATAAGAATGAGGATGTCCGCCCAAAGCCTGGGTGGAGAACCCAAAAAATGGTTTAAGAGCTTAACTCCAAATAACATACACGATCTCTCAGAACTCTACCAAACCTTCATAAATAAGTGGGAAATCAGAAATAACCCCATTCAAATCCTGTCGGAATATAACAATCTAAAAAGGGAAAATGGGGAAAGTGTCCAGGGATACTGCACTAGGTTCAACAATGTTTATAATGCCCTCCAGCCTCATTTCAAACCTCCACTTGGTTTAGCTTTAGAAAATTTTCCTGAAGGCTTCGACCTAGACATGACTTATCAACTAAGAGACAAGGACCCCCCTACCTTAGAGGAAATGCAAAAAGTGGCCATAACTGCAGAAGCCAACTTAGCAGAAAAAGAGCTAGTACCAGATCAGAAAGGAAAGTCACATACCGAAAGAAGGTCACCCCTTCAGCCCCTTCCTTAGATCCTAGAATAGATGAATTGGTTAGATCCATGGTGAAAATGTGGGAAAAGATAAATCAAAAGACACCTCTTAGGGACAACCATCCAAACCCTCCAAACAGAAACCATAACCAAAACTTTAGGAGAGAACAACCTCAAAACAAACCAAGGCAAACTGACCAACAAGTTAGGCCACCTTTTAATGAAAATTATGTTGATGAGGATGAGAGGGATACAGAACCCATTGATGAAAATCATTTGAACCTTATAGGTTCTGATAACGAGAGTGAGGTTTACCTCACAGAAGAAGAACAAGATTTCTTCTCTTCGAATCAAAATGAAACCAACTATGAAGATCCCGAAGATCCTGCTATAGATTTTCAGAATGCCATAATAGAATCTCATAGGCAGTATGACCTTAGAAGTAGAAAAAACCAAGACAACTCCAAGAATGGTAGCTCGGACACTGCTAAAACCCCTGATACCATCCTTAAAAGAGCAATGGATAGCAACAAAATCGTGGTCAAGAAAACTGACCAAAGCAAAGATAAAGCTATTCAGACAAGCCTTGGCTCAGATTCTCCTAGTACCTCCACAAAGATTCCCAGGATGGTTGTGTCAAACAAAATCCCAAAACAAAGTCAGCAAACTCAGAACATATAGAAAGTCATGGCTGAAAAAACTGAAGCAAACCTGTCTAAACTACAAGCACCCTTCAGTTTTGAGGGAGAAATCGCCAGAATAAATATTACCATGCCTCTCACTGAACTTATCGCCCAAATCTCTTATAAATCCCAAGTGTTAAAGGTCCTGAATATAGGAAATGATGCAAACACCCTTAATCTAGCTGATGACACTCCTGAAGTGTTGTTTGGTCCAAAAATAGAAGGAAAATTCCAAGAAGGAACCACTCTTCCCTTTTACATCAGTCTGAATATCCATGACCAAATCCTACACAATGCCATGCTAGACTCCGGGGCCTCGCATAATCTCATGCCAAAGGTTGTGATGGAAATACTAGGCCTAGAAATCACAAAACCTTATAAATACTTATATTCATTTGATTCAAGTAGAGTCAAGTGTCTAGGCTTAATCAAAGATCTTTGTTTCAGTTTGGCCTAAATACCTGCAAAACACCTGATCATGGATATAGTGGTAGCAGACATTCCCCCCAAGTACGGAATTCTTTTATCCATAACCTGGGGAGCTAAGCTTCAGGGAAATATTCAACTTGATATGTCCTATGCCACTATTCCTGTGTTTAACCAAACTAGGATACTCTATCGGGAATCACACATGAAATATGGTCAGCAGCCAAGAAAGGCCAGATAACATCCTGATGTACTACGTGCATTCTAATCTGAACTCTTTCATTTTACACACTGATGAAGACATTGAAGAACAGTCAGAAGGATTTGAAACAAACTTAGACCCACAACATCAGCTGCCCCAAGTTCTCTATGATGAACTAGACACTCAGAATTATCATGACCATGAGCAGCTATGTCTTGAGGAAAGAAAGTTTGTTCCTTTTGAAACAGGGATAGAGCAAGAATCACAAACCATTATGTACCATCAAGCAGATTGCTCAAACCTTAGGCAAACATTAGCAGTAATATCAGGAGACTTTTTCAAAACAGAGGCATTAGAAGACTTGCATATCACAAACCTCTTTGGAAATCAGGGGCAGGGAAGCTTAATGTTTTTACCATACCTTAAGGATATACCATCACATAAATCTACCTCTTCAAATGAAACACTGACTGTAGCCATAACAACTCAAAATCCAGGAAAAATGTCTAAAAAACTTCTTATGAAAGGATATGATGACTGCAGTCCAAATATACCTGAGTTGTTTGAACTAACTAGTATTCTTCCACTCCATCAAAGACTTAGAACTGCTATAATTTGCAATATTATTCAAGATACTACTTCATGTAGAGAAAACAGTGAGAAGCACTATGCCACTTCCATCACTCCTGTTAGGGTCTCGTGATTTGGCTGATTGGCAAGCCAAATGACAGTGTAACATCAAACCATTCTTTGGAGCCCAAGGACCTAGCCTTCTTGGACTCAGAGAGGGCTTTCTCTATTTGTGTAAGGGATATCTGTGTGTTTTCTTATTGTGTTCCGATTTTAGGCTAGTTATGAAGTAGGTTTTTTGGTTTTGGTTTTTAGGTTGTGAGGGATGAAATTGATCAAAGATATAATATAGGTAAAAAGATGTCAGATCAACTGGGCTATGGGGTCGAAAAGGTTAAGAAAGCTATCAGATGGTGATACAAGGTTGTTGAAGGGCCGATTTGATTCGAGGTAGAATGGATCTTTGGGAAAAATGGAGTAATATGGACATCAAGTTTTTGAATAACAAAGAATTCCAAGCATAACTAGTTTAATAGCTGGCATAAACATGGTAGGGCAAACCATTAATCATGAGAAATGTAACTTTAAGCTAATCAATGCATAGAAATAAACATTCAAGCCATGCATAGAGATATATAACACTCTAACTTTAGGAAATGGCTATTAGACATTGGGGAAATACACTTAAGACAAAAAAAAAACTAAAATCACTATGCCGGAATGCCTAAACACAGTACTTCAAGCTATTGGGCACTTTGAAAACAAGATTGCATAGTCTTAGGCAAAGGGCAAGATCAGAACAAGACCTCCTTGGTTCAACAAACGACAATCTAATCAGTCAAAGAGAGGTTTCATAGAAGGAGCTATGGCTAGCCATGAGTAAGCAGGGCATATCGTAAATCATACTTAGCATGCATAAAACCATGAATGAAACAATAAAACAATATTCTTAAGTTATTAAAGAGAAATCAAGAATTTTTTAATGTGACTAAGAATGAGGAAAACATGGAAGCTATGAAGAAACAGGAAATTTGAGGTGCCTCCAAGGGCATGTCTCAAATTTTTTCTCTACTGTCCTATAGCAAGAAATAACATGGATTTATGAATGAAAACTAGGAAACAAAACAAAGAGAGACACACTATACCATTCTACCAAGTCATGGAATCCAACAACAATCCTCTTTCATCATCCAAGAACATCCAAGAGACTATCCAAAAGCATGAGACAAGTATTTCTTCCAAAGCTTATATGACCATATATTACTTCTATTCATCAAGTTTAGCCTTGCTTACAATGAAAGCCTTTGGAATATATAGGCCAAAGTGAGGAAAACCTCTTAGTTCAACTTGCAATCTCATTGGCCTATCCAAAATATCTCATTTTGTCCTTGAGGCTTTGCAAAGCCCAAGGCACAAAATATCTAATAAAATATCTCAAAAATGCTAAAAAATGGAAATAAATTGACTTTTCATAAATTATCATGTACAAAAATAGCTAAAATCACATGAGGAAAATTCAATTTTGAAAGGTTCAATTTTTACAAAAATACTCAAAAAATACATCAGCAAAAAGTCCCTTGACTTGCCGGCAGCCTTTGGAGGCCTTCCCGGTGTTGAAACGAGGCTCATGAAAGCTCGTTGGAAAGCTTTGAGTGTCTAATATCTGAAAATATTTATTTTTCTCTAAACTGACTATTGGAAGTCCTCCAAAAATGGGCCTGTGTGAAAAAAAACCAAAAAATAAGCCTTGCTGATAGACCAGGCAGAGTGTAGACAAAGCGAACATTTTTTGCGATTTCGGGGGAGAAAATGATCTTCAAATGTCCTAAAAATCGCTGAGTATGTGCTCCTGAAATTATAGCATCCAATGATACCATTATCATACTTTTATGATGCCCCAAACTGAAATGGCGATGCCCACGGGTTTTGGCCAAAAACCCAAAAATGACAAAAAACCAAAATATGTCGAATTTCACCCAACCTTGGCGAGTATGACCCTCAAGGGTTTTCAGCAACATGTTGTGAAGCAGAGGCCAATATTTGGAGTCTTGAGGTGTCTTTCCTCAATTTTTATGCCGGGCACTTCCCTTTGGCCTCTTTCAGTTTTTCTTGAGCAGCCTTCAACTTCCGCCGGGAAAAATGTTTGAGCTTTTTATAATGCCCCGTCATCCTCCGTTGAAGGTCTAAGCCCCTGTTTTCCCTCTCCAATTTCTTCTCTAAGTGATCATTTACTCTCTCAAGCCATGCCTCCCGATTTTTCTCTATCTCTTGTTCGAACAATGCAGTGAGAGGGGTATATTGGAGAAGGGCATTTTCCTCTTCTTTTTGCTTCTCAAGAGCCTTTTTAAGCCCTATGGTTCTTGGCCTCTTTCGCCTAGGCTGATCATCGCCTTCACTTTCATCGAACTCACCCATGAGTTATTCCAACCTTACTTCTGCTTTGGAGGCCTCCTTCTTGTATTTGATTTCCCGTGTCTCATAAACAGCCATATGGACACTCATTTGCTTGTTTTGGATTTGCAAAAAGTGATTGAAGTTACTAGCTCTATGAATATCAGCCCTCAAGGCATCAATTTGGCTTTCTCTATGGATCAAGAGATTTTCTAAGATCCGGTCTTCATTATCACTATCATCGCTTTGGATTTGGATGATGTCGAATTCCCTTTCCTATTCATGACTGCTTTCTTCTTTGCCCTTCCCTTTGCTTTGGGTGGCTTTTCTAGTACTCTTCCTCTTAGGCAATTCGACCATGGTCTTCTTTGGAAATTTTCCCTTGCTTCGGAGGGCCCTAGTCACATTTGGAGTTACAACTCTAGGCACCCTTTTCTTCATTGTCCGGGGCTTGGTGACTTTCGGAGAAGAAAGCATGGCCCCTTGCCTAGGAGAGGCAACTAGCACATGCTCCATGGGCTCTTTACCCTTGTCACATTGCCCCTTTTCTTCTTGAGGTTGTTTTCCCTCATCTTGTAGCTTCCTTTTTTTATCATTATGAGGTTGTTGTCCCTCATGCTGTGGCTATTGTGTAACATGATGTGGCTGCCCCTGTTCATCACTTTCATGCTGCTCATCATCACTTTCATGCTGCCCCTGTTCAGTCTCTTTTGGCTACCCTTGTTTAGTCTTTTTTGGCTACCCCTGTTCATCACCTTCATGCCCTTGTTGTTCGGTCTCACCCTCATCATAAGTCTGCCTTGTATCATCAAAAGTCTGCTCACCCTCACTGTGTTGCTTTTCTTCATCCCCTTGCTACTGCTCATCATCACTATGATGTTGTTGTTTAGCACTTTCTTCTTCCTCCCCTTGCTTTTGCTCATCATCACTTTCCTCTTTCTGCTCATGTCCTTCTTCCTCCTCATGGTCACTCTCTTCTCCTTCTTCAGGCTCCTTTGTTTGTTCTGTAGTAAACTTGAGATTTTTTGGAATAGGTCTGTTAGAAGAAGGCGAAGGATGGTGAGTAGGAGGTGTAGGGGATGTATGAACTGGAGGGACAGTGGAGAAATCCGAATGGGTGATAAAGTATCCCAAGAGACTTCCCTCTTTTCAAGCTGATGAAGGATGATGACTTTGATCAGAGTGTGATGGAAGAGGCAGGCGGTTTGTTGTGAAGGAGGCTTATACTGAAAAGTGGAAGCCATTTTCTCAATGCTCTTATGTAAGAAGAAAGAAAGATTTAGCAACTTGGTCCTTGTGAAATGCATGAGCAGTCGAATGTGATAGGCATAGATTCAGGAGAATCTTCCCTCACAAGTGAAGTATTTCATGATGATCTTCATGAGGGGGGCGTAGCTGGCTAAAATATATGAGAAAGGGAAAATAGAAGGACATGAATCTCTTTGCTCAGGCTTTAGGAAGGGCTTGTAATATTCTAAGTCCAAATGGCTTTTTTTAAACCACGTTTCCCTAATATAGGGGATTTTAGTGGCCTTGGAGAAAATTTTAAATCAAGGCCTGCCAATTGGAAATGCTTGTCTTGAAACCTCAAAGCGCAAAGGTGTGTCAAAGGAGAAAAACTCTTCACCTTTTGCACTCTTTGACAAAAATCTAAGCACCCAACCTCATGGAACTTGAACAAGACTGATGGGTGGGCATTCACTTCTTTAGTGGAAGTAGGCTCAAATATCTTATGCAATCCACTCCTACTATCCTGCCTGGGAGGCATCTTGTTCTGGATGCTCTCTGCAAAACCAAAATACCTCAAATGGATTTTTGAAATGTTTTCTCAAACACAACTATGTCTCCTTTGTCAATCACTGTTTGATCAAGGCAAATTTGCCTCAAATGCTGTGTGAAATGTTTCTTTGATATCAGGTCTCTGCTCCTTCCAAATAATTGCTTTTCCCCTTTTGTATGCCAATCAACAAGTAAGTTATAATAACAAGCACATAGTCAAATAAAAGGTACACACAGTCAAATGATCACTGTGTTGGGTAAGGTCACAAAGCTTTTTATGTTTTTTGGTATAAGCAAGACATCCTTGTAGGAGACAAACACCCCTCCTAATCAAAATAATTCTCTTATACTTCACTGTTTGACATTCATAGGCAGATAAAAACCTCTAGACTGAGTTTGAAAGATTTTTCACCCACTTGTTTTATGGGACAAATGAGGCATAAATTGTTTCACTTCTTTCACTAATCACTATGTTTTCCTTGCAAACACTGCTTTACCTCCTAAAAAATTTTCCACTATACACTGGGCTGACAGAGGTTTACTTTTCCCTATCACAGTTAGGGAACTTCCAACAATTTTCCAAAACTTTGCTACTTTGTATATTTTGACTTGCTGGTTTATGCTTTTAGCACTGTATTGAGGGCATTTTTTAGGCCTTTTGACATCATCATAAGCCCACCATTTTCACTATGTCAATGTCGGGAAATGACAACAACAACAATTTCGAACCTTAAACAAAATTTCAAACCTCCTTACCACTGTTTTCACCAATACATACAGCTGGCAGAGTTCATGGTTTTTTTCTAAAATAGTTAGGATACCCTCAATACTTGACAAAACCACTAAAATGGTGTTTATTGTGTTTTGCAGGGAGTGTGAGGTTTTAGCACTTTTTTAGGGCAGTTTAGGTCTTTTGAACCTAAAATGAACCTTCCATCATTCTCCCACTCTAACAACTTTCTTCGAAATATTCACAAATCACCTTGATTTACACCAAGACTTTCATTGTTTAAAACACCATCTAGCAGCTTGATCATAGCAAGTAGGTAAATGAAAATACCTTTGAAAATGGATGGCAGCCATTTGGTTGAGGAATTGATCAACTTCGAGACTTGTTGGAGGTGCTTTGAGCGTTTAAAACATGCGCGGCACGTTCAACAGGGAAGGTGCCGCGCAATAGAAAGGTTGTCGGGTCGCTGACGGGCAGTCGTGACCGGCGCCTACAGGCGCGCGGCGTGCTACTACAAGCGGCCTCCGTGTAAAACTTCGCCTGAACATGCCGCGTGCATTTCCAGGCACGCCGCGCAATCTCCAAGCCTTAAACTCTGTAACTCTTCGTTCAAAAAAACTTCTTCTTTGGTTTAGTGAACAACAAAGAAGAGCTCTGTGCATTTTTGAAATGCGAAAAGATATGGGCAACGGTCTTTAGCTCCTTTTGAAAGTGAACAAGTCAATCACCCTTGAGTTACTTTTGTGAGGGTTTTTATAAATCTCTTTTTTTGAAAAAGGTGTTGGTTGTGAAACCGCAAATGAAAACCCAATCTTATCTTTTGTGATTTTTCAAAATAAAACAAACCCAGACTCAACTAGGCCTCTTTGAAAAACTGTGGGCGACTATTTTTTGGAGGTTCGTATACTTGTGACCTTTTTTCACCATGAGAAAACCACTTTGAAGGCTAATCATCACTCAGTGTTTTTCTTATTGAAAAGGAAGACCAATAATTGGTGAAGCATCTTTTCTCATACTTGCAAGGAGATAACTTAACTTAAACTAATAGTGTCTGTTCTTGATGATCATATCTACTTGTCAGAGGGAAACCTAGCTCAAATCCATATAGGTACTATATATGTATTCTCCAAATGACTTTTATTTTTTAATGTGAGGTGAAACCCAGTTGTACTAACCTGAGAATTACTATCATCTGTCCATCAAGAGGGCACTTCTTCTAAAAAAATTCTCCTCTACTCAAAATGAAACAACAAGGTACCCTTGACCTATTTTCATAAGGAAAATGCCTTCATTTGTAATAGTGGCATGCATTATTGGCTTTGAATGTTGTTCCAGAACTTGAAACTCATGCCATAATCCTTCTTACATATTTATGAGCCTATGTGTTTAGTTGCAATTCCTTTTCGAGGAAAAATAAGCTTGAACTGCCTTCTTGTACACTGTGATGAGTAATTTGAAAGAAAATTCTTCATGAACAGGAAGAACAATACCTTTTGAAAAAAAATCATCACTCTTTGTCCTGTGTCTAACCCAGCTGATTTTAACTACTTTTCAACTCTGTTTTGTTTAAAGGAACAGAGACTAAATGTCAAGCATGTTTATCAAGGAGATGAGGTCTTTGTGAATTTTTAAGGAAATTACACCCCTCAGCAAGGTTTGTACATTTCTTGGCTCCAGACTGTCTTTGAAAGAAATCTATGATAGGAGATAAGTCAGCTTCTTTGATAGTTATAGTACTCAGGCTTTCCCTTTGTTTTTGACATCATTGCTCTATTCAGAAGCCTTCAACTCTCTCCTACTGTTCTTACAATTTGTCTCTCGGTCAGTGAAAACCCTAAAATCAATCACTGCTCTGGCCTTCTACTTATAGATGAAGGAGGCCTACTTTGACAAATGCTTGGTTTCCTTTCAACCTCTATCTCAACCAAATGAAGAATGTTTGATGAAATACTGATAGTGGTTTCCCTTATACATGATGGCTGAAGTTAGTTTGAACCCAAGACTGTTTGAATCTTTTGGCCATCTTCTTAATAATATTTCTTCATTGATGATCAGCTCATTAGCTTAACATTGTAACTCAATAACAATGGAGCTTATGCAAACAATATTTGAAAAGCACCATTGCTTTTCCTCTACCTTTAACATCATTTTTATTCATAAACCCCTAGTTGTTGTCTCTTTGTACCCAAAAAATTTGCATTACAGTCATTGTAATTCTAAAAATCAAACTTTATCCTTGGCCCTCTGCTTATAGATGAAGGAGGCACTCTCAGTGTTCAACCCTCTACTTATAAAATGAAGGAGGTTCTCTCAGTACTCTAAAACCCTCTGCTTGTAGATGAAGGAGGTTATTCAATATTGAATCCCTCTACTTATAGATGAAGGAAGTTTTTTCAGTCATGCCATTTCATTAGCTTTTAACAGTGTTATTTTTCCTTTTACTGTCTTTTCATGCTTTGACTGTGATCACAGGAGCTTAATGAAACACCTCTCTGCCCTATAGCTGCATTCCGGGCTCAAAATCAGATGAGAAGCAGTTGTCTTCTCATGTGGAGCCAAATACTGTCTTCTGCGATGCTGGTACACTTCTACTCTTTGAAAGATCCATTGAAATACTGTAAAACCACCTAATATCAGTTTTGACCTAGGGCATGTGCATTGCTGAGACTTCATGGTTTGTTAGTGGCGTGACTTAAGGGTGTAACCAACTTTTACCGAAATAGGAAAAGTCTGTGCCAGGCTGGTAACAGCATATGCCAGGGTTCTTTGTCATTGAGTAGTTTTCCAAGGAAAATACCCTAGCTTTCCTCTTTAACTTGGAAACATGGATAGATTTAGATTGTTCTTTGGAGGCGGTAGGTAAGCTGGTATGGTTGAGGAATGAATAGGGCTTGATAATGAGGTTTCATCTCGTCATGGAAGGATTGAAAAGGTAGGAGGGCAAAAAATGTTTATGGGTGTTTTCAAGCTGGCAAATTTGACACATTTTTAGATCAGCTACTAGAAAACTTGGCTGTTATAACTAGTCATCAACAACAAGTGAAAAATACTGATGACTAACAGTGGCTCCATTTGGGGAGGGCAGCTCCTTTGCAGGCAGTGTCCATAAATTTCAGATCTTTGGCTTATGAAGACCAGTGCCTTATCCATTAGTGCAAATTTCATTCTTCCTTGATGCTACTTCTGAAAAATGATAGCATGATTAGCATCAATGATATTTCTACCTACCCCACTATCTTTCCTAACATTTTTTATTCCTTTGGGTGCATTTGGACTAGCAACCCTTTTGAAAATATATATTTTTTTTGAAAAATGAACCTATCTATTTCTACACTTATATCTACCGGGAGTTCGGATTAAGCTAATGAAATCCTTCATTACTCTACCTATGCTAGATCAACTGTCAAGGTTAAGCTGTTGGACATGACTTTGTTCTCTAATCTAAAACATGAAATTTAAAATGATCAAATCAGGGTTAGACAGTATGATTTGTCATGTACTTGCGGCATGAAGGACAAGCTGCACACAAATATTATTTTGCAAAAAATAAAATCTAGAAAAATGGGGCTAGGATGCACAATTTGTTTTTCATCCCCGCTTCCCTCTTTGGTTCTGTTTTGAGCATGTGGAACCAGTATCTTTTCCTAATCTACTCTCTTTGATAAGTCAAGCTTACACAATGTTAACCATATTTTCCACTCACTAACTTATCAGCAAATAAATTTAAAACACGTTCAGCTATGATTAGGCTAGATAACTTAACAAGACATTTGAGCACTAGTAGCGGTATTTAGACTTGCACGCTTTCTGAATGACTATTTTTTGAACATGGGGCCTTCTTTCTATTTTTCAAACCGCCCTTTTTTCTATTTTTCTATTGTTTTTGAATTTTATGTTTTTATCTATTTTTCAAACAATGGTATATACAATGATTGAAAATGTGTTAAAATTGGAGCTCTTAACAAAAATAATGCTTTAATGTCCTGTCATTCACAGGACCTCCAAAAGTTTCAGTCCCATCAGGTTCTTGCAGGAAAAAGGCATTGTTTCCGCCGACTGAGCTGATGATGAAAGGCCCTTTCCATACATTTTCAAACTTGCCATGTTTACCTTTGTCTTCTCTTCTAGAATCCCATTTTAACACTTTTTCCCCAATCTGAAAATCATTTTCCTTAGTCCTTCTGTCAAAAATCTATTTTATTTTGTCTTGCGCTAACTGAGCCTTTTGGTAAACTTCTTCTCTTGTTTGCTGTAAATGGATAGTCTGATTTACTCTCCTTTGCATGTCACTTTCTTCTATTTGAACCTGCTGCAATAGCTTCATTACTAGAACCCCTAAAGATGTTGGGAAAATGGCATCTATGCCATAAAATAGTTGGTAAGGAGACATACCTATGGATTTTTTGGTGGTTAATCTATCAGCCCATAGTGCGTGTACTAGTTTTCCATGCCATGCCTTTTGATTTTGTTCAAGTTTTTTTATGATGTTGACTAGGCTTTTGTTAGAGGACTCAACTAAACCATTACCTTGAGGGTAATAAGCTGTGGAATGTTCTAACGAAATGTGATATTTGTAACAGAAGTCAACCATTCTTTTGGAGGAGAAGGCAGCAGCTTTATGTGTAATGATCTTTCTAGGACAGCCAAATCTAGATATGATATTGGTTTCTAGGAACTTGATGATGACTGAATCGGTGGCGTTCCTGGAAGGTATGGCTTCTATCCATTTGGTAAATTAATCAGTGGCTGTAAGGATCCACTTATGTTGAGCGGATGAGGAAGGGTGAATTTCCCCAATAAAATCTAGACCCCATTGCTAGAAGGGTCCTTCGACTATGATGGGGTGTAAGGGCAAAGGTAAAAGATTTTTCTTGCCATCAAAAATTTGACACTTATGGCATGTCATAACTAGCTTGTGAGCGTCAGGAAATAAGGTAGGCCAATAATAACTGGCTCTAAGGATTTTTTTCGCTGTGGTTTTCCAGTAGAGATGGCCCCCACATTCCCCTTCATGCATTTCGTGCATAATTTTCTCTGCATCAAACTCGAGCAAACATTTAAGCAGCATACTAGTGGGATTTTTCCAATACAGAAGACCATCTATAATTCAAAACTTTAAAGTCTTTTTTTTAAGAAATCTTGCTTTTGTCTTTGATAAAGTTGGAGGAGCATATAGATAAAATAATACGTAAAGAATATCTGCATACCAAGGTGAATTTAGAAACATTTGTTCAACATGAGGGGTTGTGCATTCTTCCTGTTTTTCTAAGGTATCAACGAAATTTATATCTAAAGCTTGGAGGTTGGTTTCAGCCATTAGTCTTGCAAGTCCTTGACCTTTAATCAATTTTGTAGGTCGGATTTCTAAGTCATATTCTAGGATGATAGCGATCCATTTTCCCCTTTTACCATCGGGATCTTGGTTTAGTATGTCTTTGACGATGGTATTAGGAACAAAAGCGATGACATGAGAATGCAAGATGTAAACTCGGAAATATTTTAGTGCTTTTACCAATGCAAATGCTTGTTTTTCCATGATGTTATATTTCAAGGGAGCATCTCTCAGGGATTTGCTGAAAAAGGCGATGGGTTGCTCCTGCCCTGCTGTTTTTTTTGTAACAACACGGCAGCTATTGTGTGTTCTGAGGAAAATGAAAAAATGTAAAAATCTTTGGTGAAATTAGGACTTATCAGTACAGGTGTTTCAGTTAGTGCCTTTTTAACTAGTTCAAAATATTTTTTAGCTTCTGTAGTCCATTTAACCCCGACCTCTTTTTTCAACATATTTGTGATATCTCTCAGAAGTTCGGCAAGATTTGGGATGAATCTTCTTAAGAAATTAATTTTTCCGATAAAAGATTGTAGCTCCTTTATGTTTCTGGGGTGACTTATTTACAATATGCCTTCGATTATCTGGGGGTCTATTTTTATTCCCTCTTCCGAAATGATGTGACCTAGGAGTTTTCCTTCTTCTAGACCGAAAAGTGTTTTCTTCGGGTTTAGGGATAAACCATATTTTCTACATTTGTTAAAAACCTTTCTTAAGTGTACGAGGTGTTCTTCATCTGATTTGGAATCTACTGTAATATCATCCAGATATATGACTATGAAAAAATCTATGTCTTATGAGAAGGCTATGTTCATTGCTCTTTGGAATGTGGTGCCGGCATTCATCAATCCAAAGGGCATTTTAACGTACATAAACGTGCCCCAAGGGGTGGTGAAAGCTATTTTGTGTTGATCAGTGGGGTAAACCAACACTTCTTTATAACTAGAAAAACCATCAAGTAATGAGATCCTTTTAGCACCTACTACCTTCTGAAGTATGTGGTCCATTTTGGGCAAGGGATAGTTGTCCTTTAAACAGGGTCTATTTAGGTTTCAGAAATCGATACAGAGTCTGATTTCACCAGTCTTTTTCCTAACTGATACTAGATTTGAGACCCACTCAGAGTACCTGAGGGACACTAGTATCCCAGCATCATACAAATTTCTGATTTCCTTTTCAACCGAAGGTAGTAGCACTGGGTTTATTCTTCTTAACTTTTGTTTGAAAGGCTTTTGGTTTTCTTTGATGGGGATCTTATGTTGAATGATGCTTGTGTCGTATGATTTCAAATCTTGGTATCCCCATGCGAACACATCTTTAAATTCTTTAAATAACTTGATGTACTTCTGTTTTATGTGAGGCAGAAGGGTTTTAGATATTTTGATTTTTCTAGGCTCTTCCGGGCTTCCTATGTTATATTCTTCTATGTCGACTTCAGTAGATTCCATTTTTGGATTTTTGGCCACATCGTTAAAATAAAACAATTCCTCTAAAGGCGCAAGCCCTCTGGGTATGGTGTCATTTTCACAGTGTAAGACTTCGAGTTCTCTTTGGTCAATGTCCTCTCCTATCTCAGTTCCATATGAATGGTCTATCAGGTTTAGATTTGTCCAAGAAGGTGGATTTGGCTCTTGGTCTTGACTTTGGCCGGATTTCTTTTCTTCGTTTTCTAAGTCTATTTTGGTTACTTCAAATTCATTCCTAGATTGTAAGAAATCATCAATTTGATCATCATCTTTGAATACTTGCCAATGGTCAATATTATCTGGTACTGTAGTGTGATGTTTGACCTGACTACTATATTTCTCACTTAAACCTGGTATTTGGCCATTACTTGCGGCAAAGGCGAGCTCATTTGCTAGGCTATTTTGAATCCTAGGAATATAGGTGAGTTCATATTTCTCGAATATTTTGAGGATGTCAAAAGCTGCATTCCTGTATTCTCTTAGTCTTTAATTTTTTGTTGAATATTCACCTTTGATTTTCCTGATTACAAGTTTTGAATCTCCCTGGGCTGATACTTTCTTGGCGCCTAAGTCCTTAAGTATGTGCAAACCAAGGAGAAGGGCCTCATATTCGGCAATGTTGTTAGTACATTGGAATTCTAATTTGAAAGAATAACCTTCATTGGTATTGTGTATCCAAATGCTGGCCCCCGAACCACTTTTTCCACAAGAACCGTCAAAGCTTATACTCCAAAGAGCTTCTTTGTCATACATGATACTAAGCTGTTTCTCAGGTTTCTTGGGGCTTTGTTCATCAACTTCTTCATTCAGTAATGGGAAATGTGTTTTTGATGGTTTGAAAACCTCTTCATTTTCTTTTATCTGCTTGTTTATATCACTTTCATTGTATAAGATAAAATAATCTAAATTGGAATGAATGGAATAAATGGGAGTGTTGTTTGGCTTATCCCGGTTGCTAACCATGTGTTTCATGTGAGTTTCTCGGTATAATATCCTAGTCTGGTTGAAAACTGGGATGGTAGCGAATGACATATCCATTTGAAGATTACCTTTTATTTTGGAAACCCATTCCCTTGATAGTAGCATTCCATACTTAGGAGGAATATTGGCCACTACTACGTCCATGAATAGGTTTTTTGCTGGTAATTGTGTTAAAGCAAAACGCAGGTTCTTTATTAGATCTAAACATTTGACCTGACTTGAGTCAAAGGAGTATAGGTTTTTGTAAGGTTGAGTTACCTCTAGTCCCAGGTTTTCCATGATTGCTTTAGGCATGAGATTATGGGAGGCACTAGAATCTAACATGGCATTAGGTAATATCTTGTCCTGTATGTTCAAGCTTACATAGAAAGGGGAGACAGTTCCTTCTTAGTATTCGCCTTCTATTTTGGGGCCAAACAAGAGCTCGGGTCTATCATCTGTTAGATTTAAAGTATCTGCCTGATTTCCTATGTCAAAAACTTTGAAGATTTGAGATCTATATCTATCTACAGTTATTAGCTCAGTAAGGGGTATAGTTATTTTTATTTTGGAAATCTCCCCTTCGAAACTAAAAGGAGTTTGTAGCTTGGACAGATTTGTTTCAACTTTTTCGAACATGACTTTCTCTATGTTCTTAATGTTTTGACTCTGGTTCGAGGCTTTGTTTGACATAGCCACCTCGGGAATATTTGTGGAGGTACTAGGATCATCTAAGCCAAGACTTGTTTGAATAGATTTACCTTTGTTTTGGTCAATTTTCTTGACCATGATTTTGTTGCCATTCATGGCCTTTTTAAGGATGGTATTAGGGGTTTTAGTAGTGTCAGGGCTACCCTTCTTGGAGTTGTCTTGTTTTTTTCTGCTTCTAAGGTTATATTGCCTATGAGCTTCTACTATGGCATTCTAAAAATCTATGGCAGGATCTTCGGGATCTTCATAGTTGGTTTCGTCCTGATTCGAAGAAAAGAACTCTTGCTCTTCAGCTGTGAGGTAAACCTCACTCTCGTTATCAGAACCTATGAGGTTCCAATGATTTTCATCAATTGGTTCAGTATCCCTATCCTCTTCATTAACATAATTCTCACTCAAGGATGGACTGACTTGTTGGTCTTTTCCTCTTGGTTTATTTTGAGACTGGTCTCTTCTAAAGTTTTGGTTCTGGTTTTGAGGGTTTGGCTGGTTGTCCTTAAGAGGTGCTTTTTCACTCATTTTCTCCCACATCTTTGTCATGGATTTGACCAGGCCATCTATTCTAGGATCTAAGGAAAATACCGAAGGCACGAATTTGTCATGATAGGTGACTCCCTTTTCTGCTCTTATCCTAGCTTTATTTTCGGCTAAGTTGTCTTCTGCATTTATAGCCACTTTTTGCATCTCCTCTAACGTAGGGGGGTCCTTGTCTCTTAGCTGATAAGTCATGTCTGGGTCAAAAACCTCAGGGAATTTCGCCAAGGCTGAGCCAAGTGGGGGTTTGAAGTGAGGTGGGAGGGCATTATACCCACTGTTGAACCTAGTGTAGTATCCCTAGACACTTTCCCCATTTTCCCATTTTAGATTGTTATATTCTGACAGGATTTGAATGGGGTTATTTCAGATTTCCCACTTGTTTATGAAGACTTGGTAGAGTTCTGGGAGGTTGTGGATGTTGTTTGGAGTTAAGCTCTTAAACCATTTTTTGGGTTCTCCCCCCAGGCTTTGGGCAAACATCCTCATTCTGATGGTCTCGTCATCTATTTCCATGTATTCAAAGGCATCGCTAATCCTGTCTACATGTTGTTGAGCTGTGGTAGCCTCAACTCTAGTAAAGTGTGGTATTTTGGATTGATAGTCATTTTGTAAGGGAGCCAAAGGTTATGGCAAGACCAAAGGTGTGTACCAAGCTTCCATGACGGGAGCTAATGGATGATGTACAAAATGAGGGCTTGCAAGATGACCTAAGGTGGTTTGAATAGTAGTATTTTGGATAGGTGTGGCAGATGTACTTGGACTAGTGATCTAATTTTGAGCAGATCTAGGATGGTAGGAGCCAAAGTGATGGAGAAGCTGAAAGTCGGGAGGTGTGGTAGGTGAGGTTTCTCTACTAGGACTCTGTAGCTGATCTAGAGGCTCAAGATCATCAAAGTCTATCTTACTTTGTGACTTGCTTCTAAAAAGGGTTTTTGTTGATTTTAAGTCAAAGGGGGAATCCTGCAAGGTAGTGAGATGTTCAGGTACTGATCTTGCTTTATGGATGGACCTATCGGTAGCTAAATTTCCAGTTTCAGAAGCTTGCCATAGAATCTTCTCTGGTTCATCTACTATGATAGGGGGATTTGGGTCTGGATGAGATCTGGTGTTGATTCTTCATGAAGCCAGATTTTGGGTCTAGAGTTTAGAGAGGATGGTATTTTGTGATTGTTTTGAATGGATGGCCTCTCTAGGGTTTTGCTAATGTGAAGGATGGTCAAAAAAAAAAAGGATGGACTAGTGGAGTCGCCAGGTGGAACTATGAGAACTATGGTCCACCACCAACACTTAAAAAAGATGCTTATGGGAAAATGTTTTATAGCATACTTTGAGATGGAAAACTTGCAAAGAAGAGTGACTTCACTTAGTTTTAATAGTTTGCTAGGCTGTATGGACAAAGCTAATGGTTCTGTTGGCAAGAATACTTCTGCTTATCTCCTATGTCTTAGGCGAGTTTTTCTGAATCGCTAAGTTATACTTAGTTTATCACTGATTACAGAGCTTCTACCCTAAGCTTAAGTTTTTGGAAGGATGAGTCAGCAGGAAGGTATGGTTTATGAATTTCTGGGTCTTTTATGGAGTTTTTAGGCCTACTGGAAGCTAGTGGAGTCACCAGGTGGAAACTTGGTTGTTTTTTGTAAAGAGGTAGCTATGGTCCACCACCAATAACTAGGGAAAAGCCAATCTAGGAATTTTTTGGGGTTTTTTGAGTTTTATGTGCAACCTATGGTTTATTAAAGTATTCTAAACCTGTTTCATCACTTTGCTAGGGTGGCGATAACAAAAAGAGTTTACTCTAAATGATTCTATGGACTACTTGCCTGTTTAAGTTTTAAAGACTAATGAATCTACAAGAGTTTTCTAGACTGTTATGTACTCAGTTAGTCCCACCGTGATCTCCATTATGTTAGTGAGTGGTGGGATAAGTCAATCAGATAGTATTTTCAAAGGTCTCTAGAATGTTTAGGGAATCTAAGTTTGTTTGTTACTCAGAGTCCCATCGTGATCGCCATTATGTTAGGGTCTTGTGATTTGGCTGATTGGCAAGCCAAATGATAGTGTAACATCAAACCATTCTTTGGAGCCCAAGGAACTCACCTTCCTGGACTCAAAGAGGGCTCTCTCTATTTGTGTAAGGGATATCTGTGTGTTTTCTTATTGTGTTCTGATTTTAGGCTAGTTATGAAGTAGGTTTTTTGGTTTTGGTTTTTAGGTTGTGAGGGATGAAATTGATCAAAGATATAAGATAGGTAAAAAGATGTCAGATCAACTAGGCTATGGGGTCAAAAAGGTCAAGAAAGCTATCAGATGGTGATACAAGGTTTTTGAAGGGTTGATTTGATTCGAGGTAGAATGGATCTTTGGGCAAAATAAAGTAAGATGGACATCAATTTTGTGAATAACAAAGGATTCCAAGCATAACTAGTTTAATAGATGACATAAACATGGTAGGGAAAGCCATTAATCATGAGAAATGTAACTTTAAGCTAATCAATGCATAGAAATAAAAATTCAAGCCATGCATAGAGATATATAACTCTCTAACTTTAGGAAATGGCTATCAGACTTTGGAGAAATACACTTAAGATAGAAAAACAACTCAAATCACTATGTCGGAACGCCTAAACACATTACTTCAAGCTATTGGGCACTTTGAAAAAAAGATTGCATAGTCTTAGGCAAAGGGGAAGATCAGAAAAAGACCTCCTTTCTTCAACAAATGACAATCTAATCAGTCAAAGAGAGGTTTCATAGAAGGAGCTATGGCTAACCATGAGTAAGCAGGACATACCGTAAATCATACTTAGCATGCATAAAATTATGAATGAAACAAGAAAACAATATTCTTAAGTTATTAAAGAGCAATCAAGTATTATTTAATGTGACTAAGAATGAGGAGAACATGGAAGCTATGAAGAAACAGGAAATTTGAGGTGCCTCCAAGGGCATGTCTCAAATTTTTTCTCTATTTTCCTATAGCAAGGAAGAACATGGATTTATGAATGAAAACTAGGAAACAAAACAAAGAGAGAGACACTATACCATTCTACCAAGTCATGGAATCCAACAACAATCCTCTTTCATCATCCAAGAACATCCAAGAGACTATCCAAAAGCATGATACAAGTATTTCTTCAAAATATTATATGACCATATATTGCTTCTATTCATCAAGTTCAGGCTTGTTTAAAATGAAAGACTTTGGAATATATAGGCCAAAGTGAGGAAAACCTCTTAGTTCAACTTGCAATCTCATTGGCCTATCCAAAATATCTCATTTTGTCCTTGAGACTTTGCAAATCCCAAGGCACAAAATATCTAATAAAATATCTCAAAAATGCTAAAAAAGGGAAATAAATTGACTTTTCATAACTTATCATGCACAAAAATAGTTAAACGCACATGAGGAAAATTCAATTTTGAAAGGTTCAATTTTTACAAAAATACTCAAAAAATACATTAGCAAAAGGTCCCTTGACTTGCCAGCAGCCTTTGGAGGCCTTCTCGGTGTTGAAATGAGGCTCATGATAGCTCGTTGGAAAGCTCTGAGTGCCTAATTTCTGAAAATTTTTATTTTTCTCCCAACTAATCACTGTAAGTCCTCAAAAAAGATGCCTATGTGAAAAAACCCAAAACATAAGCCTTGCTGATAGACCAGGCAGAGTGTAGAAAAAGCGAGCATTTTTTGCCATTTCGGCTGAGAAAATGATCTTCAAATGTCCTAAAAATCACTGAGTATGTGCTCCTGAAATTATGGCATCCAATGATACCATTCTCATCCCTTGACGATGCCCCAAAATGAAATGGAGATTCCCACGAGTTTTGGCCAAAAACCCAAAAATGACAAAAAACCAAAATATGTCGAATTTCGCCCAAACTTGGCGAGTATGACCCTCAAGGGTTTTCAGCAACATGTTGTGAATTAGAGGCCAAGATTTGGAGTCTTGAGGTGTCTTTCCTCAATTTTTGTGACGGGCGCTTCCCTTTGGCCTCCTTGAGTTTTTCTTGAGCAGCCTTCAACTTCCGCCGAGAAAACTGATTGAGCTTTTTATAATGCCTCGTCATCCTCCGTTGAAGGTCTAAGTCCCTATTTTCCCTCTCCAATTTCTTCTCTAAGTGATCATTTACTTTCTCAAGCCATGCCTCTCGATTTTTTTCTATCTCTTGTTCGAACAATGCAGTGAGAGGGGTAGATTGGAGAAGGGAATTTTCCTCTTATTTTTGCTTCTCAACGGCCTTTTTAAGCCCTATGGTTCTTGGCATCTTTCGCCTAGGCTAATCTTCACCTTCACTTTCATCGAACTCACCCATGAGTTATTCCAACCTTACTTGTGCTTTGGAGGCCTCCTTCTAGTATTTGATTGCCCGTGTCTCATAAACAACCATATGGACACTCATTTTCTTGTTTTGGATTTGCAAAAAGTGATTGAACTTCCTAGCTCTATGAAGATCAGCCCTCAAAGCATCAATTTGGCTTTCTTTATAGATCAAGAGATTTTCTAAGATCCAAGCTTCATTATCACTATCATCGCTTTGGATTTGGATGATGTCGAATTCTTTTTCCTGTTCATGACTGCTTTCTTCCTTGCCCTTCCCTTTGCTTTGGGTGGCTTTTCTGGTACTCTTCCTCTTAGGAAATTTGACAATGGGCTTCTTTGGCAATTTTCCCTTGCTTTGGAGGGCCCTAGTCACATTTGGAGTTACGAATCTAGGCACCCTTTTCTTCACTATTCGAGGCTTGGCGACTTTCAAAGAAGAGAGCATGGCCCCTTGCCTAGGAGAGGTAGCTAGCACATGCTCCATGGGATCTTTACCCTTGTCACTTTGCCCCTTTTCTTCTTGAGTTTTTTTTCCCTCATCCTGTAGCTGCCTTTGTTTATCATTATGAGATTGTTGTCCCTCATGCTGTGGCTGCTGTGCAACATGTTGTGGTTTCCCCTATTCATCACTTTCATGCTACCCCTGTTAAGTCTCTTTTGCTACCCCTGTTCATCACCTTCATGCCCTTGCTGTTTTGTCTCGCCCTCATCATAATTCTGTTGTGTATCATCAAAAGTCTACTCACCCTCACTGTGTTTCTTCTCTTCATCCCCTTGTTGTTGCTCATCATCACTGTAATGTGTTTGTTCAACACTTTCTTCTTCCTCCCCTTGTTTCTTATTATCATCACTTTCCTCTTTCTGCTCATGTCCTTCTTCCTCCTCATGTTCACTCTCTTCTCCTTCTTCAGGCTCCTTTGTTTGTTCTGTAGTAAACTTGAGCTTTTTGGGAATAGGTCTGCTAGAAGAAGGTGAAGGATGGTGAGTAGGAGGTGTAGGGAATGTATGAACTGGAGGGACAGTGGAGAAATCTGGATGGGTGATGAAAGTATCCCAAGAGACTTCCCTCTTTTCAAGCTGATGAAGGATGATGACTTTGATGAGAGAGTGATGGAAGAGGCAGGCAGTTTTCTATGAAGGAGGCTTCTTCTGAACAGTGGAAGCCATTTTATCAATGCTCTTGTGTAAGAATAAAGGAAGATTTGGCAACTTGGTCCTTGAGAAATGCATGAGCAGTCGAATGTGATAAGCATAGATTTGGGATAATCTTCCCTCACAAGTGAAGTATTTCATGATGATATTCATGAGGGGGGCGTAGCTGGCTAAAAGATATGAGAAAGGGAAAACATAAGGACATGAATCTCTGTGCTCAGGATTTAGGAAGGGCTTGTAATCTTCTGAGTCCAAATGGATTTGTTTAAACCACGTTTCCCCAATATAGGGGATTTTAGTGGCCTTGGAGATGGACCTTGGAGAAAATTTGAAATCAAGGCCTGCCAGTTGGAAATTCTTGTATTGAAACCTCAAAGCGCAAAGGTGTGTCAAAGGAGAAAAACTCTTCACCTCTTGCACTCTTTGACAAAAATATAAACACCCAACCTCATGGAAATTGAACAAGACTGATGGGTGGGCATTCACTTCTTTAGTGGAAGTAGGGTCAAATATCTTATGCAATCCACTCCTACTATCCTGCCTGGGAAGCATCTTTTTCTGGATGCTCTCTACAAAACCAAACTGCCTCAAATGGTTTTTTGAAATGTTTTCTCAAACACAACTCTGTCTCCTTTGTCAATCACTATTTGATCAAGGAAAATTTGCCTCAAATGCTGTCTGAAATGTTTCTTTGATATCAGGTCTCTGCTCCTTCCAAATCATTGCTTTTCCCCTTTTGTATTCCAATCAACAAGTAAGTTATAATAACAAGCACACGGTCAAATGAATGGTACACACAGTCAAATTATCACTGTGTTGGGTAAGGTCACAAATATTTTCTGTATTTTTTGGTAAAATCAAGACAGCCTTGTAGGAGAAAAACAACCCTCCTAATCAAAATACTTCTCTTGTACTTCACTGTTTGACATTCTCGGGCAGATAAAAACCTCTAGACTGAGTTTGAAAGATTTTTCACCCACTTGTTTTATGGGACAAATGAGGCATCAATTGTTTCATTGTTTCACTTCTATCACTAATCACTATGTTTTCCTTACAAACACTGCTTTACCTCCTAACAATGTTTCCACTATACACTGGGCTGACAGAGGTTTACTTTGCCCTATCACAGTTAGGGCACTTCCAACAATTTTCCAAACCTCTGCTACTGTGTATATTTTGACTTGCTGGTTTATGCTTTTAGCACTGTATTGAGGGCAATTTTTAGGCCTTTTGACATCATCATAAACCCACCATTTTCACTATGTCAATGTCGGGCAATGAAAACCACAACAATTTCGGACCTTAAACAAAAGTTCAAACCTCCTTACCACTATTTTCACCAATACATACAGCTGACAGAGTTCATGGTTTTTTTCTAAAACAATTAGGATACCCTCAATACTTGACAAAACCACTAAAATGGTGTTTATTGTGTTTTGCAGGGAGTGTGAGGTTTTAGCACTTTTTTAGGGCAGTTTAGGTCTTTTGAAGCTAAAATGAACCTTCGACCATTCTCCCACTATAACAACTTTCTTCGAAATATTCACAAATCACCTTGATTTACACCAAGACTTTCACTGTTTCAAACACCATCTAGCAGCTTGATCATAGCAAGTAGGTAAATGAAAATACCTTTGAAAATGGATGGTAGCCCTTTGGTTGAGGAATTGAGCAACTTCGAGACTTGTTGGAGGTGATTTGAGCGTTTAAAACATGCGCGGCATGTTCAACAGGGAAGGCGTCGCGCAATATAAAGATTTTCGGGTCGCTAACGGGCAGTCACGACCGGCACCTACAGGTGCGCCACACACCGCTACAGGCATGCCACGCAACAGCGTAGCATCCATGTAAAACTTCGCCTGAACGCACCGTGTGCTTTTCCAGGCACGCCGCGCAATCTCCAAGCCTTAAACTCTGCAACTCTTCATTCAAAAAAACATCTTCTTTGGTCCAGTGAAAAGAAGAGAAGAGTTGTGTGTGTTTTTGAAATGTGAAAAGATATGGGCAACGGCCTTTAGCTCCTTTTGAAAGCGAACAAGTCAATCACCCTGGAGTTACTTTTGTGAGGGTTTTTATAAATCTCTTTTTTTTGAAAAAGGTGTTGGTTGTGAAACCGCAAATGAAAACCCAATCTTATCTTTTGTGATTTTTCAAAATAAAACAAAACCAGACTTGACCAGGCCTCTTTGAAAAACTGTGGGCGACTGTTTTTTGGAGGTCCTTATACTTGTGACCTTTTTTCACCGTGAGAAAACCACTTTGAAGGCTAATCATCACTCAGTGTTTTTATTATTGAAAAGGAAGACCAATAATTGGTGAAGCATCTTTTCTCATACTTGCAAGGAGATAACTTAACTTAAACTGATAGTGTATGTTCTTGATGATCATATCTGCTTGTCAGAGGGAAACCTGGCTGAAATCCATATAGGGACTGTAGATGTATTCTCCAAATGAATTTTCTTTTTGACTGTGAGGTGAAACCCAGTTGTACTAACCTGAGATTTACTATCATCTGTCCATCAAGAGGGCACTTCTTCTAAAAACTTCTCCTCTACTCAAAATGCAACAACAAGGTACATTTGACCTATTTTCATAAGGAAAATGCCTTCATTTGTAACAGTGGCATGCATTATTGGCTTTGAATGTTGTTCCAGAACTTGAAACTCATGCCATAATCCTTCTTACATATTTATGAGCCTATGTGTTTAGTTGCAATGCCTTTTCGGGGAAAAATAAGCTTGAATTGCCTTCTTGTCCACTGTGGTGAGTAATTTGAAAGAAAATTCTTCATGAACAGGAAGAACAGTACCTTTTGAAAAACAATCATCACTCTTTGGCCTGTGTCTAACCCAGCTGATTTCAACTCTGATTTGTTTAAAGGAACAGAGACTAAATGTCAAGCCTGTTTGTCAAGGAGATGAGGTCTTTGTGACTTTTTAAGGAAATTACACCCCTTAGCAAGTTTTGTACATTTCTTGGCTCCAGACTGTCTTTGAAAGAAATATATGATAGGAGATAAGTCAGCTTATTTGATAGTTATAGTACTCATGTTTTCCCTTTGTTTTTGACATCATTTCTCTGTTCAGAAGCCTTCAACTCTCTCCTATTGTTCTTAAAATTTGTCTCTCAGTGAGTGAAAACCCTAAAATCAATCACTGCTCTGGCCTTCTGCTTATAGATGAAGGAGGCCTACTTTGAAAAATGCCTAGTTTCCTTTCAACCTCTGTCTCAACCAAATGAAGAATGTTTGATTAAATATTGATAGTGGTTTCCCTTATACATGATGGCATAAGTTAGTTTGAGCCCAAGATTGTTTGACTCTTTTGACCATCTGCTTAATAATATTTCTTCATTGATGATCAACCCATTAGCTTAACATTGTAACTCAATAAAAATGGAGCTTATGCAAACAATCTTTGAAAAGCACCAATACTTTGCCTCTACTTTTAACATCATTTTTATTCAAAAACCCCTAGTTGATGTCTCTCTATACCCAAAAAATTTTCCTTACAGTCATTGTAATTCTAAAAATCCAACTTTATCCTTGGCCCTCTGCTTATATATGAAGGAGGTGCTCTCAGTCTTCAACCCTATACTTATAAAATGAAGGAGGTTCTCTCAATACTCAAAAACCCTCTGCTTGTAGATGAAGGAGGCTTTTCAATCTTCAATCCCTCTGCTTATAGATGAAGGAATTTTTTTCATTCATGCCATTTCATCAGCTTTTAACAGTGTTATTTTTCCTTTTACTGTATTTTCATGCTTTGACTGTGATTGCAGGAGCTTAATGAAACAACTCTCTACCCTGTAGTTGCATTCTAGGCTCAAAATCAGATGAGAAGCAGCTCTCTTCTCATGTGGAGCCACATAATGTCTTCTAGGATGCTGGTACACTTCTACTCTTTGAAAGATCCATTGAAATACTGTAAAACCACCTAATATCAGTTTTGACCTAGGGCATGTGCATTTCTGAGACTTCAGGGTTTGTTAGTGGCGCGACTTAAGGGTGTAACCAACTTTATTTGTAGAATGGGAAGGCCTGTTATGACTGGGCTGTAGCAGATAGAGGTTCTTTGGCTTTAGGGTAGTTTTCCAAGGGAGAAATGCCTAAAGCGCCACTACCTAACTTAGGGGAAACTTATTTGGATAGATTTGGATTGTTTCTTTGGAGCTAATGGGTAAGCTAGTATGGTTGAGGCTAGATAGGGCTTGATAATGAGATTTCATCTCGTCATGGGCGGATTGAAAAGGTAGGAGGGAAAAAAATGTTTATGGGTGTTTTCCAGCTGGCAGATTTGACAAATTTTTAGATCAGCTACTAGAAAACTTGGCTGTTATAACTAGTCATCACCAACAAGTGAAAAATACTGATGACTAACAACTCCAAGAAACAACTTCGATAAAATAAAATACAAAAATCTTCGCCAAACAGTAATAGTCAAAGATAAAATAGTTGGTCATAGGATCGGTTACGATTTTAGACATACAAATACACACCATTGTGACAGAAATTATATCCTCCCGACCCAAAACCATGATATACCAATGAAAAATGCTTTTAATCATGTGTCTTTGCAAAATGATGTTTCAGGATATCACCAAATGATCCCTTTGCAAAGCGAACAACTCAAAGAATTTTTCAAGTATGCTGGAAATAGTTCCATCTTCAAACCCAGAATTGAAAAACCACTGGACACCAAAAACATGCTCCTAAAAGCCATGTTTCCAGTTTTGAATTTCTGCATTCTGATGTACCTTGATGATGTCAACATATACTTCAAAAATGACAAAGAATATCTGCATTATTTGAAAAATATGTACAGCAAAAGGAGTGGGAATCAGAGGTATAAAGAGGTATAGCGGGAAGATACGGGGTTGTTCAAAGATTCATGCATGAATCCTTATGTCATGCTTGAAAGAGAAAATTTTCCAAATTTTTCTTTTCAAGAGCTGAGTGGACCAAGAGTGGTAGGAGATCCTTATGAAGATAAGATGCTTAAGTTTCACCATTTCCAAGATTTCTAAGTTAAAACATTTTCAATCATTTTATCTACCATTGTTTGAAAAATAAATCAAAAAACAGAAAATTCAAAAACAATAGAAAAATAGAAAAAGAGGGCAGTTTGAAAAATAGAAAGAAAGCCCCATGTTCAAAAAATAGTCATTCTAAAAGCGCGCAAGTCTAAATTCCGCTACTAGTGCTCAAATGTCTTGTTCAGTTATCTAGCCTAATCATAACTGAACATGTTTTAAATTTATTTACTGATAAGTTAGTGAGAGGAAAGATAGTCAACGTTGTGTAAGCTTGACTTGTCAGAGAAACTAGATTAGGAAAAGATACTGGTTCCACATGCTCAAAACAGAACCAAAGAGGAAACCAGGAATGAAAAACAAATTGTGTATCCTAGCCCTGATTTTCTAGATTTCATTTTATGCAAAATAATATTTGTGTGCAGCTTGTCTTTCATGCCACAAGTACATGACAAATCAGACTGTCTAATCTTGATTTGGTCATTTTTCAATTTCATGTTTTAGATTAGAGAATAAAATCTTGTCAAACAGCTTAAGGTTGATAGTCAATCCAGTATAGGTAGAGAAACAAAGGAGTTCATCAACTTAATCTAAAATCTCGATGGATATAAGTTGTAGAATTAGATAGTGTCATTTTTCAAAAATATTACGTCAAAGGGTTGCTAGTCCAAATGCA
This sequence comes from Pinus albicaulis, assembly GCA_034641835.2. NCBI lineage: Eukaryota > Viridiplantae > Streptophyta > Pinopsida > Pinales > Pinaceae > Pinus > Pinus albicaulis. The sequence goes on from MU968317.1 coordinate 17,469,793, forward strand.
CCCGAAAGAAGAAAAATTTTTAGGAAATGTAGCGGGGTAGGTAGAAATGTCTTTGATGCTAATCATGCTGTCAATTTTTAGAAATAGCATCAAGGAAGAAAGAAATTTGCGCCAATGGATAAAGGCACTGGCCTTCAAAGAACCGAGATCTGAAATTCTGGACACCTCCTGAAAAGGAGCTGCCCTCCCCAAATGGAGCCACTGTTAGTCATTAGTATTTTTCACCTGTTGATGATGACTAGTTTTTAAAGCCAAGTTTTCTAGCAGCTGATCCCCAATTTGTCAAATTTGTCATCTAGAAAACACCCATAAACATTTTTCCTTCCTACCTTTTCAATCAACCTATGATAAAAAAAACCCTAATTGTCAAGCCCTATCTAGTCTCAGTCATACAAACTTTTCCATTAGTTGTCATAAGCTAAAGTCATCTGTTGTCCTTCACCGTCCTCCCCTAAGTTAGGTAGTGGTACTTTAGGCAATCCTCCCTTGGAAAACTATCCTAAGCCAAAAGAACCTTTGTCTAAAACCAACCAATCATATATGGCCTTCCTATTCTGCAAATAAAGCTTGATATACCCTTAAGTCGCGCCACTAACAAGTCTTGGTGTCTGTGCAGTGCATATGCCAGAAGTCAAACTAATATTAGGTGGATTTACAGTGTTTTGATGTCTTTTTCAAAAGCATAAGTGTACCAGTGTTCTAGAAGACATTATTAAACTTAACATGAAAAGACAGCTGCTTCTCATGTGGTTTTGAGCCTGGGATGCAAGTACTAGTCAGAGAGGTAATTCAATGAACTCCTACAAACACAGTCAAAAGGTTAATGACTTATGACTAGCAAGTAATACTATGCATACATAGGTCAGGATTGCTCCTGTTTTCTAAAGATGCATAAGGGTATTCTATCATCAGAAATACACATATCAGAGCATGCCCCTCATGGAATTTTGTCAAATTTTCACTTTTTATTACTTATTATGATGTAGCAAGCAGAGATATGCAGTAAAAGGAAAGATGACACAGTTTGAAAAGAGATGAAATATCATCACTGTGTAAAACCTCCTCCAAGCATGAGCAGATGGTTGGGTGACTATGTAAAACCTCCTCCAAGTATGAGCAGATGGTTGGGTGACTGTGTAAAACCCCCTCCAAACTATGAGCAGATGGTTAGGTCATTGGTTGAAAACCTCCTTCATTTAAAAGCAGATGGTTGGGAAATGTGATAAAGGCCTCCTTCATTTAACAAGCAGAGGGCCAGGAATAGAGGTATGGCCTCATTTAAAGGGCACGAGGCTAACAATGCTGCAAATAGCCTTAAAAACTTGTTTTACACATTTTTCTCCAATGGATGAAACCACTAACACAGCAGTGGTGTTTCAAGGATTGATTATATGGTTTCACTGATTGAAAGGCAGATTTTAAGTGCAGTGGGAAATAATTGGATGATTATGAGTAGAAACTAGTGTTAAAAAGATGAAAAGCAGTGGTACTATAATAATCAAAGAGGTTTTGTTTGTCTTCTATCAAAGATCCCCTTCAAAGGCAATCTGAAGCTAAAGTGAACAAAATTTGGACAAGCTCATCAATGTGAGGAAAGGGTATGACACCATGATTCAAATTCAAGACAATATTCAAAGAATCAAGCCATATGACTATCACAGTCAAAGACCTTTTATGAAACATGTGAAAAAGCCTTGTTGTTCCATATGATTGCATTGAGGGTCTCTAAAGGCATTTTTCCTTAATGAATAGATATAGGTAAAGCCATGGGTGAATGCAAAAGGTTTTTCATCCACGGTCAAAGGAAAATATCCACGAGCACCTGATTGTTTTGGTCAAACTGCATAATAGCCATAATTATCATCAAAACACCAGGAGAGCAGAAATTTTCAAAGTACATTTTTAGAATTGTGAATTATCTCCTTCCAAGATGTAGCAAAAGATGCATCAAAAACCTTGGATTATGACTCTCAAATAGTGCTCATCTAAAGGTCAGAAATAAACAAAGGTGATAGGGTTGTTTTCTAAATGAAGAAATAGTGAAAAGGCAGTGAAAGGGGTTCATGTCTTTGGTATCCTAAAAAAGGTTGGCCACAAAATTTTGTCATAAACTTGTTCGAAAGGAAGGCTTCATGATATTTAAAAAGGTGATGAAATGATAAAGAACAACATGTTGTGTTGTTATATGACAAAAAGCTTCTCAAAGGGCATTCAAACCCTTATGAAACAAACACAAATGTTTTTAAGTTAATTTAAAGGTGGGAAGACCGTTTAAAGGCCCATTATGCATTTTCAAAATCACAAGACAAGCATCCCTTAGCTACTCGCTGGAGAAGACAAGTGTTTTTGGAATTTTTTCAGAGTTTTCAAGGCCTCAAGCCTGTGCGGCGCACCTATGAGTGAAATTACAAAGGTTTTCAATGGTTGCGTGGCACGCCTGTAGCACCCGTTCACCCATCGCCCGAGGCCGACCCGACTGTCATCCACTGTGCGGCGCCCTCTGCAATGAACACGCTGCTCCTCGTCTCGCCTTCTAAAAATCTCTAAAACTCCTCCAACAATCAACCAAGGCCCATGAAAAATCTTCAAGGTATTCTCTAGTCCCTCTTGGAAAAATTCAAAGTTTGAAAGGGCATTTTTTTGCTTCGTTTTCTAAAAAGGAAACAGTTGTCTTAAAACCACTTCATCATCTAAAAACCATGAGATAGACAGTGGTATATGAGACAGAGTTTTGTCAAAAGTAGAGAAAATCTTTCTTGTGCTTAGGGGGTTTGAAATCAATTTGGACAGTGTCTTAACAGTAGCTTTGACGGCAGTTTCTCATTTAAAAAGCACCAGAAAAAGCAGTGATTAGAGAGTGGGGTTTTTGGTAAAAAGTTAAAGAGTTTGTTGCTATGAAGGCCAAAGATTAGTACAGTGATAGGTGGGTGTTTTCATAAGTCTTAAAGGGCCTTAACTGCCTTTAAGAACAGTGATAAACCATACACTAATTACTAGACAGACATACAAAGTTGTAGAGGTTTCAAGTTGGCTGGAAGGTGTCCTAACAGTGTTAAAACAAGAACAAAATCTGTCTGCAAAATCAAAAGGGAAAACACTAATTTTAAGGTGAAGGCTTGGTCATGTAAAGTGTCCTCTCTATGTTGTGAAATAGTGAACTTTGTGCAACCTCCATAGTTCCAAAAACATAGAGTGTTGAAAGACTTTTTAAGTTAGCTGAAGGTGTCTTGTTTTTACTTTGTAAAAAATAGTGAATAGAAAAAAGAGCATTGTTGGAAGAGAAAGGTGTTCTTATCAAAACAAAGGAGATCCTTGTTCAAACAAGGGACCACCCACACATATTTTCAAGAATGTTCCCAAGCATGGTGATAAGTTGATTTTGTTTCATTTAACAAATACTTGTTGATTGGCATCAAAGAGGATAAAACAATGACTTATAAGGAGAACAGGGGTGTTGTTGAGAAACCATTTCAAGGACCATTTGAGACAACTTGTTTTTGCAAAGAGTATCCAAAACAAAATGCCTCCCAGGCAAGACAGTAGAAGTGGCCTTCACAAGAGGGTTGAACCTATTTCAACTGAAGAGGTAAATGTTCATCCATCGGTTCTGTTTAACTTTCATGAGGTTGGATGTCTAGAGTTTTGTCAAAGGGTGCAGGAAGTGAAAATATATCTCCCCTTGACACATCTTTGTGCTTTGAGATTTCAAGGGAAAAATTTTCAGCTGGCAGGCTTGGATTCCAAGTTTTCTCCTAGATCCATTTCCAAGGCCACCAAAATCCCTTATGTCGGAGAGAAGTGGTTTAGACAGAGCCACCTAGACTCAGAACAGTACAAACCCTTTTTGAAGCCAGAGCATCAAGATACATGTCCATCCATATTTCCTTTCTCATATCTGTTGACTAGTTATGCTCCCCTCATGAAGATAATCATGAAATACTTCACTTGTGAGGGAAGGTTCTCCCGAGTCTATGCTTACCATGTCTGGTTGCTCATGCATTTCACAAGAGCCAAATTTTTAAATCTCCCCTTCTTCCTCCATAGAAGTATTGAAAAAATGGCCTCCACTATTCAGAAAATACCTCCTTCTCAGCAGTCAGCTTGCCTTTTCCATCATTCCCTCATCAAGGTTGTCATTCTTCATCAGCTTGAGAAGAAGGGAATCTCTTGGGACACTTTCATTGCACATCCATATTTCACCATTGTTCCTTCATTCCATGCATCTCCTTCACCTTCCACTCACCATCCTTTGCCTTCTTCAAGTAAGCCCATTCCCAAGAAGCTCAAATTTCCCATGATTGAACAAGAAGAAGAGCATGATGAGGAAGAAGAAAATGATGTGGAAGAAGAGCATGATGAATATGAGAAGCAACATGATGATGAACAACAGCAAGATGAAGATGAGCAACAAAATGAAGATGAACAACAACAGCATGATGATGAATCGCAGCATGATGAAGCAGGGTGGCAAGGGGAAGAAGAGCATGATGAAGAAGGGTAGCAAAGTGAAAAATAGCACAGTGAGGTAGGGTAGCAAGGTTAAGAAGAACACAATGATGGAGATCAGCGCCATGACGAAACTCAAAATAGTGAGGAGGGAAATGATGAGGAAATTGAGCATTTTGATGAGGATATTGGTAGCCCTCACAGCAGCAAAAAAGATGAAGATGAAGCCCAAAACATTGAAGAGATAGAGCCTCAAAGTCCTAGAGACAGCAAAGGCAAGAGTAAAGAGGGCAGCCCTCAAAAAGACATGCAAGAGGACAGTCAAAAAATTCATGAAGAAACTCAAAATAGTGGTAAGGATGATGACGGAAGTAATAAGAGCAAAGAGCCAATAAAGCATGTGCTAGCTGCCTCTCCTAGGAAAGGGGCCATTCTTTCTTCTCCAAAAGTGGCCAAGCCCCATACATAAAGGAAAAGGGTGCCTCAAACTATAACTCCAAATGTTACTAGGGCCGTCCGAAACAAGGGGAAATTTCCCAAGCAGCCCATGGTCGAATTACCCAAGAGGAGGAAGACCAAGAAGGCCACCCAAAGCAAGGGAAAGGAGAAAGAAGAAAGTAGCCATGAAAAGGAGAGGGACTTTGACATAATTCAAATACAAAGTGATGATAGCGACAATGAGGCCTGAATCCTAGAGACTCTCTTGATCAATAGAAAGAAACAAATTGATGCTTTGAGGGCAGATCTAGAGAGGTCTAGAAACTTCAATCACTTTTTGCAAACACAAAATAAACAGATGAGTGTCCACATGGAGGTATATGAGACACAGGCCATCAAATATAAAAAGGAGGCCTCCAAGGCGTAAGTTAAATTGGAAGAACGCATGGGTAATTTCAATGATACCGAAGATGAAGATCAGCCCCGGAGAAAGAGGCCAAGGACCATGGGACTCAGAAGAGCCCTTGAGAAACAAAAAGAGGAAGAAGCTGCCCTTCTCCAATCTTTTCCTCTCACCACTTTGTTCACCTAAGAGATAGACAACAATCGAGAAGCATGGCTTGAGAGGGTGAATGATCACTTGGAAAATAATTTGGAAAAGGCCAATAGAGATTTTGACCTTCAAAGGAGGATGACCGAGCACTATAAGAAGCTCAATCAGTTCGCCCGACGGAAATTGAATGCCACACAGGAAAAACTCAAGGAAGCTCAAAGGAGGCGCCCGACACCAAAATTTAAGAAAGACACCTCAAAGCTCCAAATTTTGGCCTCAACTTCTCAGCATGTTTCTAAAAACCCTTGAGGGTCATGCTTGCCAAAATTGGGCGAAATTCAACAAGTTTTGGTTTTTTTTTCATTTTTGGGTTTTTCGCTAAAACTCATGGGCATCACCATTTATGTTTGGGACATCCTCAAAGGATGAAAATGGTATCATTGGATGCCATAATTTTAGGGGCATCTACTCAGCTTTTTTCAGATCAATTGAATATGATTTTCTCCCCCAAAATGGCGAAAAACACTCACTCTTTCCACACTCTTCCTCGTTTATCAGCAAAGTCTATTTTTAGGGTTTTTACACACAGGTCAGTTTTTTATAGAATTATATTGATCAGTTTGGAGAAAAATAAGAATTTTCAGAAGATAGACATTTAGAGCTTTCCAACGAGCCATCACGGGCCTCATTTATACATTGGGAAGGCATCCAAAATCTGCCCGCAAGACAAAGGACTTTCTGTTGATATATTTCTTAAGTATTTTTGAGAAAAATACACTTTTCTGAAGTGGTTTTTCCTAATGTGTGTTTAGATATTTTTGGGCATAGTTAGTTATGAAAAGTCAATATGTTTTCCGTTTTTAGCATTTTTGAGATATTTTATGAGATATTTTGTGCCTTGGGCTTTTCAAATCCTCAAGGACAAAATCAGATATTTTTGATGGGCCAATGAGATTGCAAGTTGCACTAGGAGGCTTTCCCTCATCTTGGCCTATATATTACAAGAGACTTCATTTTAAATAAGGCTGAACTTGATGATATAGAGCAATATATGGTTATACAAGCTTGGAAGAAACACTTGTCTCATGCATTGGATAGTTTCTTGAATGTTTTTGGATGATGAAGGAGGTCTGTTGTTGGATTCCTTGACTTGGTAAAATGGTATAGTGTCCCTCTCTGTTATGCTTCTTATTTTTCACTCATTTTCCATGTTCTTGCTTGCTATAAGACAGTCGAGAATAGATTTGATACATGCCCTTGGAGGAACCTCAAATTTCCTATTTCTTTATAGCTTCTATGTTTTCTTCCTTCTTAGTCATATCAAAGAATCCTTGATTACTCTTTGATAACTGAAGAAATTGTTTTCTTGTTTCATTTATGGTTTTATGCATGCTAAGTATGATTCACGGTATGCCCTGCTTACTCACGGCTAGTCATAGCCCCACCTCTGAAACTTTTCTTTGATTTTTTTATTGTCATTTGTTGAACCAAGGAGGTTTTGTACTGATCTTTCCCTTTGCCTAAAACTATGCACTCTTGCTTTCAAAGTGCCCAATAGCTTGAAATACTATGCTTAGGCGTTTCCTCATAGTGATTTGAGTTGTTTGTTTGTCTTAAATGTATTTCCTCAAAGTCTGATAGCAATTTCCTAAAGTTAGAGAGTCATATATCTCTATGTATTGCTTGAATGTTTATTTCTATGCATGAATCAGTTTATAGTTACATTTCTCATGATTAATGGTTAGCCCTACCATGTTTATGTCAACTATTGAACTATTTATGTTTGAAATCCTTTGTTCTTCACAAATTTAGTGTCCATCCCACTCCATTTTACCCAAAGATCCATTTTACCTCGATCAAATCAGCTCTTCAACAACCTTGTATCATCATCTGAAGCTTTCTTGACCTTTTCAACCCCATAGCCCAGTTGATCTGACAATATTCTTATCTATCTTAGTCTTTGATCAATTCATCCCTCACAAAATTAAAAGAAAAACCAAAAACCTACTTCATAACTAGACTAAAATCAAAACACAAGAAGCAAACACATAGATATCCCTTACACAAATAGTGAGAGCCCTCTCTGAGTCTAGGAAGGCTAGGTCCTTGGGCTCCAAAGATTGGTTTGATGTTACACTATCATTTGGCTTTCCAATCAGCCAAATCACAGGACCCTAACACTTCACATCAAAATTCTTCCTCAACTTGTGAGAAAAATCTGAATATTTAGTCACCCTTGCATGATCCATGTGAATAAACCACTAACCATTGGCTTCACCTAAGAGACGAAGTGTTGCAATATGGACAACCTCTTTTTCAACCACAGGATGTAGCATGAAAAATGTATCTAAATCTTTCCTTCAAGCCTTAACAGTGCTTGAGGAAGATCCATCAAATGTAGGAAAATAAAATCTAGTGTGCCTCTTCCTTCTATTGTTGTTATATGATCTTCTTTCTTCTTTTAGTTCAAAGAATTCTTGGAGAGTTAGACTCTCTTTGAAGGCTCTAGGTTGTTCCTTGTACTCTTCAAGATACAAACTGAGAGTCTCATGAGTCTCAGGTTCTCTTATTTCTTCATTTCTATACCTCTCACCTTCTTCAAAGAAAGTGGGCATAGTAGATCTATGAGGAGATCTATGATTCTCTGTTTTTCTTTTCTGATGATAGGAAGTTCTTGGACCTTCCTCTTCAAATATTCTTCTTGGGTCCTTCCTTTGCCTTTCTCCCTTCATTTCATAGACCTATTTGGAGAGATATTTCTTGGATCTAAAGAGAGGAGTGGCCAAACTAAAATCCTCCTTCATGATAGATCTCATCTATCTTCTTCTTAATTTGATGCAAAATATGAATTGTCCACAAGCTGAGCCAAAGATCATGCTCTGATACCACTATAGTATCCCAAAAGGGAGTATACAGTAATACTTAAACACAATATAAGATGAAACTAATTAATCAATATATCTAAAGATAACATCATAATATAGAGAGAATCCGGTCCATTTTATTATATGGAGATGAATCAGTTACACAATGTACATAAAATGAGCAGATCTAGCCCAAGAGATGGCCTAGAATCACCCTAAAACTGTGCTGCAAATAGCACTGCATAACTGGTGAGCTTACAGAAGAAATATTGTGTTGTACCTTATACTTCTGATATACATGAAAATGCTGCAAAAGGAAATGAAGATCTAGGTATCTCAAGAGCTCTGATGATGCCAAGATTAAAGATCTGGCCAATGTGATGGGAACCCAAGATAACCCATAAAGGATTTTCCATATCTACAACTTTGGAAAATCACCCTCCTTGACTTTGATCCTTGACTGTGGGGTTATGAAGATCTGAAGCTAGATCTGAAAAATAGATGGCTGAAATATGTGACAAGATCAAATCTAAGGATAAGCTATAAGCTCTAGATCTAGCTCCTCAATCCTCCAAAGGTGATTGCAGTTGCTGCTACACAACTGCTCATAAAAATTGTGCTGTAAAGGAGAGAGAGGCTCTATGCTTGCTGAAATATGCTGTAATAGACTCCAGGCTGATGGAAATATTGATGGCAACGTGAGTGGATGATCCCTCATAGGATTACTAGCTGAAATGCTAGCAACTTCCTTCCTCCTTTGGATTTTCAATGATGGACAACATAATTCTGGATGGAATTAATACTGCTAGGAGGTCAATAACTCTTGGCCTGATGCCAGATATAAAATGAAGCCCTAGGAATGATAATATTCAAGCCCAAGGTGATAGGATTATTCCTCCATTGGTTCTCCAGTTGAAATGCTGAAGACAACCTCCACCTTCCAAAATGATCTTCAGAAATTGTGTAATTCCTGAAGGTAGATGTTATGCAGATGATGGAATGATAAGTGGCACCACTACCTGATGTAGAATGAAGTAAAACCCTCTTCCAAGATATCACTCAATGAAAGAGGAGGTATTCTCGATCAGGAACACCCTGTGTTAAACAACACTTGTAGTATTTTCTAAACAGCCCAAGAAAGCATGGAATGTCACATGACAATTCCAGATCTAAACATACCTCAAAATCTATAATCAATAGCCTACCTTCATTGTTTCCTTCATCTCATTTATATATTTTATGAGCCTTTCCATGTCTTGGCCCTCATCTAAATTTCATTGTGCATGCGGACAAGATCCTCCATGTTTGACTGCACTGTCTTTCCAAGTCATCCATCATGTCTAGATGCAATGTACACCCTCTCCATCATGTGTGCATTAATTGTACAACTTATGCCATCACTTCATCATGAATGCTCTATGATCTTAGGTTTGATCCCTTCCAAGATCTTAGTTGACTGCTTCACCCTCCATGATCTATCTCATTAATGAGACAGGATCTCCAATTATATTCACATTAGTAGTGGCTCCACTACCTCATTGTGTAGATCTAGGACACATTCACACATAAAAAGTGGATATTTATTCATCTTGAGGATTATGGGTCCCTCCACCCTTTTATTTACTTAATTAAGTAGGTTTATTAAGAACTCTAATATTCCAAATATCATGTGAAAATTTGGGAATATTACAGTGGATGTGTCCTCTCGTTCTGCTAAAGAAAAACACACAAATAAGGGAGTGGTGGACTCATTGTGCTTGGCTTTGAATTGGAAAACTGCTTCCAAAGTGGAGTGGTACTCTTCGAGGCGAGGATAGAGGTAAGTATAGTGGCCATTGAAATGACACAAAGCACAAGGGTTATTTGTGCGCAAAGTCTTGAGTTTCTTGGCTGAATCAGGTAAAGTAACATGGACTTCTTGGATATCAAACTCAAGAAACGCTTTTTTTACCATGGGCTTGATATGAGGCAATTCAAGACAATGATGGGTGGCATGACCGACAACATCACAAAAATCACATGGGGGGTACGCTTTGGAGGCTGAGGAGGAGTAGGGTTTGTTAGGGAAGCCTTGTCTTTAGGTGCCTTCTTGTGAGCTGTTAGCACTCTGTAATTTGCAAGATTGACAAATACAAACTACAAAGACTTCATATGAACCACTTTGGGATTCTAGGATCTAGCCCTCCTGAATCCAGAGAGGGATCTCTCTATAAGTGTGAATATTGATTTGTCTTTAAGGCTTTTATGTGTGATATTAGGGTAGTTATTAAGAATGAGGTTTTTGTTTGTTTTGGTTGGGAAAAGATATGTGAAGGTGAAGGAATTCTAAATGAAGGGTCAGGATGAATGAAAACGAAATATTGATGCAGCCAACAAGATAGGCAAGAAGCAGCTTCAATCCATTGGGTTATGGAGTCATAGTAGGATTTAATTGAAACAGTAAGGTTCAAGAGTAGTCTATGGGGAAAGTCATCTATGTCATAGGATATCTTTAAAGTTGATTTTATGGAATGGAATGAAACAATAAGAAGGAGAATGAAACAAATGAAGAACAAAGAGAAGCCTACGATCAAGTAAGTACTTTGAAACTATCCTGCTTTCGGCATGCACTTAAGGAAAACATAAAAGTAATCTAAGATCAGGTAAGTACTTTGAAACTAGCCTTCTTTTGATGCACTTTCAATAGAAAACATTTAAAACACAAAAAGAATAGCTTAAGATCAAGTAAGGACTTTGAACCTATCCTGCTTTCAGCATATTCTAAGGGAAACTCTTCAAAGAAACTGTTGGAGAAGAAACTAGAGGACAGGGCTCACCATAGACTTCCCAAGCTATGCTTTACTTAGAAAACTTATCAAGAACAAAGAATAGTATAAGATCAGGTAAGGACTTTGAACCTAGCTTGCTTTCAACACACACTTAGGGAAACTTTCGGACAACCTTTGGAGATAAAACTAGAGGAAAGGGCTCACCATAGACTTCCCTAGTTCAACTTTACTTGGCATAAACTAAAAATATCATTCAAGAAAAATGTTTCGTTTAGACAGTAGGACGAGGGAACGCCAGCATTCCTAACTACTTGGATTGTATTAAATCATTCTTAAACATACAACTTTGGAAGAAAACATGTAGATAAAGCTTATCAGTAAGAGCAGGGTACCTTTGACAGTAAATCCTAACTCTATAATTGATGCTATTTATCAGAGAAGATGGAAAGAATGGAAACAGAAATAAAATAACAATTTACAATAAGAAAAACATCACCGTTGACATAGACCAGGATCCCATAAATCAGCTTGTATTTGATGCTTCAAACCAGTTACAATCTTCAAGTCCAGCGTTTCTCTACAGCCTCAAACTTCTCATCTCAACTTAGGTATCTTCAATTACAAACAGAGCTTACAGCAGCTTCAGAAAACTATTTACAGGAAACAAATATGCAGTGACCAACATTATCTCATCTTCTATAGAAGTATTTATAGAATAAATGAGGAGGTGGGACAGGATAAATATATTCTAGTTTCAATTAATACAATTTAACGCTTCTCGGACTTTGAGGGGCTCAATGGAGAAACCTTTCTGATATTTCCTGTGTATTAATTGGTTTACATTAAGTATTAAGTTTGCTGGGAAGATTTTGTTGAATTTAAGGCTCTTTTTTATCCTTGTAATAACTCTATTGACAATTTACAATAAGTTCCTTTGGTTGAATTAACTGTTCAGCTGACTTGAGGCGAATATCTTTTGTTCTGGCAATAACTAGGCCTCTTTTGATTGCTGCGAGACTGTAGGTGGCTTTTTGTAGCTAGAGAGGATTAAATTTTCCTCTGATGTGGAAGTGGAGGCTTCTTGGATTGTTGAATTACTTTTTCCTTCCCTAAAACACCTTTAATTTACTTGAATTATGTGTTTTAGGTCTGATTAGGCTTAATCTGTGTCTTCCAGTCTTCATGATGTCTTTAACTGTGGATTAGGCTTTTGATTTTCTCAGTGTGTGCCTTAATCCTTCAAAACTGTGCTAAAAATCTTCAAACATGGGTTTCTGCTTTGACTTAGATGCTTTAACACTGATACTCTTTGCTTGATTAAACTTTGTTGTGTCTTGTTGATGTGCAGGCGTTACAGGGGCTTTATAATGGTGTCAGTGCTCATGAGGCACTGAATGAAACATGATATGGAACCACGGCGGAGTGATCTCTTTTACAAATAAAGGCCTGGGGGATCGTCATCCCCGGCCTTCAAACTTTCTTTAAAATAATTGAAAAACCATTAAAACCTACAAAAACAAAGAATAATTAAGGAAATCCTGCAGGGAAGGGTTCAAAATATTTCAAAGGTTTTGGTTATGTTGACCATATTAGCCCCTCCATTCAAGTTTTTGGTCAGCAGTCCCATTCGAATCTGTTTGAAACATCTTTTGTAGCCTAATACCTCCGTCTCCTACCCGTCGTTACCATTCCTGCCCCCTGAAGTGCATTTAAAAGGGGCCGTAGATTCATTTTCAAAATATATAAGCCCCAGCCCTTTGGGTCCTAGCTCCACTAGTTTATTATCCATGCGACCCAGGCTCTGGACCAAGTACAAAGGCTCTAGGCGCCTAATCAAAACACATCGGGCGTATTCCAAGCCGTCCGATCAAACACAAATCAACGCACCACAGCCCATTGTTCTTGTGGTCCCCGCCCCGCGTCCTCTGCTCAAAAAGCAAGGCATGTTTTCATCGCACCGCTTATCCAGGGTAGGCGGTATTCTTCCAATCGCAGCTATTCCATTCAGCGTTAGCCACATGTTCCAGTGTACGACTGCAATACCACCCTCTATCGCGCATTATCATTCGGATAAAGTTGTGTAGCGATATCCATGCTATCCATTCGATCTGATGATCTCCATCCTACGGCCATCATTCTACGAAGTTACGCGCATAATAATCCCCGTGTACAGTGCTCCAAGACCGCATTCTATCGCCCTTTGGTGAAGTGTCAACCGTTGATCTCGTTGGGAGATCGTATGGCTCAGAATCATTTGCCTGTCCTGCTGTTGACCCAAGCCTCCTTCCACGTCACACCGCCACGCACTTCCATCGTACAACCCTCAGCTTCCCGTATATCTTTTTAGGTCGAAGGTCCACTGTCCACGTTAAATTTTAAGTATTCCTTCAATACTTCTCCACCATCCCTCTGTGTTTTCCATCACCCCACATTGTTTCACCATTTCGATGAGTCTGCACCACCATGCCCCTGGATCCCGCCACCCCACCATATCTATGTCCGATTTTCCTAACCATTTTGTGGGTTTTGCAGGTTTCTGATGATGGAGAACTATCATAATTCACAGCCTCCATTACGGAAGCTGGGGCCGCTTCAAAGGACAACTTTTCAGAAGCCAATTTATGAAGAAAATCTTGGGAGGCTGTTGCAAAATAACTGATATTTAATAACCAGAGGTCGAGATCTATCAAACCCTCGGAGCCATTCAAAACACAGATCGAGCAGATGGAGAAATTAATGGAGCAGTGAAGAAATATCGATGAAAGATAAAGGAATGCAGTGTCAGGCATTGAAGAATTTAAATTCCAATTCAAGGTTTGAAGGCCGATGATACCCAGCACAGAAAACCATGCTCTCTAGATTTTATTTCACCGAATTCTCTTCAGGAAAGGACAGAATGTTGGTGTGATTTTGCTTTTTTCTGTGCTCCTAAGGAGATTTTCTACCCAGTGCATTTACTTCATGGAGCTGGCCACAGAGTACATGTAACATTCCATAGCCGTCAAATAGTATGGGCGCGAATGTTTCCGCCATTTTGTTTTAATGAGACAATTAATTGTTTTCACCAACTTATTTTATTAGTTTCTTTTCTTCTTCCTCTATAAAAACCTGGAAGAATGACATTGTAAGGGTTCCATATTTTTATCAGATAATTGTGTAGTGAAAGGAATTTTTTGTATACATCTTGTAAAAGCTCTTGTATGAAGGCTCAGAGCTCGTAGGGTTTACGTGAGGAGGATTTCTATCTGTGTTAAAGGATTTTGGTCTTTGGTATCCCACAGTATGTAACTTCCTTTTATGTGTTTAATACAACATTTCATTTTATCCATCTTCTTGTATCATGTACTGGAATGCGAGTGGCTCACTAATTTTAGGTAAGGATTTATCCTAGTTGATACCCATACTTGGATCAGTCAAGCGCTTTAAATATGGCTCAGGCATGATATATTGTTTCATGTTCATTTCATCCATCTTTCTGCTATATTAGTTGCTTTGGGAGGTTGCTTTTAAAATGCCATTGTCATGTATGGATTCTTAGATTGATAAGCCCATATATGGTTATGTTGTGTATCTAGGTATCAGACCAAATATAACTAATATCTTCTTATATTTCTTTCACCGCATACACCTTTTGATATTTGATTTCTGTGGCATATTACTTGAATCAGCCCTCTTTACAGTAAATTTTCTCTTGACTGTCTGATGCTTTTGTGTTGGAGCTTTGCATCTTGTCCCTGCAACATTACTTTCCCTGTGGCGATTTCTGTAAGTTCTGGTCCCGTTTAAATCAATTTCCTTGTTTACAAGAGATAGCAGGAGAGCCTTTGGATTGACACCCAAGTTTTATTATATGCTCCTTGCTATGATAAGATGTCCTAGGCACTAATCTATGGAAAATCTAGGCTATCTCTAGGAGCGACAACATATGTCGACAACAGGTTAGGTCGTGGTCGTTGGATGAAAGCATCCAACAGCGGAGATTTCTCGTGGGGGTCAAATGGGAGGCTGTTGAATAAACGGTGGGGAGATTAAGTCAGGGCCGTCGATCTGCAAAGATAAATGGTTGATATTGATTGGGGGAAACATAATGTAAAGGAGGCCACATTATAGCGAAAAGGGAGAAAATACAGAGGAAAAGGGTGGAAAAAACCTTAATCAGTAGCGAAAAAGGCATAAATGAAATTTTGGGTTTCTTAAAGAATTATGGGCCGTCGGATTAGATCGACCACAGAGATCAACGGTAGAGATTCACTTATGAATTCCCTTGGAGGATGGGTGGAGGGTGATGAACTAAGGGCGAAATCAAACGTGAGCCATTAGATCTCAAAGATCAACGACGGAGATTAATCATGAGAAAATGCAGTGTAAATGGGGAAAGTGGTTTCGGCCAAAGAAACCACTGTTTTTGCATGATGAAAAGGGAGAAAGGCAGTTTTACATTTTTGAATGTGATATGCATTACTGACCGACACGTGGGCTTTTAAAACCACCGATATCGCGTGATTTTGAAAAATTAATGCTTGGGCTTAAAATCGCGTGAAACCGCGCGCTAACCGTCAGATCTGGGGCATTAGATCGGACGGTCGTGAGGAGAGCACGATGGAGAAAAGATGTAAGGATGGAAAGAGGTGGGGCAGGGTCAAGGTGGTTTTAGCCTAGACCGTCAGATCATGGAATGGATGGCAGAGATTTGACCTAGGGAAAGGTAGGACCCAAAGGAGTTGGGCCTATCGAGTTAAATATGGACCGTCGGATGAAACAGATCAACGGCTCAGATTCAATATTGGGGTTTATGAAACGGGATATGAGGTGAGGGGTCGAGTAGAGAATGGGTCAATGTGGGCTGTTGATCTGCAAATATCAACGGCGAAGATTCGCTGAAGAGGTTACACTGTCGAGATTTGAGAAGTAACAAAGGGAAGGGAGGATTGATTTGGACCGTCGAATCTTAGTGTATAGATGGCCCAGATGCAATCGGAATATCGCAATCGGAGGGGGCAAGGGTTAAAAAGCCCCAATGCGATTGAATAAGGACTATTGATCTGAGGACTAGATCGACGGCGGAGATTGGTTTGTAAATGCCAAAAGGTGAAAAAACGAGCTTTGGGAAAGAACAATGTGGGCTGTCGAATCTGGGTATGGCAGAACAGATCGATGGCTGGGAAACCATCAAAAGGTTTCCAATCAGAGGGGGGAAATAAAATATTTTAAACGCATCCAATGGAAAACTCCGATGCGAGATCCCACAGATCGTTGATTGGTTTAAATCAACGGTTGGAATTCTCTCAACCAATGAACCGATGGGTTCTCTTTTAACATAGGAAAAATGGGTTTTTTATGAAATACAAAGGAAAATTTGTATCGGAGAGGGGTTTTTATAATGCTTTAGTGCCCAATTGTGGCGCTTGGGGTTATATGTAAAGAAAAATGAATCGGGAGTTTAGAAGAAAAGGGGCCAATTGCAATCGGATATTTTAATGAAACAAAAGAAATGTGTTTCACATAAACGCCTTGATTGCGATAAGCGCCCAGGGCCTTAACGCTTAGCTCCGATGCCAGGTCCCATGGTGGGGAAGTGTTTTAGGTCTTAGCCAAAAGGAGCCTAGGCCTATAATGTGAAAGTGGGTTTTTTATGATTTTTCAAAGATTTTCAAAGGATTTTGGGGGTTTCTAAAAGGTTTAAAAAGGAGTTTTAAACCTTATTAAAGGGGTTTTTATGAAGGGAAGAAGGGAAATGAGGGAAATCAGAGGAATTTAATGGGAAAAAGGGGATAAAATGGAGGTTAATTATGAGTGAAAGGAGGGGTAAAATGAAGAGAAAAATAGAGTTTTTGTAGCAGTCTTTTCTTCAGGAAAATAATAGATTTTCATAATTGAGAGGGAAACAGAAGTGAAGATTAATTCAAGGATAAGTCATCTTCATAAGACTTCGAGAACTAAAAATTTGGCAATAAAATTGTTTCTAGAAGGATTTCAAAAAAATGATTTAGCCACCATTTGATATGACAAATTTTATAGGTGGCTAACAGTGGCTCCACATGGGGATGACACCTTCTTGAAGGTGTCAAGAACTTCAAACTTGCATTCTTTGGGGGGCTGATCAATGCCTCATCCATTGGGCTGCAACTTTCTTCACTTGGATGATCTTCTTCTATTCTGATAATGTTAGCAGCCATGAAAAACAATGGAACTCTATCAAACAAGCTTTCTACCTACCCAATCCTACTGATCTAACACTTTTTCTTCTTTGAGAGTGCATTTGGATTGA
The DNA here is from genome assembly GCA_034641835.2 of Pinus albicaulis. Taxonomy (NCBI): domain Eukaryota; kingdom Viridiplantae; phylum Streptophyta; class Pinopsida; order Pinales; family Pinaceae; genus Pinus; species Pinus albicaulis. Next base: position 17,487,130 of record MU968317.1, read on the forward strand.
AAAACTCTTTTACAAACATTTTATTCTTTTGGGAAAACATAAAAATATTCTATTTCTACCTTTATTTCTCCATGAACTCAGATTAAGATGTTGAGCTCATAAGCTTCTCCACCTAACTACTATCTGTTAGAATTAGATTGTCTAACATATTTTTATTCTCTAACTTATAAAACAAGAAATTTAAAAAGCAGCCAAGTCAGGATTGAACAATCTAACTTGTTGCTAATCTATACCATAAAAAAAGCTTCACATAGATTTTTATTTGTAGAAAATTAAATTAAAATGGTGAAGGCTTAAGATCTGAAAGTTTTATGCACATCCTTCTCTTTTCTTCAACTCTGTTTTTGAGTTTGTTTGAGCTATTTTTCTTTGTTATCTGGTTCAATTTTTGGGCTTATTAGAACCAGTTCACTTCTGTCTTTGACTCATGATTTAAACAGATTAGAGTCATTCTTATTTTGAAAACTCATAGGTTCAGATTTTGAGCTTGTTTGAACCTTAATTTTTCTATCCTAATCTACCTAACCGATAAGCCAAGATTAAGTTGTTTGGCAAATCTAATTTCAAAAACTTATTAACAATAAATTTAAAACTAATTAGTCATGATTAGGCTGTATGACTAACTAGGAGTGTGCTTTTTAGGAGTGGCATTTGAGCTTGCACACTTTCAAATTTTGTTTCTCTTTTTTGGTATGGGGTTGTACCTTTCTTGTTTTTACAATCTTCCCCCTTTTCTCTTTCTATTGTTTTTTGTATTCTTGATTTTTCTAACTTTGAATGCAATGATGGATGAAATATTTATAATGAGAAAAAGATAAAAAGGCTTCCAAACATGATAGGATCAAGAGAAATAATGTTTGAGCATCCTGCCATTGACAAGAACCCCAAACAATTCAGCTCCATTCAATTCCTGCAGGAAATAAGCATTGTTACCAGCAGTAGAATGAATGAGATAAGGGCCAAGCCATAAGTTATCGAATTTCCCATGCTTTCCCTTGTCTTCTCTCCTTGAGTCCCACTTTAACACTTTGTCACCAATATTAAAATTAATGGCTTTTTCCCTTCTGTCAAAAATCTTCTTGATGCTTTCTTGCTTTCGTAATGCTTTGTTGTAAACCTCCTCTCTGGTTTGTTGAAGATGTATAGTCTGATTAATCCTTCTGATCATGTCATTGTATTCAGACTGTACTTTTTGGGTCAGCTTCATGACTGGTACACTAAGGCTGGTTGGAAAAATTGCATCTATACCATACACAAGCTGATAGGGTGACATCCCAATAGATTTCTTAAGTGTTAATCTGTCAGCCCATAGTGCATGCACTAGCTTTGTGTGCCAATACTTCTTTTTGCCCTCCAACAACTTCTTGATTATGTTCACCAAACTTTTGTTTGAGGATTCTGCTAGCCCATTACCTTGAGGGTAATAAGCAGTAGAATGTCCCAATGTTATCTGATATTTGTGACATAATTCAACCATCTTCTTGGATCCAAATGCAGCTACATTATTAGTGATGATTTAATAGGATAGCCAAATCTAGATATGATATGAGTCTCAATGAATTTTATGATGACAGAGTCATTGGCTTGTCTAGAAGGGATGGTTTCTATCCATTTGGTAAAGTAGTCTGTTGCAGTGAGAATCCATCTATGTTGGGCAGATGAGGGTGGATGGATTTATCCTTTGAAGTCTAAACCCCACTGTTGAAAAGGGGCTTCAACAATGATTGGATGCAGAGGTAAGGGAAGAAATTTTATTTTTCCTTCAAAGAGTTGGCATTTATCACAGGAAATTATCATCTTGTGTACATATAGAAAGAGGGTGGGCCAATAGCAACCATCTCTAAGGATTTTGTTTGCTGTTGTCTTCCAGATAGAGGTGGCCTCCACATTCTCCTTCATGAAACTCGTGCTTAACCTTCTCTGCATCATTCTCAGGCAAACATTTTAGCAATATCCCACTTGCATTTTTCCAATAAAGACATTTATCTATAATGTAGTAGTTTACAGCTTTTAACTTTAAAAACCTTGCCTTTGTTTTTGATAAACTAGGATGTGTATTCAAATTAAGAAAAACATATAGAATATCAGAATACCAAGAGGAATTCATAAAATGATCTTCAACAATGGGAGTTGACAATCCCTCTTGTTCATATAAAGCATTTATCATGTTTATATCAAGAACTTCAAAATTTGATTCAGCCATTAATCTAGCTAGTCCTTGGCCTGTTGGGCCGTGAATACAACCACTTTGTAACACTTATTTCATCCATTTTTACTCTTCTCTATTATATCATTTGTTATAATTTATCATTTAAATCCATTTTATAAATGATTTATGCTCTTATGGATGAAAATTATTTATCTTCCTTTATTTCTAATAAATTGATGATTATGAATTATTTTATCAATGATAGTTTTAATAAGTTGTTTATAACATTATTCACCATTTTTAGCCTCCAAGATAATTTCCAGATTGAAGATTTGATCATTAAAAGTGCCAACTCAGAAATGCGCTGGAATAAGGAGTGACAGTTTTGTGGTTGCGATTCTGAGCAAATAAAGATGAATCTGGAAAATCCGGAACATGGGTTTTGTCTAGAACGGACCCAATTAACTTTAAAGAGAACGGTTTGCCCAAATTCGGCCTGTGTTGAGAGATTCGCAGAGTTCTTTAAGCACGATTTTCTCAGTTCTGTTGTTGCGGCCGTCCTCCAAATCTCAGCTAAAAAGCCAAATTCGACTTGTTGTTGTTCAAAGATGGATGTAAATCTATTTTCTTGTTGATCAATTGGTTGGAAGAAATCCAATATTGTTATGGGAAGATTGTATTTACTATTCAATTTCTCCTCCTTCCTGATTATAAAAGGAGAAGCACGTATTGTGTAGAGGGATGATTTTGGAGATACGTTTTTATGTAATTTTCTGTTAAAACATCAGTTCTGATTATTGAGTCTCGTGAGAACTGGTTCATTGTACTTCTATCCGATGCATTAATATAAGCTTGGTGGTTCTCTCATCTCTGCGTCTGGATTAACTTAAGGCAGTGTTCCCTTGGAGGCTAAGGGCCCGGCCCCGGAGGACACTTGCCGCTGTATATTATCTCTTTGATTTCTGCGTGGTTTGCTTATCAGTTTTATTTGGTAATCTGGTATGTTCTATTATTTTACATCACAGCTCTGTCACGTAATCTCATTTTCTGAGACGGAAATATCATATCGATTTTGCAACGCACTGCTATTTCTTTAAGTGCTGATATAAATGGTTTTTACAGGATACCGTTGCTATTTAATTGTGGAATGTCCGTGTTGTAACATCTGACCATTGGTATTATTGAATTCATCTTAGAAATTATATTTCCTTGCGATTGTTGAATTTAAGAACGTTGCTGCTCCATTCTAAAAGACAGTCGTATTATTTATAACTAAGACTGACAAGTGGATTACCAACATCAGATTACTATTAAGGTGTGCCGTGTGTTAAGTCATTGTGTATTTATATTTGAATTTCCAACATTGTTTCATATTCCATCATTAATCAATGCTGTTCTATTTCCGTGTGCTGTCCGATTTATTCTTAGAGTAAAGATTGCTATTAATTTGGCTTTGCTATTGATTTCCATTAATTAGAGTTTGTTGTTCAGATTCCTTTAATTATAGTTTGCTGCCCATTTACTTTGTTGTTCCATTTCTTATCTGCCGTTCCATTTTACTCGCATTTGTTGTTTTGGTGTGAGAGACGATCTAAGGCTGTAGTGAGCTTTGGCATTCACTGTCTAGCTCCCAGACCCGTGGTCTATGCTCTAATTTCTTTTCCATCAGTTTCCAAAGGGATGGGTTATCGCTGCCGAACCCCTGACTGATACATTGCTTATTTTTCCGAATGCATGATTTAAGTCTTAAAGTGCTTTGTTGTAAGTAGATTTTATTTCCAGCTTTCATTTACTTTTGGATTTTAAGCACTATACTGCAAAACATTACTCTTGAGTAAATAGTCGTCTCAGACTGAGTACACTCTTGAGATAAAAAGTCGTCCCTGGGTTGATAATTAATGTGAAGGTAATTAGAGGTGAAAGAGACCCTTTTTATCGCTCCACATTTTGGCGCCGTTGCCGGGGAGAGTGTAGCCATTTCTAAAGAGTAGTGTGAATCTGATGAGTGCCTGCTAGGGAAGAGTTGGATCCTAAAAACGGAAGGTAAGAACCTGCGTGTGGAGCATGTACAAGCCCTGCTCCATTGTCCGCTTTCCTAACAGATTTGCTGTTGCTTTGTTAGGTAGAAATAGATGTTTGAATTTTTGTGTGAATGACTAGGAAAAATTAGAAATTTTGGAAAATGAATCACATGATTTCATTGAAGTGGTGATGTAAGCACCACCCATTTCACTAACTAATTGACAGGAACATTGGAAGAAGGAGCTTTGAAGGAACACATGAAGGACATCTTCTGTTATGGTAAGAAACTGTCCAACATTTTTACTTTTGAATTTCCTGCTCAACTAAGTCCACACCCTCACCGCAATAAACCAGTACAACATACTTACAGTGTTGAACTGCCAAATTTACCCACCCTTCCCACCCATTCTATCTCACATGCGCCATTAGAGAAAACTTACAATGAGATTCAGAATGTTTTAAATTCAAAAATTATAGAAGTTATGGAGGAAAATGAGCTTACTCCTAGTTTGCATCAACAAACCATTTTAACAGCTCAAGAACTTAATGATATGATGGATATGGGAAATCAAGAACATAACAGATATATTGAAGATTGGTTTCACTCCATCACTTGTTCGCAACATTGCTCCATACTTCAACAATTTTTGACTCCATCTTTTCAAGGGAAGTTGGCTTCTCATACCCTGATTTTCATTAATATGCATTTTTCAAATTTGGGTATGTGTATACGTGAAGCCTTATTTCAAAAATGGCTCCACTGGAAGTACTCATATACGTAGTCATATTCATTTTTTCAAATTAAAATAGGTTAGTGTAGAAAATAAAATAAATAAGGGAATAAATAAATGCATTTTGTTTTTTTATGTAAAACTAGTTGTTTTTTTTTGTTGCAACATGCTATGCAAATCAACATTGGTGATAATTTTTTTTAATTCATTTGTGTTTGTAGATGACTTATAATGGAAATAATAGTTCTACAAACACTCATATTCACTTTTATCACCAATTTAAAAAAATGTTTCAATATCATATTTTTTTTTTTTTTTTTTTGGCTTGCGGGCTTGATGAACTTTCTGGAAAAACAGTCGGGACAGTCATGTTTTGAGGGACCAAAAATGAATATTTTTAAAACCTGTTTCTACCCTAGGTAGCCCTTGATGTCTAATTTCTAACCCAATTTGAATCAGTCAATTTGGATTTGAAACGAAAAATTTAGAACCAAAACATTGACCGGATGTCTAGCGGGCAGCTCAGGAACAGAGTTGGGACAGTCGGTTTTGGAGGTCTAAATGAATGAATTTTTAAAACCTGCTTCTATGGTAGATTCCCCTATGAATCTAGTTTACAATTCAATTGGAATCACTCATTTTTGATATCGTATGGGGAAGTTATGATCAAAATACTGACTGTCTATCGTAAATCAGCACCCTTAAAACTCTGTTTTTCCGGATGTTCCTTACAGTGTTTGACTTATCAATTCTTCTTTTCTTCAAAACCTGTTTCTATTCGAGATAAATAAATGAATCTACTTTCATTTCCAATTTGAATCATTTGAATCCGACATCAAACGAAGAATCTATGCTTGAAATATCAATCGTTGGTCTAGATTGGGTAATCGAAAATGACTCTATTATGCAGGTTGTTCTAAACAAATTTGACATATCATAGCATTGAATTTTTAAAACCTGTTGCTACTGGAGATAAACCTTTGAATTAGCTCTCATTTGGCTTTGGAATCACTCAATTTCGATGAAAAAAGAAGAAGTTGTGATTAAAACACTGCTGGATAGTATGGTCGACCACTGCTCTCCCGCAGGTGACAAATAAATTTTACTTTGTTATTTTCTCAATGGATTTGTTATATAGAGTAACTACTTGTTGTTTTTTTGCATTATTCTTGGATTAGGGGAGCCCGATCACCTCTCTTTCTCCATGATTTAATGTTTTATTGCAGGTAGATACTCGTTTTTTGCAGGTCCTGGGAAAATAAAGAAGGTCAATTTATGGACGAGTGATTCTTGAAAAAAATTTAACGAAACAAAGGAATTTCATCTAAGTCATTACCCAACGGATTCATAATAGAAGAAATGAAGAATTGATTTCAATCTGAAGATTCATGTCTTATCACTGCTGCCAAAACATTTTTCAAAGAGATCATTTTTTTGACATAACATCATGCTGTTGTAACTTAATTTAGTTATTTACATATTGTTTTTAAATAAAACATTGTTTCTTTTCTGATATTTTTTATATTTTGTGTTTCAGGTGTTGCTTCATTCAAACTGTGACCCATCCTCAGCATCAATACAGTGAACAGCTAATTCATTCTTTGCGTGTTTGCATTTCATGCTTGTGCATTTTTGCTGTTCTTTTTCTGAAGGGACAGCGTTTGTGTGCACTTTTTTCGTTTCTGCTGTTCCTTTTTCAAAGGGACAGCAATTTCGTTTTACTATTCCTTTTCCAAAGGAACAACACCTTTTTGGTCAGCAATTCATTTTGTTGTTCCTTTGTCACGGGTCATTTTGCCATTCCTTTTCCACGACTCTTTTTGCTGTTCCTTTTTCACGTTTTGCTGTTCCTTTCCGAATGGAACATCACTTCTGCACTTCCACTTTTTGTTGTTCCTTTCCGAATGGAACAACACTTCTACATTTTCACGTTTTGCTATTCCTTTCCAAATGGCATAGCACTTCTGCATTTCCACTTTTTGCTGTTCCTTTTCGAATGAAACACCATTTTTACACTTTTACGTTTTGTTGTTCCTTTTCAAATGGAACAACACTTCTGCACTTTCACGATTTGTTGTTCCTTTCCGAATGGAATAGCACTTTTTCACTTTTCATTTTTGTTGTTCCTTTTCCAAAGGAACGACACGTGTGCTTTTGCTGTTCCTTTTCCAAAGGAACGGCACTTGCGTTTTTGCTGTTCATTTTTCAAAGGAACGGCACTTGCGTTTCTGCTGTTCCTTTTCCAAAGGAACGACACTTTTAGTTTTTCGCTGTTCATTTTGCCAAAGGAAGGACATTTGCATTTTCACACTTTTTTGTGTGTATTTTTTTTTTTTTTTTGCATTTCCTTTAAGGAACACCAATTTTTGAATGTTTTTGCTGTTCATTCAAAAGAGCAACCCTTTGGGAGTATTTTTGAGAGCAACCTTTTCTTCCTCTTGTGGGACTATTCCTAGTTCATCTCAACCATTTGACTGATTCCCCTTCATGGCCTGAAGTACACTATTTTTACGAGGACAAGAATTATGGATTCTATTGAAGCGAGTTAATATTATTCACGTTATGATCTTTAACAGGACAGCTCCTTGATGATAGACTATTTTCAAAAGGGACACAATTATTTATATACTACTTTACTGCATTGTTTTCTGTTGAACATGATATTGATTGATCATCTTAATACCATGATGGTTCCACCCTTCTGGATTATAATCTTCTCTGTCTGTAATAAATGAGATTATGGGTATATTTTTCTATTGACATGTTCAACTTCTTCCACCATCCCTGCTCTTAAGGAGTACTGAGCCTCCCTCTTTTTATCATAAAATTGTGTAATAAAAAAATTTTGTTCACAGATGGAGGATAGGGGGTCTCAGTACGAGCCAGCCTACCATGTTCATAAGGCTGTAACAAAGTGACATTCCCATTATGGCCACCACACCAGGGTTATGATCCATTGGATAGTCAAATTATCCTTGGAACAGGAGGTCTCATCACGAGCCGGCCTGATCACCTTTGCTACATCCCAGTGAATGGCAGTGTGGTTATCTGGTTACCACGCCAGCACACTGATCTCTTCTGTAGAACAGCACTGTAACTCTCCATTTATAAATTGAGGATTCTTGCTCATATGGGTTAAAAGGCAACCCTGCCGAGGCTATGGACGCCTGCTGGCAGCAGCGGCTCTGCTTATGGTATTGAAGTTATATCTTATCGTCAATTATTATTATAATACCATTTTCTTATTTTTTTCTTTTTATCAGAGAAGTTATTTCCTTAACTTTTTCCTTGTTTTGAACCTTTATGCATGAGAAATTGTTTTATGATCAATCGCATCATTTTCAGCTAGCATACTATCAGTAAAGCATCTTTTTGGCATATTGTTGTCCTTTTTCGTTTTGCATAAACTATCATCAATCCAAAGCGTCCTATCTCTTATTCATAACTATCTTTACACACTCTGCTCTCATTATAACCATAACTCCCGCTATCCTATCATTGATATGTGTACTCTGCTTTATTCACTGATATATTGTTCATTCCCTTGCCTTGCCATCAGTACAACACCTCTCATATGCTTTATGGTCATTGAATTCCTTTTCCAATTGGAGGGGGAATGTATGCATTATGGGATTGCATGCGATATGATTACTGCACTCTGCCATCACTTGTTGATTTGCCAAAATATTGGTATTGCATGTATACATAAGTTTTTCTGATTGAAATTTTTGCATGCATCTTATCTATTGCTCACACTATGGATTCAAGAACATTGTATGCCAAATAGTGTTTTGTTTGCAGGAAAACAACAAGTATGGGCAGAATTCTATTCGTAGCATGACCACACTATTGCACTTAACAGAAGAGGCTCGCGCACGTGAACAATTCTTCAGACATGATGTGCTTACCCGGATTCCACCTTTTGTATCACTTGCAGCACCAACTCTGCCTACATCAGCTTCAACAACTGCCAGTCCATATATGTCATTCCACATTTTTCATTTGTGGTGGTAAAACTTGAGGTAAAATAGCATAATTTTCTGATTTATTACGAATTTAGGAGAATTTCATAAAAATCCATTTTGAGCATTATTTATCATCCTTCATTCCACATCTTTACCACTTTCCCTTTTTCAGCAGCATATCATTTTCGAGTATGGGGGAGTGTTCTTTTCATTCATTTCTTTCTTATGACCATGTCATCTATATTCTTTATCATTCATTGTTATTCTTATTCATTCTCAACACCTCCATTATTCCATGTTGTTTTACACCAAGCAGAGAATTCAACAGCTGGTAGCAACCTCCTCTATTTGTTTTCTAGCATCGCATGAGGACATGCTAATTCTTCAGAGAGGGGGAGGAATTGCTACGCATGATGGATGTTTTCAATTTTCTTTCTCATTTAAGGCACACAATTTCAGTGTAGAAATTGATTTCCATAATATTTTTAAAACTATGAACTCAATTCTTGTGATTTTTGGAAAACACAGACGTATCATTAATACAAACCTAGACAATTTCAAGATAAATTGGTTCATAAAATTTCGGAAATCATGCACTCTCAGCTACAGTCATTTTGTTTATATCTCATGATCCATGCATCAAAACAGTCTGATTTTTGGATCATAAAGGCATTCATATATTATAAATCTACTTGTCAAATTTCAACAAAAGCTGGTTTGTAGTTTTTGAGAAAATGGTTAATGAAGTTTGCTGTTATCTATATCATATTTTGCTGCAACTTCATACATATAGTTGAATGTCAATGTAAAAATTGTTATGCCTTCATTAAGATTGCTAAAATTGAATATTCATTAATTAAGGAAGCATTCATTTGTTCTTAAATTTTTATTGCTTGGTTAACACATGGGTTTTGTCTTGGGGTTGCATGAAGACATGCAATATATTCATGTTTTCGTTGCATGAGGACATGCAACATATTGAGTGTGGGGGTGTGTTGGGCCGTGAATACAACCACTTTGTAACACTTATTTCATCCATTTTTACTCTTCTCTATTATATCAATTGTTATAATTTATCATTTAAATCCATTTTATAAATGATTTATGCTCTTATGGATGAAAATTATTTATCTTCCTTTATTTCTAATAAATTGATGATTATGAATTATTTTATCAATGATAGTTTTAATAAGTTGGTTATAACATTATTCACCATTTTTACCCTCCAAGATAATTTCCAGATTGAAGATTTGATCATTAAAAGTGCCAACTCAGAAATGCGCTGGAATAAGGAGTGACAGTTTTGCGGTTGAGATTCTGAGCAAATGAAGACGAATCTGGAAAATCCGGAACATGGGTTTTGTCCAGAACGGACCCAATTAACTTTAGTAGAGAACGGTTTGCCCAAATTCGGCCTGTGTTGAAAGATTCGCAGAGTTCTTTAAGCACGATTTTCTCAGTTCTGTTGTTGCAGCCGTCCTCCAAATCTCAGCTACAAAGCTAAATTCGACTTGCTGTTGTTGAAATATGGATGTAAATCTATTTTCTTGTTGATCAATTGGTTGGAAGAAATCCAATATTGTTATGGGAAGATTGTATTTACTATTCAATTTCTCCTCCTTCTGATTATAAAAGGAGAAGCACGTATTGTGTAGAGAGAGGGATTTGGAGATACGTTTTTATGTAATTTTCTGTTAAACATCAGTTCTGATTATTGAGTCTTGTGAGAACTGGTTCATTGTACTTCTGTCTGATGCATTAATATAAGCTTGGTGGTTCTCTCATCTTTGCGTCTGGATTAACTTAAGGCGGTGTTCCCTTGGAGGCTAAGGGCCCGGCCCCGGAGGACACTTGCCGCTGTATATTATCTCTTTGATTTCTGCGTGGTTTGCTTATCAGTTTTATTTGCACTGGCATTCGAATGTTTTTACATCAGCGCTCACACGAATCTCATTTTCTCGAAGTGGAGTTATCATATCGATTTTGTAAACACTGCCATTTCTTTAAGTGCCGATATAAATGGCTTTTACAGATACCAGTTGTTATTTAATTTGGAAATGCTTGTGTTGTCTGATATCAACATCTCGACTATTGGTATTATTGAATTCATCTTAGAAATTATATTTCCTTGCGATTGTTGAATTTAAGAACGTTGCTGCTCCATTCTAAAAGACAGTCGTATTATTTATAACTAAGACTGACAAGTGGAATCCACATTTCCCATTACCTTGAGGGTAATAAGCAGTAGAATGTCCCAATGTTATCTGATATTTGTGACATAATTCAACCATCTTCTTGGATCCAAATGCAGCTACATTATTAGTGATGATTTAATAGGATAGCCAAATCTAGATATGATATGAGTCTCAATGAATTTTATGATGAAAGAGTCATTGGCTTGTCTAGAAGGGATGGTTTCTATCCATTTGGTAAAGTAGTCTGTTGCAGTGAGAATCCATCTATGTTGGGAAGATGAGGGTGGATGGATTTATCCTTTGAAGTCTAAACCCCACTGTTGAAAAGGGGCTTCAACAGTGATTGGATGTAGAGGTAAGGGAAGAAATTTTATTTTGCCTTCAAAGAGTTGGCATTTATCACAGGAAATTATCATCTTGTGTACATATAGAAAGAGGGTGGGCCAATAGCAACCATCTCTAAGGATTTTCGTTTATTGTCTTCCGTATAGAGGTGGCCTCCACATTCTCCTTCATGAAACTCGTGCTTAACCTTCTCTGCATCATTCTCAGGCAAACATTTTAGCAATATCCCACTTGCATTTTTCCAATAAAGACATTTATCTATAATGTAGTAGTTTACAGATTTTAACTTTAAAAACCTTGCCTTTGTTTTTGATAAACTAGGATGTGTATTCAAATTAAGAAAAACATATAGAATATCAGAATACCAAGAGGAATTCATAAAATGATCTTCAACAATGGGAGTTGACAATCCCTCTTGTTCATATAAAGCATTTATCATGTTTATATCAAGAACTTCAAAATTTGATTCAGCCATTAATCTAGCTAGTCCTTGGCCTTTAATGAGTTTAGTGGCCTTGATTTCCAAATCATATTCAAGTATCGCAACTATCCACTTACCTCTCTTACCATCTGGGTCATGTGTTAGAATGTCTTTCACAACTGAATTTGTGACAAAGGCAGTGATGTGGGTGTGAAAAATGTATACTCTGAAGTCTTTTAAGGCTTTGAATAAGGCAAAGGCTTGTTTTTCCATAATGTTGTACTTCAGAGGAGCATCTCTCAATGCCTTGCTAAAGAATGCAATGGGTTTCTCTTATCCCTGTGGATTTTTCTGCAATAGGACAGCAGCTATTGTATGTTCTGATGTGAATGAAAAAATATAAAAATCTTTTGAAAAATCAGGACTTATTAGAACTGGTGTTTTGGTTAATGCTTGTTTTCCTAGCTCAAAATATTTCTTTGCTTCCAAGATCCATTTAACTCCTTGTTCCTTTTTCAGCATGTTTGTAATGTTTCTAAGGAGTTCAACCAAGTTGGGTATGAACCTTATCAAAAAATTAATCTTTCCAATGAAATATTGAAGTTCCTTGATGTTACGAGGATGAGTGATTTGCAATATGGCCTCAATACTTTTGGGTCTATCTTTATCCCCTCTTATGATATTATGTGTTCAAGTAGTTTACCTTATTGGAGACCAAACAGTGTTTTCTTAGGATTTAAAGATAACCCAAACTTTCTGAATTTCTCAAATACTATTCTTAAGTGTTTTACGTGTTCTTCATCTATTTTGGAAAAAACAGTGATATCATCGAGGTAAATAATGATGAAGTAGCCTAATTCTTCCGAGAATGTAATGTTCATGGCTCTCTGAAAAGTAGCACCAGCATTCATTAAACCAAAGGGAATTTTCACATACATGAAAGTGCCCCAAGGTGTAGTAAAAGTTGTCTTTAGTTGATCATCATGACGTACTAATATCTGATTGTATCCTGAGAAGCCATCTAGCAAATAAATTCTTTTAGAACAAAATACCCTTTGTAAAATATGATCCATCTTGGGTAAAGGGTAGTTTTCCTTCAATGAGGCTTTGTTTAAGTCTCTAAAGTCAATACAAAGCCTAATCTCTCATGTTTTCTTCCTAACTGACACTAAAGTAGACACCCATTCTGAATATCTAATAGGAACAATAATACCAGCTTCATACATTTTCTTGATTTCCTTCTCAACCAAAGGTAACAGAAAAATGTTTATTCTGCGCAGTTTTTGTTTAAATCGCTTTTGGTTTTCCTTGAGAGGTATCTTGTGTTGAATTATTTTAGTTTCATAGGATTTTAGGTCCTCATAACTCCACGCAAAAACATCAGAAAATTCTTTAAACAACTCTATGTATTTTAACTTGATGTGAGCTGGTAAAGTCTTAGACAGTTTGATCATCTTTGGTTTAAGTTTACTGCCTATATTACACTCTTCAACTTTAGTTTCAACACGCTCCAGCTTAGGTTTCTTGGCAACATCGTTGAAATCAAAAAACTCTTCTAAAGGGACTAGACCCTTTGGAAAACTTTGATTGTTAGACTGTAGATTTTCTAAATCTTCTTTGTCTAACTCTGTACTAACTTCTGTTGTATTTTAAAAAAATTTAGACAGCAGATTTACATCATTCATCTCTGGAGACTCTTCTTCTTCATTAAGTAGATTTTCTTCACTAGGACAATCTATTTCATAGTCTGAATCTAAACTTGGTAGTTGAAATTCATTTTTGGACTGCAGGAAGTCTTCTATTTGTTTGTCTCCATCAAACACTTGCCAATATTTCTCATTATCAGGAACAGCTGGTCAAAATTTGATTTGAGTTGTACATTGTTTGGTTTCATAAGGAGTTAGGCACGTCCTAGTAGCAAAAGCTAAACCATTAGCTTGGATATTTTGGTTTCTTGCGACAAAAATTAGTTTAAATTTCTCGAATGTTTTCAATAAATCCATGACATCATTTCGATAGGCTCTAATTCTGGGATGTTTTTCGGTATACTCCCCATTCACTTGCCTAATTATTAGCTCAGAATCACCATGAAACTTTATTCTTTTGGTCATTAATTTCTTCAATAAATGCAGGCCTAAAAGAAGGGCTTCATACTCGGCTATGTTATTGGTGCATTGAAAGTTTAATTTGCAGGAATGCCCTTCAGTATGATTGTTCATTTTATTGTGAAGCCACACTCCCACACCTGCATCGCTCTTTGTATAAGATCCATCAAGGTGCATAATCCAAAGAGGACTAGTTTCAGATTCACTAGTTTGGTCACTATCCTCTTCATCCAGTGCGCTTTTGAATTGTTCTTGAAGACCAACACTATATTGAATTTGTTTTATTTCCTCATGTTTTTCATCATGTTGAGGATTCGTTTCTTGACTCTCAAGGTTGAAAAGAAATGGATGATTTATTTGCAGCTCTAGACCTGTAATTTGTTTGCTATGATTTTCGGTTTTAGCAAACTGTTTTGACACTTTTGTCTCATCTTCCTCCTCCTCTCTATCTGCCATTAATTCAGTTAAGGTCACTTGTTCACTAAATGTTTCATCATTAAAAAGGATAAATGAGTCAAGGCCTGTATTTACAGAATAAAGTGGAGAGTTTTGCAGTCTCTCTTGGCTAGTAACCATGTATTGCACATGAGACTCCCTGTAAAGTCTTCTAGTTTGATTAAAAACAGGGATGGTTGCATATGTCATATCCATCTGCATAGTTCTTTGTAACTTAGCTCCCCAAGATCTAGATAACAGCATACCATATTTTGGGGTACATCAGCCACAATAATATCCATTACCAAACACTTGGTCGGAATTTTTGCTAAGTTTACGTAGAGGTCTTTGATTAATCCTAAACATTTCACTCTGCTTGATTCAAAGGAGTAAAGATCCTTGTAAGGTCGAGTAATTTCAAGGCCTAGGCTTTCCATTATAGCTTTGGGCATTAAATTGTGGGAGGCCCCTAAGTCATGCATGGCGTTGTGCAAAATTTTGTCATGAAAATTTAAACTAACATAAAAAGGAGGAACCCGTCCCTTTTGATATCTACCCTAAATCTTGGGACCAAATATGAGCTCTAGCTGGTCATAATTAAGATTCACAGTGTCATTATTCTCTTTTATGTTAAAAGCCTTCAAAATTTGGGATCTATATACATCCTGGGTAGCTAATTCAGTGAGAGGAACAGAGATTTTAATTCTGGAAATTTCCTGCTCCAAACTAAAATGCATCTGATTCTTTTAAGTGCTTGTTTCAGCCTTATTAACTGCCACTCTATCAGCAAAATCTGTTTGCTGATTTTCTCTATTTACATTTTTCAAAAAAATTTTAACAGGAGCATTAGTTGAGGTGCTAACGCTACTAAGGTTTGCACTCAGTTTTTCAGTACTTTGAGTACCTTTTTCTTTGTTTTTATAAGAATTTCCAGCCACTGTTTTTTCTTTCTGTTTTGTAGTCTTGGGTTTATTCACAGGGTTGCTTTTTGCAGAAATTTCAAAGGTCTTAGTCTTGGGAGTTTCATGATTTCTTTTACTCCTAAGTTCATACTCTTTTTGAGTCTTTATGATGACATTTTCCATTTCTTGATAATAACTTTCATCCTCATCTCTTTTATCATCATAGGGTGTGTATAGACCTTGTTTTCTAGTGTAATGAACTTCAAAATCATCGTTGTCGACTCCCAGCATGTTGATGTCATCTTCCTCTGTTTGTTCACTTGTTTCTTCAACCTCACTTACATAGTTTTGATGAAAAGGAGGAGTGATCTGTTGATCATCCTCTCTTGGTCTGTTTTGAGGCTAGTTTCTCCTAAAATTCTGATTTTGGTTTTGATTTCTATTTTGAGGAGCTATTTGGTTTTGACTAGCTTGTGCTCTCTCAAGTATGCTCATCTTTTTCATCATCTCCTCCATCATTCTCTCCATATTTGAGCTAGATGTAGCGTAGATTCCTCTCTAAAGGACGCTCTCTTCTCATTCTTCATTCTTTCTCTTTTATCCATTAGATTTACTTCCATGGCAAGAGCCCCTTTTTTCATATCTTCAAGAGTTAAAGGATCTCTCTCTCTCAGCTGATAGGCCATTTTAGGATCAAATACTTCAGGAAACTTGTTTAAAGCTGAGCCTTGAGGAGGTTTTAAGTCTGGGGGAAGTGCATTATAAAAATTGTTAAACCTAGTGCAATAAGTTTGTACACTTTCCCCAGTGTTTCTGTGGAGATTCTTGTAATTCGAAAGTATTTGGAGAGGGTTTTTCTTAACTTCCTATTTGTTTAGGAATAACTAATGGACGGCTTGGATATCATTAATACTGTGAGGCGTTAAGCCTTTGAACCATTTTCTTACTTCTCCCCCTAAAATTTGAGCAAATAATCTAAGTTTGACAGTTTCATCATCAATCTCATTTCTGTCAAAGTAGTCATTCATCTTATCCACATGTTGTGAAGAAGTAGTAGCATTACTGGCATCATAAAATGGTATCTTTGACCGATAATCATGTGGGATACGACTCAAAGATAAAGGAAGTACTAAGGGAGCATACCATGTTGCCATTATAGGAGGTTGTG
Organism: Pinus albicaulis; assembly: GCA_034641835.2. NCBI lineage: Eukaryota > Viridiplantae > Streptophyta > Pinopsida > Pinales > Pinaceae > Pinus > Pinus albicaulis. The sequence continues at coordinate 17,503,568 of MU968317.1, forward strand.
GAAAAAGTGGGGGGTTTACAAGTGGTGGGTTGACAAGAGGGAAAGTAGGCTAGAATGGAGTGGTTTGGATAGTGGATGTATGAAGAACAGATGTTGAGGGACCAGCAATAGATTTTTGAGCTGATCTTGGATGAGAGAAACCAAAATTATGTAGGAAATGTAAATCTGGTGGAGTATTTTCTCTACTACCAGGATGTTCACTTCTAACTGGGGATGAAAGCGAGGGCTCTAAATCTAACTGATCTAAACCCTCAAGTGACCTAGTTCTAAATGGATTTCTTAAGTCAAATTGTGGATTTTGTAGAGCTGCAAGGCTTTCAGGGACAGAATGAGCTCTATGGGGTGATCTGAAAACAGTTGAAGATTTAATCTCAGGAGACTTCCTAAGGATTCTTTCAGGGTTATCAACTATCTCTTGAGGTTTTGGATCAGGATAGGCTCTGGTATGAATCCTTCTTGGAGCCACTATGCTGTGTTTTTCAGACCCAATTTACAAGAAACTTTTAACGAAATATGACAATCTTTAAGAGGCTAACTCATCTTTAAACAAGAAAAATTTAATCCTAAAGTCCTCTTAACTGAGTTTAGATGATGTTATGATGATAATGGGTTTTCCCAGTGGAGTCTTAAGGTCTGTTTAGGATTTTGGAGTCACCAAGTGGAAATTTTTAGCTCTTTTGGAGATAAAATGATTTATGGTCCACGGCCATGTTTATTTGAATACCAATCTGAAATATTTTTGGGTTTTTCTGAGTTTATCTCGGTCCTATGGATTCTAAGAGTGTTCTAAATATGTTTCAACACTTAGCTACAGTGATGAGACAAAGGAAAGTCTACTCTTATGGCTAAGCTAGCTAATCCTTCAAGGTTTGATAAGATCTTATGAGAATCCTAAAGTTTCCTTAGATTGTCACTGATTCAAATAAGTTTTATCATGATTACCAGTTGCTTGGTAGTGCTTGAAGAGGGCTACTTGTACTTCACTGAACAATGTTCTTGAATCAATGGTTTTTATTTAGGTCTTATGAATGTATAGTCGTAATTTCACTCAGAAGTCCCCAGCGGAGTCGCCAGAATGTTAGCACTCTGTAATTTGCAAGATTGGAAAATACAAACTGCAAAGGAAACATATGAACCACTTTGGGATTCTAGGATCTAGACCTCCTAAATCCACAGAGGGATCTCTCTATAAGTGCGAAGATTGATTTGTCTTTAAGGCTTTTATGTGTGATATTAGGCTAGTTATGAAGAACGAGGTTTTCGTTTGTTTTGGTTGGGCAAAGATATGTGAAGGTGAAGGAAGTCTAAATGAAGGGTGAAGATGAATGAAAATGAAAGATTGATTCAGCCAACAAGATAGGCAAGGAGCGGCTTCAATCCATTGGGCTATGGAGTAATAGTAGGATTTAATTGAAACAATAAGGTTCAAGAGTGGTCTATAGGGAAAGTCATCTATGTCATAGGATCTCTTTAAAGTTGATTTTATGGAATGGAATGAAACAATAAGAAGGGGAATGAAAAAAATGAAGAACAAAGAGCAGCCTAAGATCAAGTAAGTACTTTGAAACTATCCTGCTTTCAGCATGCACTTAAGGAAAACATAAAAGTAATCTAAGATCAGGTAAGTACTTTAAAACTAGCCTGCTTTTGATGCACTTTCAATAGAAAACATTTAAAACACAAAAATAATAGTTTAGGATCATGTAAGGACTTTGAACCTATCCTGCTTTCAGCATATTCTAACAGAAACTCTTCGAAGCAACTGTTGGAGAATAAGCTAGAGGACAGGGCTCACCATAGACTTCCCTAGCTCTGCTTTACTTAGCAAACTTATCAAGACAACACATAAGATAACGAATAATAGTCTAAGATCAGGTAAGGACTTTGAACCTAGCCTGCTTTCAACACACTCTCAGGGAAACTTTCAGACAACCTTTGGAGATAAAACTAGAGGACAGGGCTCACCATAGACTTCCCTAGTTCAACTTTACTTGGCAGAAACTGAAAATATCATTCAAGAACAATGTTTACTTTAGACAGTATGACGAGGGAATGCCAGCATTCCTAACTACTTGGACTATATTAAATCATTCTTAAATACACAATTTTGGAAGAAAACGTGTAGATAAAGCTTATCAGTAAGAGCAGGGTACCTTTGATAGTAAATCCTAACTCTATAATTGTTGTTCTTTATCAGAGAATATGGATGGAATGGAAACAGAAATAAAATAACAATTTACAATAAGAAAAACATCACCGTTGATGTAGACCAAGATCCCATAAATCAGCTTGTATTTGATGCTTCAAACCAATTACAATCTTCAAGTCTAGTGTTTCTCTACAGCCTCAAACTTCTCATCTCAACTTAGGTATCTTCAATTACAAACAGAGCTTATAGCAGCTTCAGAATACTATTTATAGGCAACAGATATGCAGTGACCAACATTATCTCATCTTCTATAGAAGTATTTATAGAATAAATGAGGAGGTGGGATAAGATAAAGATCTTCTAGTTTCAATTAATACAATTTAACGCTTCTTGGCCTTTGAGGGGCTCAATGGAGAAACCTTTCTGATATTTCCTATCTATTAATTGGTTTACATTAAGTATTAAGCTTGTTGGGAAGATTTTGTTGACTTTAAGGATCTTTATTATCCTTGTAATAACCCTGCTGACAGTTTACAATAAGTTCCTTTGGTTGAATTTGGTTGAAGTTACTTTTTCCTTCCCTAAAACACCTTTAATTTACTTGAATTTTGTGTTTTAGGTCTGATTAGGCTTAATATGTGTCTTCCGGTCTTCATGATGTCTTTAACTATGGATTAGGCTTTTGATTTGTTTAATGTGTGCCTTAATCCTTCAAAACTGTGCTAAAAATCTTCAAACATGGCTTTATGCTTTGTCTTAGATCCTTTAACACTGATACTCTTTTCTTGATTAAACTTTGTTGTATCTTGTTGACGTGCAGGCGTTACAAGGGCTTTATAATGGCGTCAGTGCTCATGAGGCACTGAATGAAACATGATATGGAACCTCGGCAGAGTGATCTCTTTTACGAATAAAGGCCTGGGGGATCGTCATCCCTGGCCTTCAACTTTTCCTTAAAATAATTTAAAAACCATTAAAACCTACACAAATAAAGAATAATTAAGGAAATCCTAAGGGGAAGGATTCATACTGCTTCAGAGGTTTTGGATTTCTCGCGAGGGTCAAATGGGAGGCTGTTGAATAAACGGTGGGGAGATTAAGTCAGGGCCGTCAATCTGCAAATATCAACGGTCGAGATTGATTGAGGGAAACATAATGTAAACGAGGCCACATTATAGAGAAAATGGAGAAAATATAAAGGAAAAGGGTGGAAAAAACCTTAATTGACAACGAAAAAGGCATAAATGAAATTTGGGGTTTCTTAAAGGATTATGGGCCATCGGATTAGATCAGCCATAGAGATCAACGGTGGAGATTCGCTTATGAATTCCCTTGGAGGATGGGTGGAGGGCGATGAACTGAGGGCGAAATCAAACATGAGCCGTTAGATTTCACAGATCAACGATGGAGATTAATCATGATAAAATGTAGTGTAAATGGGGAAAGTGGTTTCGGCCAAAGAAACCACTATTTTCACGCGATGAAAAGGGAGAAAGGTGGTTTTACCTTTTTGAACGCGATATGCGTTACTAACCGACATGTGGCCTTTTAAAACCACTGATATTGTGTGATTTTCAAAAATTAATGCTCGAGCTTAAAATCACGCGAAACTCCGTGCTGGCCGTCAGATCTAGGGCATTAGATTGAACAGTCGTGAGGAGAGCGCGATGGCGACAAGATGAAAGGATGGAAGGAGGTGGGGCAGGGTCAACGCGGTTTTAGCCTGGACCATCAGATCAGGGAATGGAGAGCGGAGATTTGATCTAGGGAAAGGTATGACCCAAAGGAGTTGGGCCTATTGGGTTAAATATGGACCGTCGGATGAAACAGATCAACGGCTCAGATTCAATATTGGGGTTTATGAAATGGGATATGAGGTGAGGGGTTGGGCGGATAATGGGTCAATGCGGGCCATTGATCTACAAATATCAATGGCGGAGATTCGCCGAAGATGTTACACTGTCGAGATTTGAGAAATAACAAAGGGAAGGGAGGATTGATCTGGACCATCAAATCTTAGTGTATAAACGACCTAGATGCAATCGGAAGATCTTGATCAGCCGAGGCAAGGGGTAAAAAGTGTTGGGTATGTCTTATATTCTTTCCATGACTAGCCCCATGCACTGTACATTGCGCCGAGCGCAACAAGGGGGTCACAAGGGAGGAGGCAGCCCCCACTGTTGGGGTCCGGGGCATCGCGCCGGCGAAAATTGTTTTGGTGTGTGGATCCACCCATGTTTTGTGCATGAATTTGCACATGGTTTTGGGGTATGATGGTTTTTTTCCCCTGGTATTTTGTAGATCCGGTCAAGGGAACTATGGTTATGTTCTAATCCAGGGTTAATGGATTGGGGTTTATGTATGCTTCGGCATGTATATATATGTGTTGTAACACTAAAAGGAATACAATGAAAAATCAAGTTGGTCGTCCCGATTTGGGATCCAGGGGAAATTCTCTGTGTTTATCTATTTTATGTTTTATGCTCTCGCTATTATTTATTTTCTGTTATAAGATTCGTGTGTAGATAATTTATGTTCAGGGTTAAAACCTACATTTGGTATCAGAGCTATTTCGGCTTCAAGGGGACGCCTTTGCTGTTGAGGGTTTTTTTCTCAGGCCTAAGGTAAACCTTGTTCAGTGGGAGATCTATGGGATTGATTCTTGTGGTGAAAGAATATGGTGAGCGGTGGAAAGATAGAGATCAAAAAATTTAATGGTCAAAGTTTTGAGTTGTGGAAGCTCAAGACGGAGGATCTGTTGGTGGATAAAGATCAGTGGATCGCAGTAGATCTAGGTACTAAACCAACAGCAATGTCAGATGAAGACTGGAAGAAACTGGATTGGAAGGCTAAGAGAACCATATGGTTATGTGTCTCAGATTCAGTATTGTTGAATGTATCTGGGGAAGCTACGGCGAAGAACTTGTGGGAAAAACTTGGGACTTTGTACCAATCTAAGTCTCTGGTGAATAAGTTGTTCCTATAGAAAAAGCTGTATAACCTGAGGATGAAGGATGGAGACTCGGTGACAGAGCATCTGAATGCCTTCAATACTGTGGTAAGTCAGTTGTCATCTGTTGATATTAAAATCTCAAATGAAGATAAGTGCATCAGTTTGTTGTGTTCTCTACCAGACTCGTGGGACAGTCTGGTTATTGCAATAGGTAGCAATACAACTACCTTGAATTTTGATGACATTGTCTCAGCCTTGCTGTCAGAGGAAATGAGATGGATAAATATGGAGGGCCAGAATGGAGATTCCTTATCTATACGAGGAAGGCCCCAAAACAAAAACAATAATAAGGTTTCGAGTGGGAGATCCAAATCTAGAGGAAGATCTAAATCTCCTGTAAAGTTTTTAAAGGTATGCTGGAAATGCGGAAAGGAAGGGCACTACAAAAATGAGTGCAGATATAAAGCTCTTGAGAAAGGAAAGGGATCTAATGATGCTCCTTCTACAGAGGCAAAAACCACCTCGGATGAAGGTGGGGATGTATATTTGGCTTCTTCTTAAAATACACATGTAGATCATGAGTCATGGTTGATTGACTCAGGTGCATCCTTTCACTTCACTCCCCATAGGGAGTGGTTCTATGAGTATGAGAAATATGATGGTGATGTCTTCCTAGGGGATGATAGGAAGGCCAAAATCATCAGACGTGGAAAGGTCAAGCTGAAGCTGCAAGGTGGAAGGATTAGAACACTTCTTGGTGTTCTGCATATTCCTGCATTGGCCAGAAATCTGATTTCTGTAACCAAGATGGATGATGCAGGTGCAAAAATAGTGTTCGAGAAAGATGCCTGCAAGATGGTTCGGGGAGAACTGGTATTAATGTGGGGAGTTCGGACTGGAAATATGTACAAGCTACAAGGTAGTACTGTTATTGATGGGTGTAATAGTTATGTGGTTCCTGAAAGTGGAGCGGAAAGCCTAGCTTTCTCTGGAGAAAAGACCATGCTATGGCATCAAAGGCTTGGACATATTGGAGAGAAGGGCCTTCGGATACTACATAGAAATGGTATGGTAGAAGGTATGTCTAATTTCTCTTTGGATTTCTATTTCTGTGAACATTGTGTATATGGGAAGAAGAATTGAGTGAGTTTTCCTTCTGGTGCTAAGAGGACAAACAAGATATTATAACTTGTGTACAGTGATGTGTTTAGACCTGTGCTAGTTCCATCACTGGGAAAGTCTGTGTACTATGTTTCATTCATAGATGACTTCTCAAGGAATACATGGATATATTTCTTGAGGAAGAAATTTGAATTATTTGACATATTTAAAGAATTTAAGGCTCTGGTGGAAAACCAGACAGAGAAGAAGATAAAGGCACTGAGGAAAGATAATCTTGGGGAGTTCTGCAAGAAGGAATTTTAAGAGTTCTGTAAGAAGTGTGGTATAGCACGGCAGAAGACTACTCCATACACACCTCAGCAAAACGGAGTCACAGAAAGAATGAACAGAACGTTGATGGAAAAGGCAAGAAGCATGCTCAGTGGTACTAGGTTAGGACAAGAATTATGGGCAGAGGCAGTGGAGACTACATGTTACTAAGTTAATAGATCACCTTCATCAGCATTGGAGGATAAGACTCCACATGAGGCATGGACTAGTAAGAAACCCTCTCTTTCACATCTAAGGGTATTTGGATGTGATGCATATGTACATGTTCCAAAGGAGAAAAGGACCAAGTTGGATAATAAATCTGAAAGCTGCATCTTTATTGGGTATAAGGATGGTTTAAAAGGTTACAAGATTTGGAACCCGGAAACATGGAAGGTTGTGTACAGCCGAGATGTGGTGTTTAGAGAGGTGAAAGATGTTGTTAAACATGAAATAATACCAAAGGAACCTGAGAAAATAGAGTTTGAGCTAAAGGAGGATGAATCAGACTCTACAGCAGAAGAAGATTCAGAAGAGGAAGAGCCACAAACTCCAGCTTTGAGAAGATCAATTCAGGAAAGAAGGCAACCAGAAAGGTATAGTCCATCTGATTTTTTTTCAGGTTTTGCCTTAACTATAACTGATGATGATCCCAGAATTTTCAGGGAGGCAGTAGATTCTGAGGATGGAAAATTCTGGAAGGAGGCCATGGTTGATGAAATGGCATCCTTGCATAAAAATGAGGCATGGGATTTGGTGGAGTTTCTGGATAGAAGGAAGCCCATTGGGAGAAAATGGGTGTTTAAGAAGAAGATGAATGTAGAAGGCAAGGTGGAGAAATACAAATCTCGGTTGGTAGCAAAAGGTTATTCCCAAGTGTCGGGAATTGATTTTGGTGATATTTTTTCTCCTGTTGCCAAAGTTACTTCTATTAGATTACTTTTATCTGTTGCTACTGCATTTGATTTTGAGATAGAACATATGGATGTGAAGACAACATTTCTTCACGGGGATCTAGAAGAGGAGATCTACATGAAGCAACCTGAAGGCTTTATGGTGAAGGGTAAGAAAGAATTGGTATGTAGGTTGAAGAAGTCTCTGTATGGGTTAAAACAGTCACCAAGGATGTGGTATCAGAAATTTGATACCTATATACGGGGACTTGGCTTCACCAGAAGCAAGGAGGATCACTGTGTTTATTTTAAATTAATTGGTGACTTTGTTATTTATTTGGTCTTGTATGTGGATGATATGTTGTTGATTGGAAATGAAAAAGAAATTATCCAAGATTTGAAGAAGCAACTGTTCTCCAAATTCGACATGAAGGATCTTGGTGTTGCAAACTATATTTTGGGCATGGAAATTAAGAGAGATCGGGCAAAGAGGAAACTCTAGTTAAAATAGAGGAAGTATGTCGAGACTATATTGCAGAGGTTCAATATGTAGGATAGTAAACCGGTGAGTTTTCCTATTCCTGTAGGTGTAAAGCTGTCTGTTGAACAGTGTCCCAAGACATAAGAAGAAGAGGAGGATATGTCCTGTGTTCCATATGCAAGTGCAGTGGGTAGTCTGATGTATGCAATGGTCTGTACTAGACCAGAAATTTCACATGCATTGGGAGTATTGAGCAGGTTTATGTCAAACCTAGGGAAGGAGCAATGGATAGCAGTGAAGCGGGTTTTCAGATATTTACGTGGCACTAGTGATTAAGGCTTGTGCTACCAGGGAAGACCAGGATTGGAAAGAATGTTGGACATTCATGGTTTTTTTGATGCATACTGGGCTGGAGATATGGACCAAATAATATCTACAAGTGGGTATGTGTTTAACCTATTTGGAGGCGCAGTCAGTTGGATGAGTAAAATACAGTCTGTAGTGGCTCTTTCAACTACAGAGGAAAAATACATAGCAGCCACTCATGCAAGCAAGGAAGCAGTTTGGTTGCAGAGATTGTGTTCAAGTATGGGGTTGGTACAAAAAGCTATAAGGATAGACTGTGATAGCCAAAGTGCAATTTTCTTGGCTAAGAACCCTGCTTACCATTCAAATACAAAGCACATTGATGTTCAATATCACTTTGTTAGAGATATGGTTGAGGCTAAAAGGGTGTTGCTGGTAAAGGTGGACACTTTGAATAATGTTGCAGGTGCATTGATGAAGTCTATGAGCACTCAGAAGTTCTCTTGGTGTAGAGAAACAATGGGTGTCGAAGAATTGGCCCAATGACTAAGCTCTCCTATGGCCCCCTATTGAAAGAAAACAACAAGTGGGAGAATGTTGGGTATGTGTTATATTCTTTCCACGACTAGCCCCACGCGTTGTACATTGCACCGGGCGCAGCAAGGGGGTCACAAGGGAGGAGGTAGCCCCCACTATTGTGGTCCGAGGCAGCGCCCCGGCAAAATTTTTTTTGGTGTGCAGACCCACTCATAGTCGGACCCACCCATGTTTTGTGCATGAGTTTGCACATGGTTTTGGGGTACAGTGGTTTTCGTCCCCTGGTATTTTGTAGATCCGGTCAAGGGAAATACGGTTATGTTCTAATCCAGGGTTAATGGATCTGGGTTTATGTATGCTTTGGCATGTATATATATGTGTTGTAACACTAAAAGGAATATAATGAAAAATCAAGTTGGTCGTCCCGATTTGGGATCCGGGGGAAAATCTCTGTGTTTATCTATTTTATGTTTTATGCTGTCGCTATTGTTTATTTTCTGTTATAAGATTCGTGTGTAGATAATTTATGTTCAGGACTAAAAACTACAAAAAGCACCGATGCGATTGAATAAGGACCATTGATATGAGGACCAGATCGACGACGGAGATTGGTTTGTAAATGCCAAAAGGCAAAAAAACAGGCTTTGGGAAAGAACAATGTGGGCCATCGGATTTGGGTATGGCGGAACAGATCGACGGCTGGGAAACCATCGGAAGGTTTCCAATCAGAGGGGGGAAATAAAATATTTTAAACGCATCCAATGGAAAACTCTGATAAGAGATCCCGCAAATCATTGATTGGTTTAAATCAACGGTTGGAATTCTCTCAACCAATGAACCGGCGGGTTTTCTTTTAACATAGGAAAAATGGGTTTTTTATGAAATACAAAGGAAAATTTGTATCAGGAAGGCGTTTTTATAATTCTTTAGTGCCCAATTGTGGGGCTCGAGATTATATGTAAAGACAAAGGAATCGGGAGTTTAGAAGAAAAGGGGCCAATCGCAATCGGATATTTTAATGAAACAAAAGAAATGTGTTTCACATGAACGCCTCGATTACGATAAGCACCCAGAGCCTTAATGCTTGGTTCCGATGCCAGGTCGCATGGTGGGGAAGTGGTTTAGGGCTTAGCCAAAAGTGGCTTAGGCCTATAATGTAAAAGTGGGTATTTTATTATTTTTCAAGAATTTTCAAAAGATTTTGGGGGTTTCGGTAAGGTTTTAAAAGGAGTTTTAAACCTTATTAAAGGGGTTTTTATGAAGGGAAGAAGAGAAATGAGGGAAAATAAAGGAACTTCATGGGGAAAAAGGGGATAAAATGGAGGTTAATCATGAGTGAAAGGAGGGGTAAAATGAGGGGGAAAATAGAGTTTTTGCAGCAGTCTTTTCTTCAGGAAAACAACAGATTTTCATAATTGAGACGGAAACAGAAGTGAAGATTAATTCAAGGATAAGTCATCTTCATAAGACTTCAAGAACTAACAATTTGGAAATAAAATTGTTTCTTGAAGGCTTTCAAAAAAATGATTTAGCCACCATTTGATATGACAAATTTTATAGGTGGCTAACAGTGGCTACCATGGGGATGACACCTTCTTGAAGGTGTCAAGAACTTCAAACTTGCATTCTCTGGGGGGCTGATCAATGCCTCATCCATTGGGATGCAACTTTCTTCACTTGGATGATCTTCTTCTATTCTGATAATGTTATCAGCCATGAAAAACAATGGAACTCTATCAAACAAGCTTTCTACCTACCCAATACTACTGATCTAACATTTTTTATTCTTTGAGAGTGCATTTGGATTGGAAAAATCTTTTACAAACATTTTATTCTTTTGGGAAAACATAAAACTATTCTATTTCTACCCTTATTTCTCCATGAACTCATATTAAGCTATTGAGCTCATAAGCTTCTCTACCTAACTACTATCTATTAGGATTAGATTGTCTAACATATTTTTATTCTCTAACTTCTAGAACAAGAAATTTAAAATGCAGCCAAGTCAGGATTCAACAGTCTAACTTGTTGCTGATCTATGGCATAAAAACAAGCTTCAGATAGATTTTTATTTGCAGAAAATTAAATTAAAATGGTGAAGACTTAAGATCTGAAAGTTTTATGCACATCCTTCTCTTTTCTTCAGCTCTGTTTTTGAGTTTGTTTGAGCCACTTTTTCTTTGTTATCTGGTTCAAGTTTCGGGCTTATTAGAACCAGTTCACTTCTATCTTTGACTCATGATTTAAACAAATTAGAGTCATTCTTCTTTAGAAAACTCATAGGTTCAGATTTTGAGCTTGTTTGAACCTTTATTTTTCTATCCTAATCTACCTAACTAATAAGCCAAGATTAAGATGTTTGGAAAATCTAATTTCAAGAACCTATCAGCAATAAATTTAAAACTAATTAGTCATGATTAGGTTGTATGACTAACTAGGAGTGTGTTTTTTAGGAGTGGCATTTGAGCTTGCACAGTTTCAGATTTTGTTTCTCTTTTTTGGTATGGGGTTGTACCTTTCTTGTTTTTACAATCTGCCCTCTTTTCTCTTTCTATTGTTTTTTGTATTCTTGATTTTTATAACTTTGAATGCAATGATGGATGAAATATTTATAATGAGGAAAAGATAAAAATTATTCCAAACATGATAGGATCAAGAGAAATAATGTTTAAGCATCCTGCCATTGACAGGACCCCCAAACAGTTCAGCTCCATTCAATTCCTGCAAGAAATAAGCATTATTACCAGCAGTAGAATGAATGAGATAAGGGCCAAGCCATAAGTTATCAAATTTCCCATGCTTTCCCTTGTCTTCTCTCCTTGAATCCCACTTTAACACTTTGTCACCAATATTAAAATTACTGGATTTTGTCCTTCTTTCAAAAAGCTTCTTGATGCTCTCTTGCTTTTGTAATGCTCTGTTGTAAACCTCCTCTCTGGTTTGCTGAAGATGTATAGTCTAATTAATCCTTCTGATCATGTCATTGTCTTCAAATTGTACTTCTTGGATCAGCTTCATGACTGGTACACCAAGGCTGGTTGGAAAATTTGCATTTGTACCATACACAAGCTGATAGGGTGACATCCCAATAGATTTCTTAAGTGTTAATCTGTCATCCCATAGTGCATGCACTAGCTTTGTGTGCCAAGACTTCTTGTTGTCCTCCAGCAACTTCTTGATTATGTTCACCAAACTCTTGTTTGAGGATTCTGCTAGCCCATTACCTTGAGGGTAATAAGTAGTAGAATGTCCCAATGTTATCTGATATTTGTGATAGAATTCAACCATCTTATTGGATCCAAATGCAGCTGCATTATCAGTGATGATTTTCCTAGGACAGCCAAATCTAGAGAGGATATGAGTCTCAATGAATTTTATGATGACAGAGTCATTGGCTTGTCTATAAGGGATGGCTTCTATCCATTTGGTAAAGTATTTTGTTGCAGTTATAATCCATCTATGTTGGGTAGATGAGGGTGGATGGATTTCTCCTTTGAAGTCTAAACCCCACTGTTGAAAAGGGGCTTCAACAGTTATTGGATGCAGAGGTAAGGGAAGCAATTTTCTTTTGCCTTCAAAGAGTTGGCATTTATGACAGGCAATTATCATCTTGTGTACATATAGAAAAAGGGTGGGCCAATAGTAACCAGCTCTAAGGATTTTATTGGCTGTAGTCTTCCAGTAGATGTGGCCTCCACATTCTCCTTCATGAAACTCATGCTTAACCTTCTCTGCATCATTCTCAGGAAAACATTTAAGCAATATCCCACTTGCATTTTTCCAATAAAGACATTTATCTATAATGCAGTAGTTTACAGATTTTAACTTTAAAAACCTTGCCTTTGCTTTTGATAAACTAGGAGGTGTATTCAAATTAAGCAAAACATATAGAATATCAGCATACCAAGAGGAATTCATAAAATTATCTTCAACAATGGGAGTCGATAATCCCTCTTGTTCATCTAAAGCATTTATCATGTTTATATCAATAACTTCAAAATTTGATTCAGCCATTAATCTAGCTAGTCCTTGGCCTTTAATGAGTTTAGTGGGCTTGATTTCCAAATCATATTCAAGTACACAGCTATCCACTTACCTCTCTTACCATCTGGGTCCTGTGTTAGAATGTATTTCACAACTGAATTTGGGACAAAGGCAATGATGTGGGAGTGCAAAATGTATACTCTGAAGTCTTTTAAGGCTTTGACTAAGGCAAAGGCTTGTTTTTCCATAATGTTGTACTTCAAAGGAGCATCTCTCAATGCCTTGCGAAATAATGAAATGGGCTACTCTTGTCCCTATGGAATTTTCTGCAATAGCACAACAGCTATTGTATGTTCTGATGCGAATGAAAAAATATAAAAATATTTTGAAAAATCAGGACTTATTAGAACTAGTGTTTTGGTTAATGCTTGTATTACTAGCTCAAAATATTTCTTTTCTTCCAAGGTCCATTTAACTCCTTGTTCCTTTTTCAGCATGTTTGTAATGTTTCTAAGGAGTTAAGCCAAGTTGGGTATGAACCTTCTCAGGAAATTAATCTTTCCAATGAAAGATTGAAGTTCCTTGATGTTACGAGGATGAGTGATTTGAAATATGGCCTCGATACTTTTTGGGTCTATCTTTATCCCCTCTTCTGATATTACGTGTCCAAGTAGTTTACCTTCTTGGAGACCAAATAGTGTTTTCATAGGATTTAAATATAACCCAAACTTTCTACATTTCTCAAAGACTATTCTTAAGTGTTTTAGGTGTTCTTCATCTGTTTTGAAAAAAACGGTGATATCATCGACGTAAATAATGATGAAGTAGCATAATTCTTCCGAGAATGTAATGTCCATGGCTCTCTGAAAAGTAGCACCAACATTCATTAAACCAAAGGGAATTTTCACATACATGAAAGTGCCCCAAGGTGTAGTAAAAGTTGTCTTTAGTTGATCATCATGATGTACTAATATCTTATTGTATCCTGAGAATCCATCTAGCAAAGAAATTCTTTCAGAACCGACTACCCTTTGTAAAATATGATCCATCTTGGGTAAAGGGTAGTTGTCCTTTAATGAGGCTTTGTTTAAGTCTCTAAAGTCAATACAAAGCCTAATCTCTCTTGTTTTCTTCCTAACCGACACTAAATTAGACACCCATTCTGAATATCTAATAGGAACAATAATACCAGCTTCATACATTTTCTTGATTTTCTTCTCAACCAAAGGTAACTGAACAGGGTTTATTCTGCGCAGTTTTTGTTTAAATGGCTTTTGGTTTTCCTTGAGAGGTATCTTGTGCTGAATTATTTCAGTGTCATAGGATTTCAGATCCTCATAACTCCATGCAAAAACGTCAAAAAATTCTTTAAACAGCTCTATATATTTTAACTTGATGTGAGCTGGTAAAGTCTTAGATAGTTTGATTATCTTTGGTTTAAGTTTACTGCCTATATTACACTCTTCAACTTCAGTTTCAACAGGCTCCAACTTAGGTTTCTTGGCAACATCATTGAAATCAAAGAACTCTTCTAAAGGGACTAGACCCTTTGGAAAACTTTGATTTTTAGACTGTAGAGTTTCTAAATCTTCTTTGTCTAACTCTATATTAACTTCTGTTGTATTTTCAAATTTTTAGACAGAAGATTTACATCAGTCATCTCTGGAGACTCTTCTTCTTAATTAAGTAGATTTTCTTCACTAGGACAGTCTATTTCATAGTCTGAATCTGAACTTGGTAGTTGAAATTCATTTGCGTTATACTCCCATTCACTTGCCTAATTATTAGTTCAGAATCACCATGAACCTTTATTCTTTTGGCCCCTAATTTCTTCAATAAATGCAGGCCTAAAAGAAGGGCTTCATACTCGACTTTGGTGCATTGAAATTTTAATTTGCGGGAATGCCCTTCAGTATGATTTTTCATTGTATTGTGAAGCCACACTCCCACACCTTCATCACTCTTCGTACAAGATCCATCAAGGTGCATACTCCAAAGAGAACTAGTTTCAGATTCACTAGTTTGGTCACTATCCTCCTCATATAGTGCGCTTTTGGATTGTTCTTGAAGACCAGCACTATATTGAATTTGTTTTATTTCCTCATGTTTTTCATCGTGTTGAGGATTCGTTTCTTGAATCTCAAGGTTGAAAATAAATGGATGATTGATTTGCAGCTCTAGACCTGTAATTTGTTAGCTATGATTTTCGGATTTAGCGAACTATTTTGACACTTCTGTCTCGTATTCCTCCTCATCTCTATCTACCATTAATTCAATTAAGGTCACTTGTTCACTGAATGTTTCATCATTAAAAAGGATAAATTATTCAAGGCTTGTATTTACAGAATAAAGGGGAGAGTTTTGTGGTCTCTCTTGGCTAGTAACCATGTATTGCACATGAGACTCCCTGTAAAGTCTTATAGTTTGATTAAAAATAGGGATTGTCGCATATGTCATATCCATCTGCATAATTCCTTGTAACTTAGCTCCCCAAGATCTAGATAACAGCATACCATATTTTGGGGGTACATCAGCCACAACAATATCCATTACCAAACACTTGGCCGAAATTTTTGCTAATTTTACCTAGAGGTTTTTTATTAATCCTAAACATTTCACTCTGCTTGAGTCAAAGGAGTAAAGATATTTGTAAGGTCGAGTAATTTCAAGGCCTAGGCTTTCCATTATAGCTTTGGGCATTAAATTGTGAGAGGCCCCTGAGTCATGCATGGTGTTGTGAAAAATTTTGTCACGAATTTAAACTAACATAAAAAGGAGGAATTGGTCCCTCTTGATATCTACCCTCAATATTGGAACCAAATATGGGCTCTGGCTGGTCATAATTAAGATTGACAGTGTCATTATTCTCTTCTATGTTAAAAGCCTTCAAAATTTGGGATCTATATACATCTTGGGCAGCTAATTTAGTGAGAGGAATAGAGATTTTAATTCTGGAAATTTCCTGCTCCAAACTAAAAGGCATCTGATTCTTTGAAGTGCTTGTTTCAGCCTTATTAACCACCACTCTATCAGCAAAATCAGTTTGTTGATTTCCTCTATTTACATTTGTCAAATTTTTTTTAACAGGAGCACTAGCTGAGGTGCTAACGCTACTAAGGTTTGCACTCAGTTTTTTAGTACTTTGAGTGCCTTTTTCTTTGTTTTTATCAGAAATTCCAGCCATTGTTTTGTCTTTCTGTTTTGTAGTCTTGGGTTTATTCATAGGGCTGTTTTTTGCAGAACTTTCAGAGGTCTTAGTCTTGGGAGTTTCCTTATTTCTTTTACTCCTAAGGTCATACTCTTTTTGAGTCTCTATGATGACATTTTCCATTTCTTGATAACAACTTTCATCCTCAGCTCTTTTATCATCATAGGGTGTGTATAGACCTTGTTTTCTAGTGTAATGAACTTCAAAATCATCATTGTCTACTCCCAGAATGTTGATGTCATCTTCCTCTGTTTGTTCACTTGTTTCTTCAACCTCACTTACATAGTTTTGATGAAAAGGAGGAGTGATATATTGATCATCCTCCCTTGGTCTGTTTTGAGGCTGGTTTCTCCTAAAATTCTGATTTTGGTTTTGATTTTTGTTTTGAGGAGTTGTTTGGTTTTGACTAGCTTGTGCTCTCTCAAGTATGCTCATCTTTTTCATCATCTCCTCCATCATTCTCTCCATATTTGAGCTATATGTGGAAGGTGTAGATTCCTCTCTAAAGGACGCTCTCTTCTCATTCTTCATTCTTTCTCTTTTATCCATTAGATTTACTTCCATGGCAAGAGCCCCTTTTTTCATATCTTCAAGAGTTAAAGGATCTCTCTCTCTCAGCTGATAGGCCATTTTAGGATCAAATACTTCAGGAAACTTGTTTAAAGCTGAGACTTGAGGAGGTTTTAAGTCTGGGGGAAGTGCATTATAAAAATTGTTAAACCTAGTGCAATAAGTTTGTACACTTTCCCCAGTGTTTCTGTGGAGATTCTTGTAATTCGAAAGTATTTGGAGAGGGTTTTTCTTAACTTCCTATTTGTTCAGGAATAACTAATGGAAGGATTGGATATCATTAATACTGTGAGGCGTTAAGCCTTTGAACCATTTTCTTACTTCTCCCCCTAAAATTTGAGCAAATAATCTAAGTTTGACAGTTTCATCATCAATCTCATTTCTATCAAAGTAGTCATTCATCTTATCCACATGTTGTGAAGAAGTAGTAGCATTACTGGCATCATAAAATGGTATCTTGGACTGATAATCATGTGGGATATTGACTAAAGATAAAGGAAGGACTAAGGGAGCATACCATGTTGCCATTATAGGAGGTTGTGGAAAAAGTGGGGGGTTTACAAGTGGTGGGTTGACAAGAGGGAAAGTAGGCTAGAATGGAGTGGTTTGGATAGTGGATGTATGAAGAACAGATGTTGAGGGACCAGCAATAGATTTTTGAGCTGATCTTGGATGAGAGAAACCAAAATTATGTAGGAAATGTAAATCTGGTGGAGTATTTTCTCTACTACCAGGATGTTCACTTCTAACTGGGGATGAAAGCGAGGGCTCTAAATCTAACTGATCTATACCCTCAAGTGACCTAGTTATAAATGGATTTCTTAAGTCAAATTGTGGATTTTGTAGAGCTGCAAGGCTTTCAGGGACAGAATGAGCTCTATGGGGTGATCTGAAAACAGTTGAAGATTTAATCTCAGGAGACTTCCTAAGGATTCTTTCACGGTTATCAACTATCTTAGGAGGTTTTGGATCAGGATAGGCTCTGGTATGAATCCTTTTAGGAGCCACTATGCTGTGTTTTTCAGACCCAATTTACAAGAAATGTTTAACCAAATATGACAATCTTTAAGAGGCTAACTGATCTTTAAACAAGAAAACTTTAATCCTAAAGTCCTCTTAACTGATTTTAGATGATGTTATGATGATAATGGGTTTTCCCAGTGGAGTCTTAAGGTCTGTTTAGGATTGTGGAGTCACCAGGTGGAAATTTTTAGCTCTTTTGGAGATAAAATGATTTATGGTCCACAACCATGTTTATTTGAATACCAATCTAAAATATTTTTGGGTTTCTCTGAGTTTATTTCAATCCTATGGGTTCTAAGAGTGTCCTAAATATGTTTCAACACTTAGATATGGTGATGAGACAAAGGAAATTCTACTCTTATGGCTAAGCTAGCTGATCCTTCAATGTTTGATAAGATCTTCTGAGAATCCTAAATTTTCCTTAGATTGTCACTGATTCAAATAAGTTTTATCATGATTACCATTTTCTTGGTAGTGCTTGAAGAGGGATACTTGTACTGCACTAAACAATTCTCTTGAATCAAGGGTTTTTCTTAAGGTCTTATGAATGTATAGGTGTAATTTCACTCAGAATTTCCCAGCGAAGTCACCAGAATGTTAGCACTTTACAATTTGCAAGATTGGAAAATACAAACTGCAAAGGCTACATATGAACCACTTTTGGATTCTAGGATCTAGCCCTCCTGAATCCACAGAGGGATCTCTCTATAAGTGTGAAGATTGATTTGTATTTAAGGCTTTTATGTGTGATATTAGGCTAGTTATGAAGAACGAGGTTTTTTTTTGTTTTGGTTGGGAAAAGATATGTGAAGGTGAAGGAAGTCTAAATGAAGGGTGAAGATGAATGAAAATGAAAGATTGATTCAACCAACAAGATAGGCAAGAAGCAGCTTCAATCCATTTGGCTATGGAGACATAGTAGGATTTAATTGAAACAACAAGGTTCAAGAGTGGTCTATGGGGCAAGTCATCTATGTCATAGGATCTCTTTAAAGTTGATTTTATGGAATGGAATGAAACAATAAGAAGGGGAATGAAACAAATGAAGAAAAAAGAGCAGCCTAAGATTAAGTAAGTTCTTTTGAAACTATCCTGCTTTCAGCATGCACTTAAGGAAAACATAAAATTAATCTAAGATCAGGTAAGTAATTTTAAACTAGCCTGTATTTGATGCACTTTCAATAGAAAACATTTAAAACACAAAAAGAATAGCTTAAGATCAAGTAAGTACTTTGAACCTATCCTGCTTTCAGCATATTCTAAGGGAAACTCTTCAAAGCAACTATTGGAGAAGAAACTAGAGGACAGGGCTCACCATAGACTTCCCTAGCTCTACTTTACTTAGCAAACTTATCAAGACAACACATAAGATAAAAAAGAATAGTATAAGATCAGGTAAGGAATTTGAACCTAGCCTGCTTTCAACACACTCTTAGGGAAACTTTCAAACAACCTTTGGAGATAAAACTAGAGGACAGGGATCACCATAGACTTCCCTAATTCAACTTTACTTGGCAGAAACTGAAAATATCATTCAATAACAATGTTTAGTTTAGACAGTAGGATGAGGGAACACCAGCATTCCTAACTGTTTAGACTGTATGAAATCATTCTTAAATACACAATTTTGGAAGAAAACATGTAGATAAAGCTTATTATTAAGAGCAGAGTACCTTTGATAGTAAATCCTAACTCTATAATAATTGTTCTTTATTAGAGAAGATGGACATAATGGAAACAGAAATAAAATAACAATTTACAATAAGAAAAACATCAACGTTGAAATATACCAAGATCCCATAAATCAGCTTGTATTTGATTCTTAAAACCAGTTACAATCTTCAAGTCCAGTGTTTCTCTACAGCGTCAAACTTCTCATCTCAACCTAGGTATCTTCAATTACAAATAGAGCTTACAGCAGCTTCAAAAACTATTTACAGGCAACAGATATGCAGTGACCAACATTATCTCATCTTCTATAGAAGTATTTATAGAAGAAATGAGGAGGTGGGATAGGATAAAGATCTTCTAGTTTCAATTAATACAATTTAACGCTTCTCAACCTTTGAGGGGCTCAATGGAGAAACCTTTCTGATATTTCCTATGTATTAATTGGTTTACATTAAGTATTAAGCTTGCTGGGAAGATTTTGTTGACTTTAAGGCTCTTTGTTATCCTTGTAATAACTCTGCTGACATTTTACAATAAGTTCCTTTGGTTTAATTAATTGTTTAGCTGTCTTGAGGCGAATATCTTCTGTTCTAGCAATAACTAGGCCTCTTTTGATTACTGCGAGACTGTAGGTGGATTTTGGTAGCTGGAGAGGATTAAATTTTCCTCTGATGTGGTAGTGGAGGCTTCTTAGATTGTTGAATTACTTTGTCCTTCCCTAAAACGCCTTTAATTTACTTGAATTCTGTGTTTTAGGTCTGATTAGGCTTAATCTGTGTCTTCCGGTCTTCATGATGTCTTTAACTGTGGATTAGGCTTTTTATTTGCTGAATGTGTGCCTTAATCCTTCAAAACTGTGCTAAAAATCCTAAAACATGGGTTTCTGCTTTGACTTAGATCCTTTACACTGATACTCTTTGCTTGATTAAACTTCGTTGTGTCTTGTTGATGTGCAGGCGTTACAGGGGATTTATAATGGCGTCAGTGCTCATGAGGGACTGAATGAACCATGATATGGAACCCCGACATAGTGATCTCTTTTAAGAATAAAGGCCTGGGGATCGTCATCCCCGGCCTTCAACTTTTCTTTAAAATAATTGAAAACCATTAAAACCTACACAAACAAAGAATAATTAAGGAAATCCTGCAGGGAAGGGTTCAGACTACTTCAAAGTTTTTGGTTAGATTGTGGCCATTGGATGAAAGCATCCAACGGCATAGATTTCTCGCGGGGGTCAAATGGGAGGCGGTTGAATAAATGGTGGGGAGATCAAGTCAGGGTCTTCGATCTACAAAGATCAACGTTCAAGATTTATCGAGGGAAACATAATCTAAAGGAGGCCACATTATAGCGAAAACGGAGAAAATACAAAGGAAAAGGGTGGAAAAAACCTTAATCGGCACCGAAAAAGGCATAAATGAAAGGTGATTTTACCTTTTTGAATGCTATATGCGTTACTGAATGACATGTGGCCTTTTAAAACCACCGATATCGCGTGATTTTGAAAAATCAATGCTAGGGCTTAAAATCATGCGAAACCGCGCGCTGGCCGTCAGATTTAGGGCATTAGATCGGTTGGTCGTGAGGAGAGCGCGATGGCGACAAGATTCAAGGACAGAAATAGGTGGGGTAGGATCAAGGCGGTTTTAGCCTGGACCGTCAGATTAGGGAATGGAAGGCAGAGATTTGATGTAGGGAAAGGTAGGACCCAAAGGAGTTGAGCCTGTCAGGTTAAATATGGACCGTCGGATGAAACAGATCAACGTCTCAGATTCAATCATGGGGTTTATGAAATGGGATATGAGGTGAGGGGTCGGGCAGAGAATGGGTCAATGCGGGTAGTAGATCTGCAGAGATCAACGACGGAGATTCGCCAAAGAGGTTACACTGTCGAGATTTGAGAAATAACAAAGGGAAGGGAGGATTGATTTGGACTGTCAGATCTTAGTGTATAGACGGCCTAGATGAAATCGAAAGATCACGATCGGTAGGGGAAAGGGGTAAAAAGCACTGATGAGATTGAATCAGGACCGTTGATCTGAGGACCAGATCGATGGCAGAGATTGGTTTGTAAATGCCAAAAGGCGAAAAAACAGGCTTTGGGAAAGAACAATGTGGGCCGTCAGATCTGGGTATGGCGGAACAGATCGACGGCTAGGAAACCATCAGAAGGTTGTCAATCAGAGGGGGGAAATAAAATATTTTAAATGCATCTAATGGAAAACTCCGATGCGAGATCCCGCAAATGGTTGATTGGTTTAAATCAATGGTTGGAATTCGCTCAACCAATGAACCGACGGGTTTTCTTTTAACATAGGAAAATTGGGTTTTTTATGAAATACAAAGGAAAATTTGTATCAGAAAGGGGTTTTTGTAATGCTTTAGCGCCCGATTGCGAGGCTCGAGGTTATATGTAAAGACAAAGGAATCGAGATTTTAGAAGAAAGGGGCCAATCGCAATCAGAGATTTTAATGAAACAAAAGAAATGCCGCATGGAAAATTTTAGGGGCTAATATTCGCAGGTGGGTTAATTTTCGATGGCTTTTCCAAAAAAAAGATTCGCCAATTTCCATTTTTTTATAAAACTGATTCGCCCAAATTTTACAATATAAAATTATTTTACATTAAAAATCGCCAAAATTATATAGACAATATATATAATATCATTATAAATTTGAATAATTTTACAAATACATCAATAAACATTTTATAGTTGGCATATTAGGGACTAGTGAGATTCGCCAATTTTTTAAACTTCAAGATAATTTTCCATCCTTAAAATTGTCCCTAGAAATGTGTTTCACATGAACACCCCGATTGTGATAAGAGCCCAGGGCCTTAACGCTTGGTTCCGGTGCCAGGTTGCATGGTGTGGAAGTGGTTTAGGGCTTAGTCAAAAGGAGCTTAGGCCTATAATTTGAAAGTGGGTTTTTTATGATTTTTCAAGGATTTTCAAAGAATTTTCGAGGTTTTAGTAAGGTTTAAAAAGGAGTTTTAAACCTTATTAAAGGGGTTTTTATGAAGGGAAGAAGGGAAATGAGGGAAAATAGAGGAATTTCATGGAGAAAAAGGGGATAAAATGGAGGTTAATTATGAGTGAAAGGAGGGGTAAAATGAGGGGAAAAATAGAGTTTTTGCAACAGTCTTTTCTTCAGGAAAATAGCAGATTTTCAGAATTGAGAGGGAAACAGCAGTGAAGATTAATTCAAGGATAAGTCATCTTCATAAGAATTCAAGAACTAAAAATTTGGCAATAAAATTGTTTCTTGAACGCTTTCAAAAAAATGATTTAGCCACCATTTGATATGACAAATTTTATAGGTGGCTAACATGATCTTTTCCCCCTTCACCCAAAGTTGTCACAACAAAAGGAGGTTCCTGTTGAGGTGGCTAAGGCACGAAAGCAGAGGGAGGGGTCATGGGGATCGGTTGAACCAGGGTCAAAGAAAGATAAGTTTTGGGCTAACCAGGCAGGGTAGCAGCTAAGGGATCAATGTACCAAACTGGGTTCCCCAGGGTTAGGTTAGGAAGGGATAAGGTAGCCATAACCGGTACTAAAAACACTCCAGGAGGGGGAGCTAGGAACGGTATCTGGCCAGAGGGGTAATGGCCAGGTGGGATAGCTTCGAGATGGTTAAGGCCAAGAGGAACCGTTCCAGGGGGGTAGAGAGGCTCATGGATACCAGCTGCAGATGAGGGGATTGAAGGCTAGGTAGAAGAGATAGGAGCAGGTTGCGGAGGGTGGGGCTGATGACTAGTCAAAGCAGGCTGCTTGAGGGAAGCCCGAGACGATTGCATCATGAAAACATTTGACAAGATGGGATCAGATACAGGAGGAGGAAGACTAGGGAAAGACCCAAGAAAAGAGGATTCTTTGTAGTCTCCGAGTGAGACACTGATCAAAGGTTCAACGATTTGCTTATTGGCCACCGAAGAGATGGTGGACTTAGGGCAGGTCTGAGACTTCGGTTCGTAATATGTCAACTGGTCAATGGTGACTATATTTCCATTATGAGGAAAGGACATCTTGTGTTGAATCGTATATGGTGCAGTAGACATCACATAGGTGTAGCTATGACCAAATATAATGTTGTAATCTAAGGGGGCATCAATGACTTCTACATCAATGGAAAGAGTCTTGCCCACAAGAGTAATAGGACAATTGTAGAACAGGACAATGGGCTAGGAATAGTGGCCATCCCATGCTCAGAGGGTGATAGTGGAAGGGGCCAACTCAGGTGATCTAATTTGCTTCCAAACTGAAGAAGACATCACAGAGGTGGATGCCCCCTCATTAATGATACAACAAGAGCATTGGCATTCCAAATCTTGACAAGGATTTGGAAGGCAACGGAAGCAAGTAAGGGGGATGTTCTGACCGATCAACATAGAATACAATCAAATGATCATCTAAAGGATCCACAACACCCATGGAAGTTAGTAGAGCTTTTCATTATGAAGGGCACGACTGGAGGAGTTCCAGCATTGAGATGGCAGTAGGAGATTGCGCCAAATCATCTACTATACTATACGAATGGGCAGCTTTTCCAGAAGCAGCGTTTTGGCGTAATGGTCCATTGGGGATCTTGGTATGAACCTCTGCCTTAGGCTGAGGGATCTGTAAAGGACCATTGGTTGTCGAAAGAGGCTCTGTGAAAGATGAAGAAGGGGGCTTAGGAACAGACGTAGCGGGAGGCTTGTTGTACTGACGGGACCGAGTCTAAAGGTTGAGGTCAACGGTAATGGGTTGGTCAGAGTTCGTCATCAGAATCTGGTAATCAGAGGTACCAGATGGAGGAGGTTGAGTGGAGGTTGGACCTTCGGGTGGTTGGGTAGCCACAAATCCTTGTTGAGCGAAAGGATTGGTAAACACAGCCGGTTGGATAGGTGCAGCTTTGGGAGTGTTGGTCATCAGTAATTTTCACCTGTTTTAGATGACTAAATTCTTTGTCCAATATTTCTAGAAACAAAATTCAAGAATTATGTTTGTTCTAGAAATCCCCTCAAAGAAAAAAATTTTCATTATCCCACCTCCTTGTCAAAGCATGGCCAATCTATTACCCAGACAAGACCAATTGTCCCTCACTCTCACTATGTTTTCCATCCCTGCCTATAACACTCTGTCTCTATCTTCCTAAGCCCTCCACTTTCACACCTTTTTTTTCCAAGCAAACCAAACTTTTCTCCTTGCTCACCAAGTTCCTCAAGCAATGGTGTTGTCAAAACTCCCTGTCTAAAATCTCTTTGAAGTAGAAACAAGGTTTTCTAGTGGTCCAGGATGGTAGTGCATAATAGAGTGTCAAAAACCCTGTCTCCTCATCCAAATTCTGATTCAAGTTTTTAGTCAAAAACCTATTCCAAAGCATTACAATAAGTCAAATGGAGTCACCTAGGTTATGCACTATCATGTTTCTCAATTCAATATTTCCACGAGAATTCAAAGGTGAAATCAAGTGAACACAAGGATGAGGCCATATCATTGGTCAAAGAACATCAAATACCTCTAAAGGTATCTTCTTTATCAAGCAGTAAGCCTGCAAAGGAGAAATTTACCATGTCAAAGCATTTCTACAGAAATGTTTTGTAAATGGTCAAAAAGGAACAAAGGCAAAGAAGGAGACCTAAAAGGCTTATAAAGGCATCCACAGCAGGTGGTAAGATACCAATAGGCTTAAAGTTTACAAGGAAGAAACATGATCTCATCAGGGAGTGTTATGAAGTGCTGCCCATCAAAGGGTCCATGTACGTCATAAAAGACAGTGGCACATAAGCAACCTTGTACCTCAAATAAAAAAGATCAATTAAAAGGTTGTTTGGTTTCAAGCATGAAATTTGTAGAGGAACAGCTGCCCTTTGCTTCATTCTTGAAAAGAAGACCCAAACACCATCAGATTATCCATAAGGTAAGGTAAAAGAAAAGGATCATCATAAGAGGACTATTCATAGCAAGAGGGAAGAAGAAGTTATGTGTTTAACAGGAATCAAGATGTATGACTGTTTTGACCAAGAAAATAGAGAAAAAATAGGGTTACAAGGGAAAAGGCCTCCTCTACTCCTTCCAGTGCATAGGGAAAGACTTCAGGAGAAATTAATGAGTTTTGAGAGGTTTATGAGAACTTAGGAGACAACATTGCTTACCTTTTCCCTAAGCAGCCCCAACACCTAGGAGTTTGGAAAAATGGAAAAAGATGGTCACATAATGACAAAGAAAGCCTCCTTCATCACAACAGAGGGCTTGAAAGGTTCTCAAAATACATTTCTAGGGTTTGGAAAACAAGGGCATTAACTCCACTATAACAGAGAATGACATAGGATGTATTGTATCAGGAAAAGGATGAAAATTATCAATTCAAAGGGTTGATTTCTCAAACAACAACGAGAAGCAGATTCAAATAATCAAAGAGGGAAAACATGAGTTAAAATTTCCCCAGGAAGTAACTGTGAGTAGCACAAGTTCATTGTTGATAAATAAGTTGTCCAAGTTCAAAGGAGACAGTGATAAAGGGAAGAATTGGAAAAATGACAAATTTGCTGTGTATAGGTGATAAAAGAATAAAACAAGTTCTTTCTCCAAAAGAGGGTTGAGAGGCATAGGCTTGGTGTTTTCAAGGAGGTTGTAAAATTTAAAAGAGTCTTAAGAGGCCTCTGGTAGTTAGAAAGAGGAGAATTTTTTTAAATATGCCACCTACAATACCACAAAGTATAAAAAAAAAACGGTGAGAGAATTAGAAAGGGAACCAAACCTTATTAAAGTGGGTTTTCACTTTAATTTTTATCAAAGGGTATAAAAAAATCTCAACAAGGAATCTTCCCTTTATCATTTGGATTTTTTCATACACAGTGAAGGTTTTTGGAATTTTCAAACAGAGTCCTCGGCAAAACAATTTGGGCGCTACGCTCCTCTAGGGTCACGCTGCGCTCCTGTAGCCTCCGCCTATGTATTTTTCCATTAAGCGCTGCATGCCTGTAGAGCAGTGTTGCGCTCCTGGAAGATTTTCCCGCCATGTAGGAGAAGGGCACGACAATTCGTTAAGCCACCCAACAGTGTTGCGCTCCTGCCATTTCCCGATTCGCCCGCTCGGCAGTGCTGCACTCCCGCCATTCCTCCAACCTCTGCACAAAGGCGCGTTCAGGTAGCTACCCACAGCACTGGGCTCCTACCACTACACCAGACGCTGAATGACAGTGCGTTCAGGCACCCGACTCCCTCTGTGCTACGCTCCTACCTCAGTGTTGCGCTCCTGATATGGTGCTGCGCTCCTGCGACAGCGCTGCACTCTAACCACGGTGCCGCGCTCCTGGCACTGTTTTGCAGTTTTTGCCCCAATTCAAATTCAGACTGACCCGAGCTTGCCCACAAGATTCTTGAGCCATTTTCTCTATTTTTCTATGCTTGAAAAAGTATTCTTAACCTTTTCCTCCCTATGCATGTCTTCCTAGAGATAAGGAAACTCAGAAATTTGAAAGTTGGTTTAGGAAATAGCAGTGAAATCTTAAAGAAGCCCTTGGCCTACACACCATTGATGCATTGACTTAGCTAGGAAAATTCATCATCTTCTTTAGATCCTTTTCCACATCATTTCACTAGCAGAATCATCCCTTTTAAATATTGTGAGGCAGGGGTTAAAAAGGAAAATGTCTGAAGAGGAGAATGTTAACATTGATGAGTCAAGCCAAAGGCCTCAAAAGAAGCCAAAGAAGGGAGGGATGCCAAATAGGTTTGAGCCTATAAAATCTGAAGAGCTGATAACCTCCCCTACTATTTTGACTTGTTTTCAAGAGTTGGGTTGCTATGCATTCTGTAAAAAGGTACAAAATCTCCAAAGTCACTCTCAGTTGACCAAACTTGTTTCCCTAAACCTTCATAAACATCAAGTATGCCTAGCCGGGGTAAAATTTGAGTTTACTCCATATGATATCTCTAGGGCCACTGGAATGCAGTGCGTAGGAGCAAGGTGGTTGAAATAAAAGTATCTAGACCTGAGTCACTATCACCCATTCTTAAAACCAAGTTGTCAAACTGACTATAAAACCATGTTCCCCTTCTCTCATCTATTAGACAGATATGCTCTCCTGATGAGGATCATCATGAAGTACTTCACCTGTGAGGGTAGGTTGTCCAGAGTCTATTCATACCACATAAGGCTCCTCATGCACTTCACCAAAACCAAGATGCTACACATGCCCTACTATATTTTCAAAAGTATTGAGAAAATGTCTTCCATCATGTAGAAATGGCCTCCATGCCAACAAATGTCAAGCCTTTTTCATCATTCCCCTCATCAAATTGAGTGTCTCACACCAACTAGAACAACAAGGCATCCCCTGGGAGGTTTTCATCACCCACGATGATTTCAAAAATCCACAGCCCATTCCTCTACAAAGTCTGCCATCATCATCTCAAAATCCTCCTCACACACCTCCATCACCTTCCACTAACCTTGGTTCATCTTCTTCCCATGAACCATTTCCTCAAATAAACCTTCCTCATCCACCTTCCCCTAAGAAATCAGAAAATGAAGAAAGTAGTGATGGCCAAGAAGAAAGCAGTAGTGGCCAAGAAGAAAGCAGTGAGGAAGAAGATGATGAAAATGAAGAAAATAGTGAAGAAGAGGAACATGGCAAAAAAGATAATAAAAATGAAGAAAACATTGAAGGCCAAGAAGAAATCAATAATGGCCATGTAGAAAGCAATGATAAAAATGAAGAAAACAATGAGGGCCATGAAGAGAGAAGTGATGGCCATGAAGAAAGCAATAAGGAAGAGGATGATCAAAATGAAGAAAACATTCAAGGAGAGGAAGATAGTCACAAAAAGGAAGATAGCCAAGAAAAAAGCAATGAGGAAAACAAAAATGACAGTGACAAGAATGGCAAATACAATCAAGAAATAGAGTTTAAAGCTGTTTTCCATAGGCAAGAAAATGATGACAAAGGGCCAACCAATGAAGGTACCCAAGGCAGTGACCATAAAGAACAAACAAACAGCAGAAAGGAAGACCAAGAGGGTGATGATAGCATGGAAGGAGGTGAAGAGAATGAAGCATAAAATAGTGTTACAAATGCAGAGCTTGAAAAAGATGATGAAGGTGTTGAAAATGATGAATATTATAAGACAAAAACATAGTTTAAAGAAGAAGAAAGAAGAATGATGATGACCAAGGAGAGGCAGCCTCTCAAGGGAAAAACAATCAACTAACCAAATACAGTCATGGAAATGAAGATGTGGCCAACAAGGATTAGAGCACCTCTAACATTGCAAAAATAGAGAGGGACAGTAATAAAGATGTTGATAGTGATGGTAGCATAAAGGATAGTGAGGGTGCTTATCAAAGGGGCAGCCAAAAAAAAGGTAAGGGAGATGCACACACAGAGATCATCCATGAGGAGAAAAATAGTGCTAATCTCACTGGAGAAGGCCAACAAAGACTTGAGCTTGCAAAGGAGAATGACTGAGCATTATAAACGGAGAAATCACTTTGCAAGGAAAAAGCTCAAAACTGCCCAAAATGAGGGTCTGGTACCAAAAAATGAAAAGGACCAAGCAAGGCTTTGTATTTTGGCCCAAGTTTCTCTGCAGGTCTCGAATTACCCACGAGGCACCTACCTACCAAATTTGAGGCAATTTGGACAACTTTTTCTTTTTTTCCAAATTTTGACACCTAGGAGCGCAACACCCCCTGTGTTGTGCTTTTTCTCATGGCATATTCATGAGGAGAGGTTTAAATTTTTGGATTTCCCATCACCAAAGGAGTATTCTCATCAAAATTTAGCTCAATTGGAGTTGTTTTGACCCCCTAAAAGGGTCAAAAACACTCATTTTTTCACCTTTCTGCCCACGTTTCTGAGCACGTGCTGCGCTCCTGGAAGTCTTGGATTTTTCCAATTTTTGGGAAACTTTAAGAGGTCATATTGAAGAATTAAAGAAACATCTGGAAATTAGACTTCCATAGCTTTCCAACTAGCCATCACAGCGCCTTTTCCGACATTGGGAAGGCCTCCAAAACACCACTGCAAAAAGGCCTATTTTGGTGTTGCGCTCCTGGCAGAATTTCAGAGTTCCACACAGTGTGTTGTGCTCCTATAAGTAAGTGGAAAAAATGTGAGTTTGGCAAGTTTTCTTAGGCATGTAAGGCCTAAAAGTCAATTTTATTTCCTCTTATAGTCGGAAAAGATATTTTATTTAGATATTTTTGTGCCTTGGGCTTTGCAAAGCCTCAAGGACAAGTTAGGATATTTCTCTTTGGCCAATAGGCTTCTAGATGCTCTAGTAGGCTCTCTTCTCCTCATTTGTTATATAAGACATGAGGATTCATTGTAATTAGTTGGGACTTGATGTGTTTAAGAGCAATACATGGTTTTACGAGCTTAGATAAGATATTGGTTTTATGAAGTGAATGAATGGCTTGTGTGACTTGATGTTGGAGAATCTTGCTTGCAGGATTCCATAGCTTGGTGGATGGTGATGTTTTCTTAACTTGTTAATGTTTTCTTGTCCTCATTTTGTTTCAGTTTTATTGGTTACTATAGATCATAAACTTATAGGTTGAGATATGCTCATGGAAGCACCTCAAACCTCCTGTTTTCTATAGTCTTGATGTTTTCTTCTTTTAGTCATCTTAAGGAACTCTTGATTTCTCCTTAGGCCCACTAAAACTTGTTTCTATTTCATGAGTGGTTAGTATGTTAGCTTATAAATATGATTCATGGTATGCCATGCTTATCTAAAGTTTTCAAAACCCTAATGTGAAGATTTTCTATGGAATACTGATTGATTAGGTTAAGACAAAGAGGCCTTATTTCGATCTTGCCCTTTTCCCATGCTTACCACCTTGTTTCAAATTTCCCAATAGTTTGATATATGATGTTTAGGATTTCCTTCTCCATATATTGAGTTGTTTGTTTATCTTATGTGTTTTCCCAAAAATTTGAAGGTGAAATTTCTAAAGTTAGGAGTTCTAATGCTTCTATGTATCATCGGAATGTTCATCTTACATGTTTATCAGTTTGAGTATTTTTCATAGAGATTAATGGTTTTCCCTACCTCATGAGTCATTTCTTTCAGACTATATACATTTAAGGCCTCTTAGTTTCTTCCCAAACTTAATGTTCATTACACCTCATCATCACCTAAGGATCCATTAACCTTGCTAAATCGGCCCTGCAATACACTTTGCTTCATCATTTAGACACCCTAGACTTCATATGACCGCATAGCCCTATTGATTTGATAGCCTTTCATTTCCACCTATCCTACTTAGTCATATTACCCCAACCCAAAACAAACAAACAAATTACACTTAACAACTAGTCTAAAATCAATCATCTGAAGCGAACAAGTTCACATCCTTCGCACAATAGAGAGAGCCCTCTATGAGTCTAGGAAGGCTAGGTACTAGGACTCCAAAGACTGTTCTGATGTTACCATGTCATTAGGTTTAGAAAATCTGCCAAATCAAGGGACCCTAACATAATGGCGATCACAGTGGGACCTTCTGAGCTGATAAAAATCTAAATACCCCTTAAGAATCCAGAATCCCTTCATCAAATAGTATCCTATGATTTATAGCTACCTCGTCACTATCACCAACATAATGTTGATTATGATGCAACTTCTGATGTTAGTGATAAACTAAGTATCCCTTAGGACTTCAGAAACCTTCGTCAAATCATAAAGAACTTAACTGATAGCCTAAGAGTAGAATCTATCTTTTTCACCATCTTACAAATTCATGACTCAATTATAGGACACTATTACAAACCTTAAGGGTTGCATATAGAAAACTCAGGAAACCCCAAAAAAATTCTAGATTAGCTTTTTTTCAATATTGGCGGTGGACCATAGACGACATATCTTCAAAACAACCAAAAATATCCACCTAGCGACATCCACTAGCCTCCAGTAGGACTTCTAAATTTTGCTAAGTATCTATAGACTCATGTAGGATTGTGTCAAAACAACCTTAGGAAATCTAGAACCTTAGTCACACACGGTGTGAGTTTGATAGCGCCTAGAGAGGTCAACCTTCTGAAAGCAGTCATAAACTTTGAGCCTCTCTAAATTTTGAATTTGAAAACTGGCTCCGTGAAGAATAAATACCAGATCTCATCTAGACCCAAACCTTCCTACTATATTTGATGACCCAGAAAGTATTTTGTGGCAAAATTTTGAAACTGGAAACTTAGCTACTTATAGGACCATTCATAGAGCAAGCTCTGTACCTGAACATATTACAGCATTGCAAGACCCCCAGTTTGACTTGCACCATACTAGAAACCTTTTAAGAACCAAGTCACAAAGTAAAATCGACCATACCGATCTTGAGCCCATAAACTTGCAGCAGAGTCCTAGCAGAGAAGCTTCCCATTCCACACCAACTAATCTACAAATTCTCCATCACTTCAGCTCTTTTCACCCCAAGTCTGCTCAGAAATAGTTTATTGGTCCAAGTACTTCCGCCACACCCATTCCCACCACCACTATGCAAACCACTCCATCTTATAGCACAAATCCTCTGCTTGCAAATCCACCATTATCTCCCATAATGGCAGCATGGTATGCGCCCCATGTGTTACTGCAACCTTTGGTACCTTTTCCAAATGATTACCAATCCAGAATCCCACACTTCACTGGGGCTGAATCCACTACTATCTAACAGCATGTAGATAGAATGAATGATGCTTTTGACTACATGGAATTAGAAGAGGAAACCATGAAAATGAGAATGTTTGCCCACAGCCTAGGAGGAGAAGCTAATAAATGGTTCAAAGGCCTAACTCCCAATAGCATGCATGATCTCCCTTCCCTTTACCAAACTTTCATAAACAAATGGGAAATCAAGAAAAACCATTTTCAAATCCTCTCGAAATATAGCAACCTCAAAAGAAACACAGGGGAAAGTTTCCAAGACTATTGCACTAGGTTCAATAGTGTTTACAACGTGCTACCGCCAAAAATGAAACCCCCATTAGGCCTAGCCTTAGCTAAATTATCGGAGGGTTTTGACCCCGACATGGCCTATCAACTAAGAGAAAGAGAGCCCCTAACTCTAGAAGACATGCAAAAAGGAGGTATAAGTGTAGAGGCCAACTTAATTGAAAAAAGAGCTAGGCTAAGATCAGAAAAGAGGGTAACATACAAAGATGACACCATGCCCTCCACCTCCTCATCTGATTCCAAGATGGACAACCTTTTTAGGACCATGGAAATAATGACGGAAAGAATAATCATAAATGAAAGAACACCCCTTAGGGACAACCAAACAAATCCCCAAAAAAAAAATTGGAATCAAAACTTTAGAAGAGACTCACCCCAAAATAGACAAAGGGAAAATGATCAACAAATCAGGCCACCCTTCCAAGATAACTATGTTGATTAAGGGGAAAGAGATATTGAACAACTAGATGAGAATCATCTAAACTTAATAGGCTTTGATAGTGAGGGTGAGGTTTTTCTCACAGAAGAAGAACAAGTTTTTTTATCCTCAAACCAAGATGAAACAAGCTATGAAGATTTCGAAGATCGCAAATTGGGATTATAAAATGCCATAATGGAAGTCCATAGGAAATATGATCTTAGGAGTAAGAAAAACCAAGATAACTCCAGGACAAACAACTTAGACACTATTATTAAGAAAACTCCCGCAAACATTCTTAAAAGAACAGCAGACAATAACAATGCCATGGCTAAGAAAGATGATCCTAACACAAATAAAATCAGCCAATCAAGTATTGGCACAAGTTGTCATAGCACCTCTACTAGTGGCCCTAAGAAAACTCTAATTACCAAAGCCCCGAATAAATTCAACAAATTAAAAATGTGGAGAAATTTATGGCTGATAAAATTGATGTAAATATGTCTAAAACTCAAGTACCTTTCAGTTTTGAAGGAGATATCGCTAAAATCAAAATAACCATCCCTCTCACTGAATTGGTAGCTTAGGATATGTACCGCTCCCAAGTGTTGAAAGTCTTGAACATAGGAAATGATACCAACACTCTGAATTTGACAGATGATAAACCAGATTTGTTGTTCGAACTTGAAGTAGATGGAAAATACTAGGAAGGAGCCATTCCCACATTCTATGTTAGCCTAAACATACACAAAAAAATCCTACATAATGCCATGCTAGACTCTGGTGCCTCTCACAACCTCATGCTGAAGGTAGTGATGGAAAGATTGGGCCTAGAAATAACCAAGCCCTACAAAGATCTGTATTCCTTCGATTCAAGCAGAGTTAAATGTTTGGGCCTGATCAAGGACTTATGTGTCAATCTGCCACAAATCCCTGCTAAGAGCCTGGTCATGGATATAGTCGTGGCTGACATTCCCCCCAAATATGGCATGCTCTTGTCCTGATCTTGGGGAGCTAAACTTCTAGGAAACCTCCAACTTGACATGTCTTATGCTACCATCTCGATTTTTAACCAAACAAGAAAAATCTAACGGGAATCTCACATGAAGTATATGGTAAGTAGCGTAGACAGACTCGATAACACCCCTATCTATTCCATTCATTCAGACTTGGACTCATTCATCTTGTATAATGAAAATGATCTTTATGAGAAAGTAAATGAAGATTGTGAAGATCTAGGCACATTACAACAATCAGATCACTTCCTCTATGACGAGTTTGACAGTCAAAACTATCACGACCCTGAAACACCACAAGACAATAAAACTGAAATTGATTTCCTACAAATTGCAAATGAAATGTCAGAAACAAAAATCAGTTTAGAAAAGGGAACATGTTGCACAAAAGGAAAACAAATCACAAGAACACAACCTCTTCCTTTTGCTCATCCGAAAAAAATGAAAAACCCCCACAAAACACAAATCCTTGGGAATTTGGAACAAGACAGTCTGATGTTTCTACCTTACCTATATACTTCATCATCCAAGAAATTTTCCCTTTCAGAACAATTACCAACTTTCAAAAATATTGCTAAAAATCCCAAAGAAATTTTTGCTGAAGCTGATATAGACAAGGATAGCATGGGTAAACTTAAGGAGCCTGAAATAATTAAGTTTTCTAAAATTTTATCACTACACACAAAACAAAGGAATACAATATTGTGCAAAAAAATTCAAAATACTTATGTGTGTAGGCAGGATAGTCTAAAACCTTGTAACACATCCATTGGTCTAAAAAGCCTTCCTTTCAAAAAGAATCATAAAAATTTTGAGCAGTTGAGTTCACTTAGAAAGAAGGAAAAAGGACATAGGCTTTGTATAGATTTTAGGTACCAGGAGCAACCCTTCCAAAAGAACAAATAGCATTTTACCAAAAAAGATCATACTTTACAAAGGGTAGGTTTTTTTAACCAAATCTCATTGCATGATATTTTTTCAGGTTACCATCAGATGATACCACTTCATATCAATCATCTCAAAGATTTTTTCAAATTTCCATGGGACAGCTGCATACTTAAACAAATACCTCCCGGGTTGAAAGACACTGGAGGCACCTTCCGAAGAACTATGTTTCCAGTTTTCAATTTATTCACTATGGTATACATTGATGACATCATCATTTGTTTTAAAAACGATGAAGAGTACCTTTTTTACCTAAAGAAAATCTGTAACAAAAATAGGTGTGGGAATCAAGAGTCAAAGGAGAAGCATCAAGGAGAACATGAGTTGTATGAAAAATCTTGGAAAAATCCTTACACCATGTTTCCAAATGAAGATAACTATCATCTCTATTCCACAAAATTGAATGGAAAAAAAGTGTTAGGAGATCCTTTTTAAGATAGGATACTCAAGTACCACTGCTGCAAATATTCCTAGCTTTATTGTTATTTTTTTTACTCATTGTACATACCATGGTTTGAAGAAAAAATTCAAAAAGAGAGAAAACACAAAAACATAGAAAAAATAGAAAATATGGTAGATTCTAAAGAAAGGGTGCAGTCCCATACCAAAAAAAATATTGATACTGAAAGTGTGCAAGCCTAAATGCCACTACTGGTGGTAAAATAATGTCTTGTTTAGCTATCTAGCCTAATCATGGTTGAACATGTTTCAAATTTATTGTTAATAAGTTAGTGAAAAGAATTCCGGTCAAAACATTGAAGCTTGACTTGTCAAAGAAATTAGATTAGGAAAGAAAGATATTGGTTCCACATGCTCAAAACAGAACCAAGGAGAAAAACAGGGATGAATAGCAAACTATGTATCTTAGCCCTGGTTTTTCTAGTCTTATTTTATACAAAAATAACATTTGTGTGCAGCTTGTTTTTATGCCACAAACCCATGATAAATCAGATTGTCTAATCCTGATTTAGTCATGTTTTCAATTTCATGTTTTTAGCCTAGTGAATAAATCATGTCAAACAGTTTAACCTTGACAGTTGAGTAGAATAGGTAGAGAATCAAAGGAGTTCAATAGCTTAATCTGAACTCCCGAAAGAGAGAAGTGTAGAAGTAGATAGTTTGTTTTCATTTCCAAAATAAAAATGTCAAAGGGTTTTCTAGTTCAAGTGCACCCAAGGAAGAAAAAATGTTAGGCGAGTAGGTTGGGTAGGTAAAAGTGAAGTTGAGCTAATCATGCTTTCAAATTTTCGAAATTACTACTTCAGGGAAAACATCAGCAAAAGAAAAGAGAAAATTTGCCCAATGGATGAGGCATTGGTCTTCATAAACCAAGAGATCTGAAATTTTGGACACCTCCTGAAAAGGAGTTGCCCTCCCCAAGTGGAGCCACTATTAGTAATCAGTAATTTCACCTGTTTTAGATGACTAAATTCTTTTTCCAAGATTTCTAGAAATAGAATTCAAGAATTCTATTTGTTCTAGAAATCCCCTCAAAGAGAAAATTTTTAATTATCCCACCTCCTTGTCAAAGCATGGCCAATCTATTGCCTAGACAAGACTAATTGTCCCTCACTCTCACTATGTTTTCCATCCCTGCCTATAACACTTTGTCTCTGTCTGCCTAAGCCCTCCACTTTCACACCTTGTTTGGCCAAGTAAACCAAGCTTTTCTCCTTGCTTACCAAGTGCCTCAAGAAATGGTGTTGTCAAAACTCTCTGTCTAAAATCTCTTTGAAGTACAAACAAGTTTTTCTAGTGGTCTAGGATGGTAGTGCATAATAGAGTGTCAAAAACCCTGTCTCCTCATCCAAAGTTTGATTCAAGTTTTCAGTCAAAAACCTATTCCAAAGCATTACAATAAGTCAAATAGGCTCACCTAGGTTATGCACTATCATGTTTCTAAATTCAATATTTCCACGGGAATTAAAAGGTGAAATCAAGTTAACACAAGGATGAGGCCATATCATTGGTCGAAGAACATCAAAGACCTCTAAACGTATCCTCTTCATCAAGCAGTAATCCTGCAAAGGAGAAAGTTACCATGTCAAAGCATTTCTACAGAAATGTTTTGTAAATGGTCAAAAGGGAACAAAGGCAAAGAAGGAGACCTAAAAGGCTTATAAAGGCATCCACAACAAGTGGTAAGATACAAACAGGCTTAAAGTTTACAAGGAACAAACATGATCTCATCAAGGAGTGTGATGAAGTTCTGCCCATCAAAGGGTCCATGCAGGCAATAAAAGACAATGGCACATAAGCAACCTTGTACCTCAAAACAAAAAGATCATTTAAAAGGTTGCTTGGTTTCAAGCATGAAATTTGTAGAGGGACATTTTCCCTTTGCTTCATTCCTGCAAAGAATACCAAAAATCCATCAGATTAGCCATAAGGTAAGGTAAAATATAAGGATCATCATAATATGACTACTCATAGCAAGAGGGAAGCAGCAGGTATGTGTTTAACAAGAATCAAGATGTATGACTGTTTTGACCAAGAAAATAGAGAAAAACTAGGGTTACAAGGGAAAAGGCCTCCTCTACTCTTTCAAGTGAACAAGGAAGGACTTCAGGAGAAATTAATGAGTTTTGAGAGGCTTCTAAGAACTTAGGAGACAACACTGTCTACCTTTTCCCTAAGCAGCCCCAACACCTAGGAGTTTGGCAAAATGGACAAACATGGTCACATAATGACAAAGAAAGCCTCCTTCATCACAGTAGAGGGCTTAAAAGGTTCTCAACATACATTTCTATGGTTTGGAAAACAAGGGCATTAACTCCACTGTAACAGAGAAGGACATAGGATGTATTGTATCAGCAAAAGGATGAAAATTATCAGTTCAAAGGTCTCATTTCTCAAAACAACAGTCAAAAGCAGATTTTAATCATCAAAGAGGGCAAACATGAGTTAAAATTTCCCCAGGAAGTAATTGTGATTAGCACAAGTTCACTGTTGATAAAATAAGTTGTCCAAGTTCAAAGGATACAGTGATAAAGGGAATAATTGGAAAAATGATAAATTTGTTGTGTATAGGTGATAAAAGTCTAAAACAAGTTATTTCTCAAAAAAAGGGCTGACAGGCATAGGCTTGGTGTTTTCAAGGAGGTTTTCAAATTTTAAAGAGCCTTAAGAGTCCTTTGGCAGTTAGAAAGAGGAGAAATGTTTTAAATATGCCACCTGGAAGACCACAAATTAAAAAAAAATGGTGAGAGAATTAGAAAGGGAAACAAGCCTTATTAAAGTGGGTTTTCACTTTAAATTTTATCAAAGGGTATAAAACAAACACAACAAGGCATCTTCCCTTTATCATTTGGAGTTTTGTAGACATAGTGAAGGTTTTCAAAATTTTCAAACAAAGTCCTCGACAAATATTTTCGGGCGCTACGCTCCTATAGGGTCGCGTTGCGCGCCTGTAGCCTCCACCTGTGTATTTTTCCATTGAGCGTTGTACACCTATAGAGTGGTGTTGTACTCCTGGCAGATTTGCACGCTGTGCAAGAGAAGGGCGCGACACTCCATTCAGCCACCCGGCAGCACTGCGCTCCTACCATTGCTCCAACCTCTGCACGAAGGCACGTTCAGGCAGTTTCCCACGGTGCTGCGCTCCTGCCACTACTCCAGATGCTGAACGACAGTGCGTTCAAACACATGAATCCCTTGGTGCTACGCTTCTGCCTTGGTGCTGCACTCTTGCCACAGTGCTGCGCTCCTCCCACAGTGCTACGTTGCGGCCACGCTGCTGCGCTCCTGGCACTATTTTGCATTTTTTTCCTAAATTCAAATTCAGACCGACCTGAGCTTTCCCACAAGCTTCTTCAGCCATTTTCTCTATTGTGCTATGCTTCAAGAGGTATTTTCAACCTTTTCCTCCCTATGCATGTCTTCCTAGAGATAAGGCAACTCATAAATTTAAAATTTGGTTTAGGAAAGAGCAGTGAAATCTTAAAGAAGCCCTTGGCCTGCACACCATTGATGCCTTGACCTAGCTAGGAAAATTCATCATCTTCTTTAGATCCTTTTCCACATCATTTCACTAGCAGAATCATCCCTTTTAATTATTGTGAGGCAGGGGTAAAAAATAAAAATTTCTAAAGAGGAGAATGTTAACATTGATGATTCAAGCCAAAGGCCTAAAAAGCAGCCAAAGAAGGGAGGGATGCCAAATAGGTTTGAGCCTATAAAAACTGAAGACATGATAACCTCCCCTACTATTTTGACCTATTTTCAAGAGTTGGGCTGCTATGAATTCTGTAAAAAAATACAAAAGCTCCGGATTCACCCTCATTTGACCAAGCTCTTTGCCCTAAACCTTCATAAACGCCAAGTATTCCTAGCCGGGGTAAAATTTGAGTTGACTCCATATGTTATCTCTAGGGCCACTGGAATGCCTTGCATAGGAGAAAGGTGGTTCAAACAAAATTATCTACACTTGAGTCACTATCGCCCATTCTTGAAACCAAGTTGTCATGCTGACTGTAAAACCATGTTCCCCTTCTCTCATCTATTAGATAGATATGCTCTCCTGATGAGGATCATCATGAAGTACTTCACCTGTGAGGGTAGGTTCTCCAGAGTCTATTCATACCACATAAGGCTCCTCATGCACTTCACTAAAACCAAGCTGCTAGACATTCCCTACTATCTTTGCAAAAGTATTGAGAAAATGTTTTTCATCATGAAGAAAAGACCTCCATCCCAACAAATGTCAAGCATTTTTCATCATTTCCTCATCAAACTGATTGTCTCACACCAACTAGAACAACAAGGCATCCCCTGGGAGGTTTTCATTTCCCACGACGATTTCACAAATCCACAGCCCAATCCTCTGCAAATTCTACCATCGTCATCTCAAAATCTTCCTCACACACCTCCATCACCTTCCACTAACCTTGGTTCATCTTCTTCCCATGAATCATTTCCTCAAATAGACCTTCCTCATCCACCTTCCCCTAAGAAATCATAAAATGTAGAAATAAGTGATGGCCAAGAAGAAAGCAGTAATGGCCAAGAAGAAAGCAGTGAGGAAAAAGATGATGAAAATGAAGAAAATGGTGAAGAGGAAGATGGAAAAAAAGATAATAAAAATGAAGAAAACAGTGAAGGCCAAGAAGAAAGCAGTAATGGCTATGAAGAAAGAAATGATAAAAATGAAGAAAATAGTGAGGGCCATGAAAAAAATAGTAAGGAAGAGGATGATCAAAATGAAGAAAACATTCAAGGAGAGGAATACAGTCACAAAAAGGAAGATAGCCAAGAAAAAATGCAATGAGGAAAACAAAAATGATAGTGACAAGAATGGCGAAGACAGTCAAGAAATGGAGTTTAAATTTTTTTTCCATAGGCAAGAAAATGATGACAAAGGG
The DNA here is from genome assembly GCA_034641835.2 of Pinus albicaulis. Taxonomy (NCBI): domain Eukaryota; kingdom Viridiplantae; phylum Streptophyta; class Pinopsida; order Pinales; family Pinaceae; genus Pinus; species Pinus albicaulis. Next base: position 17,543,452 of record MU968317.1, read on the forward strand.
CCAACCAATGAAGGTACCCAAGGCAGTGACCATGAAGAACAAATAAACAGTAGTAAGGAAGACCAAGAGGGTGATGATAGCATGGAAGGAGGTGAAGAGAATGAGGCAGAAAACATTGTTACAAATGCAGAGCTTGAAAAAGATGATGAAGGTGTTGAAAATCATGAAGATTATGAGACAAAAATAGAGTTTAAAGAAGAAGAAAAGCATAATGATGATGACCAAGGAGAGGCAGCCTCTCAAGGGGAAAATAGTCAACTAACCAAAGACAGTCATGGAAATTAAGATGTGCCCAACAAGGATCAGAGCACCTCTAACATTGCAAAAATAGAGAGGGACAGTCCTAAAGATGTTGATAGTGATGGTGGCATAAAGGATAGTGAGGGTGCTTGTCAAAGGGGTAGCCAGAAACAAGCTAACGGAGATGCACACACAGAGATCATCCATGAGGATCAAAATAGTCCTAAGCTCACTAGTGATCAATCTTTGCAAGTAAAAATTGTTGCCCCTTTCACCTTTCCCTATCAAAGAGGAGAGATTTGTGCGTTTGCTACCTCCAAAGAGAAAGGGGCCATGCACTCCTCCTCAACTCCAATGAAAGACAAAGGAAAACAATAAGTGGAAGAGGAAGAGGAAAATCATGAAGAAGAAAAATAATTTGATTTTATTCACATAGACAACGACGATGAAAATGAGACAAGAATAGTAAACTCTCTTCTACAAGACCAGAACGCAAAGATCAAAGACTTGGAATTTGAGTTAGAGAGGTCTAAAGATGTCATTCACTTCTTGCAGATGCAGAATAAGAAAATGAGTGGCCAACTGGCCATCTATGAAGCAAGGGTGCTCAAGTATCAAAAAGAGGCTCAAAGGTCACAAGTGCAGTTGAAGGAATAAAAGGGCACCTATGAAGAAAGTAAGGAAGAAGAGGGTCAAACTAGAAAGAGACCTAGGACCATGAGTCTAAGAAAAGCATTGGCCAAGCATAGAAAGGAAGAATCAGCCCAAGCATAACAATTTCTGCTAACCAAACTCCTTGCCATGGAAATTGAGCATAACAGAGAAGCATGACTTGAGAGATCCAACCTACATCTAGATGCCAAACTAGAGAAGGCCAATAAAGACATGAGCTTGCAAAGGGGAATGATTGAGCATTATAAACGGAGAGATCACTTTGCAAGGAAAAAGCTCAAAACTGCCCAAAATGAGGGCCTGACAGCAAAAAATGAAAAATACCAAGCTAGGCTTGGTATTTTGGCCCATGTTTCTTTTCAGGTCTCCAATGACCCATGAGGCACCTACTTACCAAATTTGAGGCAATTTGGACAACTTTTTGTTTTTTCCAAATTTTGACACCTAGGAGTGCAGCACCCGCTGTGCTGTGCTTTTTCTCAGGGCATCTTCATGAGGAGAGGTTTAAATTTTTGGATTCCCTGTCACTAGAGGATTATGCTGATAAAATTTCAGCTCAATTTGAGTTGTTTTGACCCCCCAAAAGGGTCAAAAACACTCATTTTTTCACCTTTATGGCCACTTTTCTAAACATGTGTTGCGCTCCTAGCAGTCTTGTATTTTTCCACTTTTTGGGAAAATTTCAGAGATCATGTTGAAACATTAAAGTTATCTCTGGAAAGTAGACTTCCATATCTTTCCAACAAGCCATCACGGAGCCTTTTCTGACATCGGGAAGGCCTCCAAAACACCGCTGCAAAAAGGCCTATTTTGGTGCTGCGTTCCTGGCAGAATTTCAGAGTTCCGCTCCCATAACTCAGTGGAAAAAATGTGCGTTTGGCAAGTTTTCTTAGGCATGTCAGGCCTAAAAGTCAATTTTATTTCTTCTTATAGTCGGAAAAGATATTTTATTTAGATACTTTTGTGCCTTGGGCTTTGCAAAGCCTCAAGGACAAGTTAGGATATTTCTCTTTGGCCAATAGGCTTCTAGATGCTCTAGTAGACTCTCTTCTCCTCATTTTTTATATAAGACATGAGGATTCATTGTAATCATTTGGGACTTGATGTGTTTAAGAGAAATACATGGTTTTATGAGCTTGGATAAGATATTGGTTTTATGAAGTGAATGAATGGCTTGTGTGGCTTGATGTTGGAAAAGCTTGCTCGCAGGATTCCATAGCTTGGTGAATGGTGATGTTTTCCTACCTTGTTAATTTTTTTTTGTCCTCATTTTGTTTCAGTCTGCTTGGTTAATATAGATCAGAAAATTATAGGTTGAGATATGCTCATGGAAGCACCTCAAACCTCATGTTTGCTATAGTCTTGATGTTTTCTTCTTTTAGTCATCTTAAGGAATTCTTGATTGCTCCTTAGGCCCACTAAAAAATGTTTATGTTTCATGAATGGTTAGTATGTTAGCTTATAAATATGATTCATGGTATGCCCTTTTTATTTAAAGTTTTCAAAACCCTATTGTGAATCTTTTCTATGGAATACTTATTGATTAGGTTAAGACAAAGAGGCCTTGTTTCGATCTTGCCCTTTGCCCATGCTTACCAACTTGTTTAAGAGTTCTCGATAGTTTGATATATGCTGTTTAGGAGTTCCCTCTCCATACAATGATTTTTTTTTTTATCTTATGTGTTTTCCCAAAAACTGAAGGTGAAATTTCTAAAGTTAGGAGTTCTAATGCTTCTATGTATCACCGGAATGTTCATTCTACATGTTTATCAGTTTGAGTATTGTTCATAGAGATTAATGGTTTTCCCTACCTCATGATTCATTTCTTTAAGACTATATACGTTTAATACCTCTTAGTTTCTTCCCAAACTTAATGTTCATTATACCTCATCATCACCTAAGGATCCATTAACCTTGCTAAATCAGCCCTGCAATACACTCTGCTTCATCATTTAGACACCCTAGACTTCATCTGACCCCATAGCCCTATTGATTTGACAGCCTCTCATTTCCACCTATCCCACTTAGTCATCTTACCCCAACCCAAAACAAACAAATAAATTACACTTAACAACTAGCCTAAAATCAATCATCAGAAGCGAACAAGTTCACATCCTTCGCACAATAGAGAGAGCCCTCTCTGAGTCCAGGAAGACTAGGTCCTAGGACTCCAAAGACTGGTCTGATGTTACCCTGTCATTTGGTTTAGCCAATATGCCAAATCATGGAACCCTAACATAATGGTGATCACGATGGGACCTTCTAAGTTCATAACAATCTAAATACCCCTTAGGAATCCGGAATCCCTTCATCAAATAGTATCCTATGATTTATAACTACCTCATCACTATCACCAACACAATGATGATTATGATGCAACCTCTGATGTGAGTGACAAACTAAGTATAGCTTAGGACTTCAGAAACCTTCGTAAAATCATAAAGAACTTAACTGATAGCCTAAGAGTAGAATCTATCTTTTTCACCATCTTAGAAAATTGATGACTCAGCTATAGGACACTCTTACAAACCTTAAGGGTTGCATATAGAAAACTCAGAAAACCCCAAAACATTTCTAGATTAGCTTTTTGTCAATATTGGTGGTGGACCATAGATGACATATCTTCAAAAAAACCAAAAATATCCACCTGGCGACTCCACTAGCCTCCAGTAGGCCTTCTAAATTTTGCTAAGTATCTATAGACTCCTGTAGGAATGCATCAAAACAACCTTAGGAAATCTAGAACATTAGTCACACATGGTGCGAGTTTGATAATGCCTAGAGAGGTCAGTCTTCCGAAAGCAGTCATAAACTTTCAGCCTCTCTAAATTTTGAATTTGAAAATTGGCTCCGCGAAGAATCAATAATAGATCTCATCCACACCCAAAACCTCCTACTATATTTGATGACCCAGAAAGGATTTTGTGGCAAACTTCTGAATCTGGAAAATTAGCTACTTATAGGTCCATTCATAGAGAAAGCTTTGTACCTAAACATCTTACAACATTGCAAGACTCCCACTTTGACTTGAACCATACTAGAAACCTTTTCAGAACCAAGTCACAAAGTAAAATCGACCATACTGATCTTGAGCTCATAGACTTGCAGAAGAGTCCTAGCAGAGAAGCTTCCCCTTCCACACCACATGATCTACAACTTCTCCTTCACTTCGGCTCTTTTCACCCCAAGTCTGTTCAGAATCAGTTTACTGGTCCAAGTACTTTCGCCACACCCATTCCCACCACCACTGTGAAAACCACTCCATCTCATAGCACAAATCCTCCGCTTGTAAATCCACCATTAACTCCCACCATGGCAGCATGGTATGTGCCCCTTGTGTTACCGCAACCTTTGGTACCTTTTCCAAATGATTACCAATCCATAATCCCACACTTCACCAAGGCTGAATCCACATGTAGATAGAATGAATGATGCTTTTGACTGCATCAAATTAGAAGAGGAAACCATGAAAATGAGAATATTTTCCCAAAGCCTAGGAGGAGAAGCTAAGAAATGGTTCAAAGGCCTAACTCCCAATAGCATACATGATCTCCCTTCCCTTTACCAAAATTTCATAAACAAATGGGAAATCAAGAAAAACCCTCTTCAAATCCTCTCGGAATATAGCAACCTCAAAAGAAACATGGGGGAAAGTGTCCAAGACTATTGCACTAGTTTCAATAGTGTCTGCAACGCACTACCGCTAAACATGAACCCCCATTAGGCCTAGCCTTAGCTAAATTCCTGGAGGGTTTATACCCCAACATGGCCTATCAACTAAGAGAAAGAGAGCCCCTAACTCTAGAAGACATGCAAAAAGGAGCTATAAGTGTAGAGGCCAACTTAATTGAAAAAATAGCTAGGCTAAGATCAGAAAAGAGGGTAACATACAAAGATGACACCATGCCCTCCACCTCCTCATCTGATTCCAAGATGGACAACCTTCTTAGGACCATGGAAAGAATGATGGAAAGAATAAGCATAAATGAAAGAACACCCCTTATGGAAAACCAAACAAATCCCCAAAATAGAAACCGAAATCAAAACTTTAGAAGAGATCCACCCCAAAATATACCAAGGGAAAATGATCAATAAATCAGGCCACCCTTCTAAGATAACTATGTTGATGAAGGGGAAATAGATATTGAACAACCAGATGAGAATCATCTAAACTTAATAGGCTCTAATAGTGAGGGTGAGGTTTTTCTCACAGAAGAAGAACAAGGTTTTTTCTCGTCAAAACAAGATGAAACAAGCTATGAAGATTCCGAATATCATGAATTGAGATTAGAAAATTCCAGAATGGAATTCCATAGGCAATATTATCTTAGGAGTAAGAAAAACCAAGACAATTCCAGGAAAAAAAACTCAGACACTGTTGTTAAGAAATCTCTCGAAAAAATTCTTAAAAGAACAACAGACAATAACAATACCATGGCTAAGAAATTTGATCCTAACACAGATAAAATCAGCCAATCAAGTATTGGCACAAGTTGTCCTAGCACCTCTGCTAGTGGCCCTGAGAAAACTTTAATTACCAAGGCCCCGAATCAAATTTAGCAAATTAAAAATGTGGAGAAATTTATGGCTGATAAAACTGATGTAAATATATCTAAAAATAAAGTACCTTTCAGTTTTGAAGGAGATATCGCTAAAATCAAAATAACCATCCCTCTCATTGAACTGGTAGCTGACGATATGTACCTCGCCCATGTCTTGACAGTATTGAACATAAGAAATGATACCAACACTTTGAGTTTTACATATGATAAACCAGAGTTGTTTTTCGGACCTGAAGTAGATGTAAAATACCAAGAAGGAGCCATTCACCCATTCTATGTTAGCCTAAACATACATGAAAAAATCCTACATAATGCCATGCTAGACTCCGGTGCCTCTCACAACCTCATGTCGAAGGTAGTGATGGAAATATTGGACCTAGAAATAACCAGGCCCTACAAAGATCTGTATTCCTTTGATTCAAGCAGAGTTAAATGCTTGGGCCTGATCAAGGACTTATGTGTCAATCTGACACAAATCCCTGCTAAGAGCCTAGTCATGGATATAGTCGTGGCTGACATTCCCCCCAAATATGGCATGCTCTTGTCCCGATCTTGGGGAGCTAAACTTCTGGGAAACCTCAAACTTGACATGTCTTATGCTACCATCCCAATTTTTAACCAAACAAGAAGACTCTACTGGGAATCTCACATGAAGTATATGGTAAGTAGCCTATATAGACCCAATAACACTCCTATCTATTCCGTTCATTCAGACTTGGACTCATTCATCTTGTATAATTAAAATGACCTTGATGAGAAATTAAATGAATATTTTGAAGATCTAGGCACATTACAACAATCAGATCACTTCCTCTATGATGATTTCAATAGTCAAAACTATCACGATCCTGAAACACCACAAGACAATAAAACTGAAATTTATTTCCTTCAAATTTCTAATGAAATGTCAGAAACAAAAATCAACTTAGAAAAGGGAATAGGTTGCTTAAAAGAAAAAAAAATCACAAGAACACAACCTCTTCCTTTTGCTCAGCTGGAAAAAATGAAACACCCCCACAAAACACAAATCTTTGTGAATCTGGAACAACACAGTGTGATGTTTATAACTTACCTAGATACTTCATCATCCAAGAAATTTTCCCTTTCAGAACAATTACCAATCTTCACAAATATTGCTAAAAATCCCAAAGAAATTTTTTTTGAAGCTAATATAGAGGAGGATAGCATGGGTAAACTTAAGGAACCTGAAATAATTAAGTTGTCTAAAATTTTATCACTACACACAAAACAAAGGAATACAAGATTGTGCAAAAAATTTCAGAATACTTATGTGTGTAGGCAGGCTAGTCTAAAACCTTGTAACACAGCCATTGGTCTAAAAAGCCTTCCTTTCAAAAAGAATCAAAAAAATTTTGAGCAGTTGAGTTCACGTAGAAAGAAGGCAAAAGGACATAGGCTTTGTATAGATTTTAGGTACCAGGAGCAACCCTTCCAAAAGAACAAATATCTTTTTACCAAAAAAGATCATACTTTACAAAGGGTAGGGTTTTATAACCAAATCTCATTGCATGATAGTTTTCAGGTTACCATCGGATGATACCACTTCAGATCAATCAACTCAAAGATTTTTTCAAATTTCCATGGGACAGCAGCATACTTAAACAAATACCTCCCGGGCTGTAAGATACTGGAGACACCTTCTGAAGAACTATGTTTCCAGTTTTCAATTTCTTCACTATGGTATACATTGATGACATCATCATTTGTTTTAAATATGATAAAGAGTACCTTTTTTACCTAAAGAAAATCTGTTACAAAAACAGGTATGGGAATCAAGAGTCAAAGTAGAAGCATCAAGGAGAACATGAGTTGTTTGAAAAATATTGGAAAAATCCTTACACCATGTTTGCAAATGAATATAACTATCATCTCTATTCCACAAAACTGAATGGACGAAAAGTGTTAGGAGATCCTTTTGAAGATAGGATGCTCAAGTACCACTGCTGCAAATATTCCTAGCTTTAATTTTTTTATTTTTTTTTACTCATTGTACATACCATGGTTTGAAGTAAAGAGTCAAAAAGAGAGAAAACACAAAAACATAGAAAAAATAGAAAAGAGGGCATATTCTAAAAGAAAGGGTGCAGCCCCATACCCAAAAAAATATTGATACTGAAAGTGTGCAAGCCTAAATGCCACTACTAGTGCTAAAAGAATGTCTTGTTCAGCTATCTAGCCTAATCATGGCTGAACATGTTTCAAATTTATTGTTAATAAGTTAGTGAAAAGAATATTGGTCAAATCATTGAAGCTTGGCTTGTCAAATAAATTAGATTAGGAAAGAAATATACTGGTCCCACATGCTCAAAACAGAACCAAGGAGAAAAACAGGGATGAATAGCAAACTATGTATCTTAGCCTTGGTTTTTCTAGTCTTATTTTATACAAAAATAACATTTGTGTGCAGCATGTTTTTATTCCACAAACCCATGATAAATCAGATTGTCTAATCCTGATTTAGTCACGTTTTCAATTTCATGTTTTTAGCCTAGTGAATAAATCATGTCAAACAGTTTAACCTTGACAGTTGAGTAGAATAGGTAGAGAATCAAAGGATTTCAATAGCTTAATCTGAACTCCCAAAAGAGATAAGTGTAGAAGTAGATAGTTTTTTTTCATTTTTAAAATAAAAATGTCAATGGGTTTGCCAATTCAAGTGCACCCAAGGAAGAAAAAATGTTAGGCGAGTAGGTTGGGTAGGTAAAATTGAAGTTGAGCTAATCATGCTTTCAGATTTTCAAAATTACTACTTTAGGAAAAGCATCAACAAAGAAAAGAGAAAATCCGACCAATGAATGAGGCATTGGTCTTCATAAACCAAGAGATCTAAAATTTTGGACACCTCCTGAAAAGGAGCTTCCCTCCCCAAGTGGAGCCACTGTTAGTCATCAGTAATTTTCACCTGTTTTAGATGACTAAATTATTTTTCCAAGATTTCTAGAAACATAATTCAAGAATTCTATTTGTTCTAGAAATCCCCTCAAAGAGAAAAAATTTCCGTTATCCCACCTCCTTGTCAAAGGATGGTCAATCTATCACCCAGACAAGACCAATTTTCCCTCACTCTCACTATGTTTGCCATCCCTGCCTATAACACTCTATCTCTATCTGCCTAAGCCCTCCACTTTCACACCTTGTTTGACCAAGTAAACCAAACTTTTCTCCTTGCTCACCAAGTGCCTCAAGCAATGGTGTTGTCAAAACTCCCTGTCTAAAAGCTCTTTGAAGTAGAAATAAGGTTTTCTAGTGGTCTAGGATGGTAGTGCATAATAGAGTGTCAAAAACCCTGTCTCCTCATCCAAAGCCTGATTCAAGTTTTCAGTCAAAAACCTATTCCAAAGCATTACAATAAATCAAATAGGGTCACCTAGGTTATGCACTATCATGTTTCTAAATTCAATATTTCCACAGGCATTCAAAGGTGAAATCAATTGAACAAAATGATGACGCCATATCATTGGTCAAAGAACATCAAAGACCTCTAAAGATATCCTCTTCATCAAGCAGTAAGCTTGCAAAGGAACAATTTACCATGTCAAAGCATTTTTGCAGAAATGTTTTTTAAATGGTCAAAAAGGAACAAAGGAAAAGAAGGAGACCTAAAAAGCTTATAAAGGCATCCATAGCAGGTGGTAAGATATAAACAGGCTTAAATTTTACAAGGAAGAAACATGATCTCATTAGGAAGTGTTATGAAGTATTGCCCATCAAAGGGTCCATGTAGGTCATAAAAGATAGTGGCACATAAGCAACCTTGTACCTCAAATCAAAAAGATAATTTAAAAGGTTGTTTTGTTTCAAGCATGAAATTTGTAGAGGGACAGCTGCCCTTTGCTTCATTCCTGCAAATAAGACCAAAAAGCCATCAGATTATCCATAAGTTAAGGTAAAAGAAAAGGATCATCATAAGAGGACTATTCATAGCAAGAGGGAAGTAGCAGGTATGTGTTTAACAGGAATCAAGATCTATGATTGTTTTGCCAAGAAAATAGAGCAAAACTAGGGTTACAAGGGCAAAGGCCTCAGCTACTCCTTCAAGTGCACAGGGAAGGACTTCAAGATCAATTAATGATTTTTGAGAGGTTTATGAGAACTTAGGAGACAACAATGTCTACCTTTTCCCTAAGCAGCCCCAACACCTAGGAGTTTGGAAAAATGGACAAAGATGGTCACATAATGACAAATAAAGCCTCCTTCATCACAGCAAACGGCTTAAAAGGTTCTCAACATACATTTCTAGGGTTCGGAAAACAAGGGCATTAACTCCACTGTAACATAGAAGGACATAGGATGTATTGTATTAGCAAAAGGATGAAAATTATCAGTTTAAAGGCTTGATTTCTCAAAACAACAGTCTCAAGAAGATTCAAATCATCAAAGAGCTCAAACATGAGTTAAAATTTCCCCGGGAAGTAATTGTGATTAGCACAAGTTCACTGTTGATAAAATAAGTTGTCCAAATTCAAAGGAGACATTGATAAACGGAAGAATTAGAAAAATGACAAACTTGCTGTGTGTAGGTGATAAAAGTCTAAAACAAGTTATTTCTCAAAAAAAAGGCTAAGAGGCATAGGCTTGGTGTTTTCAAGGAGGTTTTCATATTTAAAATTTCCTTAAGAGGCCTCTGGCAGTTAGAAAGAGGAGAAATGTTTTAAATATGCCACCTGTAAGACCACAAAGTAAAAAAAAAAACGGTGAGAGAATTAGAAAGGGAAACAAACCTTATTAAAGTGGGTTTTCACATTATTTTTTATCAAAGGGTATAAAAAAAACTCAACAAGGTATCTTCCATTTATCATTTGGAGTTTTACAGACATAGTGAAGCTTTTCAGAATTTTCAAATAGATACCTCGGCAAAAAATTTCGAGCACTGCGCTCCTGTAGGGTCGCGCTACGCACCTGTAGCCTCCTGCTGTGTATTTTTCCATTGACCACTATGCACCTCTAGAGCAGTGTTGCACCCATGGCATATTTTCCGACCAATCAGGAGAAAGGAATGACACTCTGTTCAGCCACCCAGCAGTGCTACGCTCCTGCCATTGCCCGAGTCGTCCACCCGGCAGCGCTGTGCTCCTGTCATTGCTCCAACCTCTGCATGAAGGTGCGTTCAGGATGCTGCCCACAGTGTTGCACTCTTGCCACTACTTTAGAAGATGAACGACAACTTGTTCACACACCTAACTCCCTCGGTGTTGTGCTCCTGCCTCGGTGTTGCGCTCTTGCCATGGTGTTGCGCTCCTACCACAGTGCTACGCTGCGGCCATGGTGTTACGCTCCTGGCACTATTTTGCAATTTTTTCCTGAATTCAAATTCAGACTGACCCGAGCTTGCCCACAAGCTTCTTCAGCCATTTTCTCTATTTTTCTGTGCTTCAAGAGGTATTTTCAACCTTTTCCTCCCTATGCATGTCTTCCTAGAGATAAGGTAAGTCAGAAATTTGAAATTTGGTTGAGGAAAGAGCAATGAAATATTATAGAATCCCTTGGCCTGCACACCGTTGATGCCTTGAACTAGCTAGGAGAATTAATCATGTTCTTTAGATCCTTTTCCAAATCATTTCACTAGCAGAATCATCCCTTTTAAAGATTGTGAGGCAGGGGTAAAAAGTAAAATGTCTGAAGAGGAGAATGTTAACATTGATGAGTCAAGCCAAAGGCCTAAAAAGCAGCCAAAGAAGGGAGGGATGACAAATAGGTTTGAGCCTATAAACACTGAAGAGGTGATAACCTCCCCTACTATTTTGACATGTTTTCAAGTGTTGGGCTGCTACGAATTCTGTAAAAAAAGTACAAAAGCTCTAGATTCACCCTCAGTTGACGAAGCACTTTTCCCTAAACCTTCATAAACATCAAGTGCCAAGCCGAGGTAAAATTTGAGTTGAATCCATATGCTATCTCTAGGGCCACTGGAATGCCTTGCATAAGAGAAAGGTGGTTCAAACAAAAGTATCTAGACCTGAGTCACTATCGCCCATTCAAGCTGACTGTAAAACCATGTTCCCCTTATCTCATCTATTAAACAAAGATGCTCTCCTGATGAGGATCATCATGAAGTACTTCAACTATGAGGGAAGGTTCTCCAGAGTCTATTCATACCACATAAGGCTCCTCGTGCACTTCACCAAAACCAAGTTGCTGCACATGCCCTACTATCTTTGCAAAAGTACTGAGAAAATGTCTTCCATCATGTACAAAAGGCCTCCATCCCAACAAATGTCAAGCCTTTTTCATCATTCCCTCATCAAAGTGATTATCTCACACCAACTAGAACAACAAGGCATCCCCTGGGAGGTTTTCATCGCCCACGATGATTTCACAAATCCACAGCCCAATCCTCTGTAAAGTCTTCCATCATCATCTCAAAATCCTCCTCACACACCTCCATCACCTTCCACTGACCTTGGTTCATCTTCTTCCCATCAATCATTTCCTCAAATAGACCTTCCTCATTCACCTTCCCCTAAGAAATCATAAAATGAAGAAAGCAGTGATGGCCAAGAAGAAAGCAGTGAGGAAGAAGATGATGAAAATGAAGAAAATAGTGAAGAAGAGGAAGATGGAAAAAAAGATAATAAAAATGAAGAAAACAGTGAAGGCCAAGAAGAAAGCAGTAATGGCCATGAAGAAATCAATGAGGGCCATGAAGAAAGCAGTGATGGCCATGAAGAAAGTAGTAAGAAAGAGGATGATCAAAATGAAGAAAACATTCAAGGAGAGGAATATAGTCACAAAAAGGAAGATAGCCAAGAAAAAATCAATGAGGAAAACAAAAATGACAGTGAAAAGAATGGCAAAGACAGTTAAGAAATAGAGTTTAACGTTGTTTTCCATAGGCAAGAAAATGATGACAAAGGGTCAACCAATGAATTTACCCAAGGCAGTGACCATGAAGAACAAACAAACAGTAGGAAGGAAGACCAAGAGGGTGATTATAACATGGATGGAGGTGAAGAGAATGAAGCAGAAAACAATGTTACAAATCTAGAGCTTGAAAAAGATGATGAAGGTGTTGAAAATGATGAAGATTATGGGACAAAAACAAAGTTTAAAAAAGAAGAAAAGTATAATGATGATGACCAAGGAGAGGCAGCCTCTCAAGGGGAAAACATTCAACTAACCAAAGACAGTTATGGAAATGAAGATGTGCCCAAAAAGGATTAGAGCGCCTCTAACATTGAAAAAAAAGATAGGGATAGTTCTAAAGATGTTGATAGTGATGGTGGCATAAAGGATGGTGAGGGTGCTTGTCAAAGGGGCAGCCAAAAACAAGGTAAGGTAGATGCACACACAGAGATCATCCATGAGGAGAAAAATATTCCTAAGCTCACTAGTGATCAAGCTTTGCAAGTAAAACTTGTTGCTGCTTTCACCTTTAACTATCAAAGAGGAGAGATGCATGTGTTTGTTGCCTCCAAAGAGCAAGGGGCCATGCACTCCTCCTCAACTCCAATTAAATACAAAGTCAAACAACAAGTGGAAGAGGAAGAGGACAATCATGAAGAAGAAAAATAATTTGAGCTCATTCACATATATTGCGAGGATGAAAATGAGACAATAATAGTAAACTCTCTTCTACAAGACCGGAATGCACAGATCAAAGACTTGGAATTTGATTTAGAGAGGTATAAGGATCTTATTCACTTCTTGCAGATGCAGACCCGGCACCAAAAAGCTCAAAACTTTCCAAAATGAGGGCCCGGCACCAAAAGATGAAAAGGACAAAGCTAGTATTGGTATTTTGTCCCAAGTTTCTTTGTAGGTCTCCAATGACCCATGAGGCACCTACGTACCAAATTTGAGGCAATTTGGACAACTTTTTGTTTTTTCCAAATTTTAACCCCTACGAGCGCAGCACCCCCTATGTTGTGCTTTTTCTCAGTGCATATTCATGAGGTGAGGTTTACATTTTTGGATTCCCCATCACTAGAGGAGTATTCTCATAAAATTTCAGCTCAATTGGAGTTGTTTTGACCCCCCAAAAGGGTCCAAAACACTCATTTTTCCACCTTTCTGCCCACTTTTATGAGCATGTGCTTCTCTCCCGGAAGTATTGGATTTTTTCACTTCTTGGGAACATTTTAGAGGTCATATTGAATAATTAAAGGTATATCTAGAAATCATACTTCCATAGCTTTCCAACGAGCCATCACAGAGCCTTTTCCGACATCGGGAAGGCCTCCAAAACACTGCTGCAAAAAGGCCTATTTTTGGTTTTGCGCTCCTGGTAGAATTTCAGAGTTCCACACAGTGTGTTGTGCTCCTGTAACTCAGTGGAAAAAATGTGTGTTTGGAAAGTTTTCTTAGGCATGTCAGGCCTAAAAGTCAATTTTATTTCCTCTTATAGTCGGAAAAGATATTTTATTTAGATATTTTTGTGCCTTGGGCTTTGCAAAGCCCCAAGGACAAGTTAGGATATTTCTCTTTGGCCAATAGGCTTCTAGATGATCTATTAGGCTCTCTTCTCCTCATTTTTTATATAAGACATGAGGATTCATTGTAATCAGCTAGGAATTGATGTGTTTAAGAGAAATACATGGTTTTATGAGCTTGGATAAGATACTGGTTTTATGAAGTGAATGAATGGCTTGTGTGGTTTGATGTTGGAGAAGCTTGCTTGTAGGATTCCATAGCTTGGTGAATGGTGATGTTTTCCTAACTTGTTAATGTTTTCTTGTCCTCATTTTGTTTCAGTCTTCTTGGTGACTATAGATCAGAAAATTATAGGCTGAGATATGCTCATGGAAGCACCTCAAACCTCCTGTTTGCTATAGTCTTGATGTTTTCTTCTTTTAGTCATCTTAAGGAATTATTGATTGCTCCTTACGCCCACTAAAACTTGTTTCTGTTTCATGAATGGTTAGTATGTTAGCTTATAAATATGGTTCATGGTATGCCCTGCGTATTTAAAGTTTTCAAAACCCTATTATGAAGCTTTTCTATGGAATACTTATTGATTAGGTTAAGACAAAGAGGCCTTGTTTCGATCTTGCCTTTTTCCCATGCTTACCAACTTGTTTCAAAGTTCCTGATAGTTTGATATATGTTGTTTATGAGTTCCCTCTCCATATATGGAGTTTTTTTTTTATCTTATGTATTTTCCCAAAAGCTAAAGGTGAAATTTCTAAAGTTAGGAGTTCTAATGCTTCTATGTATCACCAGAATATTCATCTTACATGTTTATCAGTTTGAGTATTGTTCATAGAGATTAATGGTTTGCCCTACCTCATGAGTCATTTCTTTCAGAATATATACATTTAAGACCTCTTAGTTTCTTCCCAAACTTAATATTCATTACACCTCATCATCACGTAAGGATCCATTAACCTTGCTAAATCAACCCTGCAATACAATCTGCTTCATCATTTACACACCCTAGACTTCATCTGACCCCATAGCCCTATTGATTTAATAGCCTCTCATTTCCACCTATATTATTTAGTAATCCTACCCAAACCCAGGAAGGCTAGGTCCTAGGACTCCAAAGACTAGTCTGATGTTACCATGTCATTTGGTTTATCAAATCTCCCAAATCACGAGACCCTAACATAATGGCGATCATGATGGGACCTTCTGAGTTCATAAAAATCTAAATACCCCTTCGGAATCCAAAATCCCTTCATCAAACAGTATCCTATGATTTATAGGTACCTCATCACTATCACCAACACAATGATGATTATTATGCAACCTATGATGTCAGTGATAAAATAATTATCCCTTAGGACTTCAGAAACCTTCGTCAAATCATAAAGAACTTAACTGATAGCCTAAGAGTAGAATATCACTCTTTCACCATCTTAGAAAATTGATGACTCGGCTATAGGACACTCTTAAAAGCCTTAAGGGATGCATATAGAAAACTCAGAAAACCCCAAAACATCTCTAGATTGGCTTTTTGTCAATATTTTTGGTAGACCATAGACAAAATATCTTCAAAAAAACCAAAAATATCCACCTGGCGACTCCACTAGCCTCCAGTAGGCCTTCTAAAATTTGCTAAGTATATATAGACTCCTGTAGGACTGCATAAAAACAACCTTAGGAAATCTAGAACCTTAGTCACACACGATTCGGGTTTGATAGCACCTAGAGAGGTCAACCTTCCGAAAGAAATCATAAACTTTCAGCCTCTCTAAATTTGAATTTGAAAATTGGCTTCACGAAGAATCAATGCCAAATCTCATCCGGACCCAAACCCTCCTACTATAGTTGATGACCAAGAATGGATTTTGTGGCAAACTTCTTAAACTAGAAACTTAGCTACTTATAGGACCATTCATAGAGCAAGCTTTGTACCTAAACATCCTACAACATTGCAAGACGCCTAGTTTGACTTGCACCATACTAGAAACCTTTTCAGAACCAAGTCACAAAGTAAAATCGACCATACCAATCTTGAGCCCATAGACTTGCAGCAGAGTCCTAGTAGAGAAGCTTCCCCTTCCACACCACCTGATCTACAACTTCTCCATCACTTCGGCTCTTTTCACCCCAAGTCTGCTCAAAATCATTTTACTGGTCCAAGTACTTCCACCATGCCCATTCCCACCTGTTGAGGAGGTAAATCCCCTCTGTGGACAGAGGCGATCCCTACTAGCCCAGCAGGGGTCTAGCAACAAACAAACAATGCTATGACGCAAGCTCCTAGTTACGAAATGAAAGACTTGGGATAAGAGCCTACCTGGATTCCAACGCTAGATACGAAGAAGAAGATGTCCCTGTCCTTCAGCCTTGGCAGATCACAATCCTTCCACGATCTCCGTGGATGAACACCTGCACACAGAAGAAACGAACAGATACATGCATAGGAACCAGCATACGTAACTAAACATCGGTCATAAAAGATATTACTCGCATTAACATGATGGAAAAAGGAGTGGAACCATAATCATAGTCATCTATTAAAATGATAAACGAATAGAAGTTACAACCAAGTTCTGACGTCGCAGCTTCCTTCGAACGGGTCTCCGATTGTCCACGTCTCGCAAAGCTCGCCAAGGAAAGGGAAACCTCTCCGGAGTCTCGTAACAATGGTCTCCTTGCTTAATGGGCCTTAAGGGAAAGAAGGGATTCTTTACAGCACAAAGGCACTTGGGAATAGGGAGATGCAAAGCTTCAGCACTTCAAGACTATCGACTTCAACTCCTTTCTCACCATTCCTCCGCCTTCAAATTATCTCCGTCTTTCACTCCTTCTCTCAATGGATGAAGGCTATATTTATAGAGGAGAGGAGGAGGTTGGGATCCCTACAACAGTGGAAGGGAGGCCTTATCCTTTGGGAGGTTCCCCATAAGGTGGAAACAAGAGGCCAAAGGAGGAAGGCCGTGGTTATTCAGGCGAAACCACTCCTGATGACTCATCCACGAAGTTGTTGTAATCGAAACTTCGCCTCCTTTTTTTAAAAAACTTTCCATAAACAGAGTGGCGCGGGTTCAACACTGGGACAGAGCGCCAATTGGCGCGGGCTCAGTGTTAATTTTCCCCCATTGGCGCGAGTACATAACGGGCTACCAGCGCCAATGCAAAAACATGTGTTTTTAGGGGTCTGCTCAGGAAATGATAAACATGAGAAATGTTGTCCTCATGGAAAGGGATGCAATGAAGGTATTTTCAAGGCTTGACATTGCTCACAGGTCACATAATGGGTCCTCCATTGTGCGGGACAGGGAATGGTAGGGACGGTGACAAATTACTGTGTAACAGATGCCCCCTAAAGTATGAGGCCCGAGAGAGAGAGGGGTGAAATGCTTTACGAGAACATGTTCAACTGAAGGCCCGCCGTCGGAAAACCTGCGCAGAAAGATACAACTGAAAATCTCAAGTACATGATTTATATACATGGTATGGACGCAGCCATCCGAAACAGAGTATACGATAATCCAGATCTAGGGTATGGGCGCAGCCATCCAACTAAGATCAAACAAATAGACTCAGGTATGGTCGCAGCCATCCAATCAGTGAGTCATGTACATAATGATAATAATCCACAATCGCAGCCTGGATTACAACAGACACAATCCAGGGTCTCGCGCTCCATCTCGACCCAAACAAGTACAAGTTCGAACATGTGAATATGTGAGCTGATGTCGAACATGCAAGAACATCGTCTGATTACCAGCC
Source organism: Pinus albicaulis (assembly GCA_034641835.2). NCBI lineage: Eukaryota > Viridiplantae > Streptophyta > Pinopsida > Pinales > Pinaceae > Pinus > Pinus albicaulis. The sequence continues at coordinate 17,561,067 of MU968317.1, forward strand.
AATGATGAAAGCTGTTAATAGACGCGAGAGAAACCACCAATAATGACAATGGTCCTCAAGGTACTACAGGTACAATCTACGGCGTGTGAATAAATGAGTTGACGTCGAACACCCGCAGAATCATTCGATCGGAATTCAATGATGTAAACTTCACGTCGAATGCGACGAACCTGCCATTGAGGCATGCAGGCTCCAAGGTACCATAAGGAGTCTCTAGACCAACCTCCTGGATAATGAGCTGAAGTCGACAGGAAGTGACCTTGATCGAAGGTGGGCTATAATGTTTCCCACATCATCGACACGAGACAGAGGAACATGATGTTTTGTTGTGAATCAGGATCATACGAGAAACAGAAGAAGGTTGATATTTGCAGAGGCCAACTTCTCTTGAACATATGAACGGCACAACAGTGGATTTGGCAGTATTTGACATCAACGGATCAGAGGTCATGGTGACGAGGCAGTGAGCAGATGAGAGGTCAAAAGAGATTACCCAAACCCACGGAGGCAAAGTGAAATAACGAGATGAGATGTCCCCAACCCGACACGAGTGCAGACAAGTGCCATGTTCAAGAGCGACATACTGCCGACGACAACGACGATGGTTCCATTTTTTCCCCCACCATTTCGGTGAGTACCTCTTTATTTTTACACAAGCTTGAAGAGGATACCATATGCTTGTCATATAAACCCGTCCTTCGGACGAATCCAACCTAGTACATTTAACGAGCCCTAGGAAGGAGGAACTCGGAGAATGTCATTTCGACGAAATCCAATGTCATCAGGGCTTAACGAGTCTGAAAAAGGAAGAACTCGGCGTCTTTTCATGTTTAGAGAGTTTGAAAAGACAGCGGAAAAGAAAACTCCACAGGTCCCTTTTCGTAAATAGTTCCCCAGATCCGAAAAGGTAGAAAACAATATCCGGGAAAACCTCCTAGTCGCGATAGGCTAGGGTATTCCTTTTTCGTAATCGATCCATCCCAGCCCGAAAAAGGGTTAAACTTATACTGGGTGGATGTCGATTCGTGTCCATTTTAACGAGATCGAAACGACAAGGGCCTCGGCAATCTTTTCATGTTTAGAGAGTCAGAAAAGAGCTGAAAGATGACTCCTCCCGGAGGAACGAGTGGTATAAAGGGTAGCAACTGGTTCCGGTAATGGTGGAACTACTCTGAACAAATAAAGGTCGAGAGGCTGGCTAACAAGACCACTCATAGCAGCGGTTCCTCAGGAACGGGTAAAACAACCAAGTGAAGGCATATGATCGGCCAAGCAGATAGTGACAATGGAGTGAGAAAACCAAGGCTCATCTGGTAAAAACAGGATGATAAAATGACCATCACAAGAGGTAAAATGGGCAAGGTTTCATTTTTACACAAGCTTGAAACAAAGATAAACTATGCTTGAAACCGGTTTCATTTTTACACAAGCTTGAAACGGACATAAACTATGCTTGAAAAGATAAGCATGCCCCCAGCATGGTGACTCAATTCGAGGTACATGCCCCCCAAGCTTCAGTCCATATGGAAGGAAGATGGAGTGAAGGTTCAAATTACGAGATCTAAGAAAGACTCGACTGGGATTTTACGAGAACTAACCAAAGACTCGAATTGAACGGGAACGTGTTTCATTATTTTAACGAGGTTGACACATTAAAAGAACTATCCTCGGGACACCTTGTTTCATGGTTTAAGGAGCTCGACACAAGACAAGGAACTCTGCTCCGAAAACCTTGTTTCATTTTTTAAGGAGCTTGACACAAGACAAGGAACCATGCTCCGAAAACCTTGTTTCATTTTTTAAGGAGCTTGACACAAGACAAGAACCATGCTCCGAACACCCTTGTTTCATTTTTTAAGGAGCTTGACACAAGAAGACAAACTATGCTCCGACCGACTTCATCATAATGAACAAGAAGTCATCGCTTCCAAGAGTTCCACTCCCGATGGAAGGAAAACATCCTGGAATTCAGGACCCAATGCCCCCAGCACCTGATGCACGACGGCACCATCACTGAGAACAGGCACGGGGTAGGTAGCCACATAGTTGACCTGTGGTGGGGCAGATACAACGGGTGGATAAAAACCAGGAAGGGATGATGGTGGGCCAGCTGCCACATCAGGACCAAAGAATGAAAGCTGATCAATGGTCACAATCCTTCCTTCATGCGGAAAACAGACCACACGAAAGAGGGAGGAGACAAGTGCCCCCATGGCATAGGTGTAATCGCGCCCCAAAAGCAGATTGAAATCCAAGGGGCCTGGAACGACCATCACGTCCATATGGACGGTTTTACCTCCCAAAGTAACAGGTAACCTTGGAAGGATCCCCAACGGTTGACTCGTCCTTCTGTTAAAAGTGAGCAGATTCTGCGTAACAGGCGCAAGCGGCGGTGAACCGAAAGCTTGCCAGGTAGTTGAAGACAGAATACTAACAGACGCACCTTCGTCTATAATGGTGCTGGGTACAACCAGACCAAGAGCCTGTACTGTGATCTCGAAAGGCACATAAGACGGAAGGCGAAATCCTGCAAATCGATTCCAGTCAAAGGAAGCGACCAAACTACTTGGAGGGGCTACCATCGAGATGCGAAGGTCTTCCCCTGATGTTACAGAAGCAGAAGCCTCCTCCACGACCTCCATCTCGAAAGCGGGAGGAAAATCCTCCGTAGCCTCCATCTTGGGAGGCGGAGGAGAAACTTCTTGAAGTACAGGGACAGGAGAATCTCTCTCCAAGTCTAAAGAATCTGAAGAAACCAGAAGAACATGAGGGTTATGGGGTCCACTCTCAACAGAAAAGACCTGGTGCACCGTAGATGGGGCCAGTTCAACCGATCCCACGACCAATGGTTGGTCGGGAACGGATTCCTGAATCTGAATTTCTGGAGGAGTGGGATCGACCAAGGATGACCCTTGACCAATCACGGCATCAGCCGGTGGAAGACTCAAAGAAAGCTGTTTATAACCAGCCGGGAGGCGTGGTGTAGAAACAGTTAGGTTGTCCAAGACTCGCTTGGCTTCATCCATATAAGGACAAAGGTGAATAGCATGGTGCCCTTCACACAACTTACAGGGATCGGTGATCTTACCCTGCTTCTTAGGAGCCTTACCAGTGCCCCCAACCTGACTCCCGGAAGCCAAAGACAATGGTGGGGGACCGTTGGACCATACTTCGAGTACCTTGGGAATGCCAGGGCAGTCTCGAAGAAGATGGTCTCCCGTGCACAACATGTAGGGGAACTTGAATTTCTGAGGAGGGTTGGAAGGGTCATCAAGAGGAGACGTTTCAGGAGCAATAGCAGCACTTTTAATCTCTCGCTTATCAGACTTCTTCTTCTTCGTCTTCTTCTTCTTCTTCTTAGCCACCTGGTTACTTGAATCCAGACTTTCACCAGGCGAAGAGGAGGAGGAGGACTCAGAAACAAGCGAAGAAGGGGAGAGGTCCACCTTAGAATCAACATGATGTGGTTCGGGTGGAGGAACTGATTGACCAGTAACTGAGACATTCGGAACGACAGAGGTTGAGAACAACCAAATAGGCAACCCAACAGTTAACCCAGGAAGGGACAACGTTGCCATATAAGGAGCACCAACATTTCCAAAAGGAGGAAAATGACCAGGATTCCCTTCTGAAGGGATTCCTTGGTTGGTAAACTCTGAAAAAGTTTCCATCAAAACTCAAAACCACACACGGGCTGAAAAAAGAGTTTAAGACACACGATCAAACGGCCAACAAGCAATATCTAAACGGGCGTGTAATCGTGGGCGATTAATTTTACCACATTGGAAAGTAAGAAATTCTACCGTTTCATGTTTTAAGAGTCGAGAAACGATAAAAAGGTGACTCTATCTCTTTCAGAGTTGACACAAGCGTGAAAGGACAAGCGCTTGACGGTCTTTTCAAGTTTAGGGAGTCAGAAAAGACCAAATGACTGCTCAGAAAAAAAAACTAGGCACAAAGGGTGTACCAAATATCCGTGAACTGCAATATACACCTTGGTTTCAATAATGAAACAGAAATCGACCAAGGACTTTCCGTACGTGCAGGTAGTCTCCCCGAATGCTGTGTTCGGTGTATCACGGGTATAGGGCGGCAGACTCGGCTTCCTGTGGATAAAGGATTGAAAACCTAGAGGGGTCTCCCTTTATATACGCGACGGTACGGGGAGCGCAAGTCCGTACTAGCGCTGTCTAAAGCCAACAGGTGAACGACAGCTGCTAGGTTTAACGACGCCGGAACACGTCTCTAGCCTAGACCTTCTAAATATATTTCGTTAAGTTCCAATGCTGCCTTAGGTTAATTGAATAAATTTTACAGTTGATCTTCAATTAAGTTTCAATTTCCAGGCCCTATCGTATGTAGTGTCTCAAAAGACTCCTAAATGCAAAGCTACATGAGAAAAGAAATCTTTCAATTCGATGAATGATATCTAGTTAAGGGAAGAGCTTCAAACAATGATGCAACAAACAGCAAAACTGAAAACGAAACTTTTCCAAACTAGATGACTTTCACTATCCAAAAGTATTCTAAACATTCAACGAAGCGAATTATGCAATGTAATCGATGCAAAATCCTTTTTTCGAAAACTATGCAATTGTAATCTATGCACAATTTCCTTTTTCTTTTCAAATAATAAGAATGCACTCAATGCATTTTTCGATAAAATGAGAATCTACTTAATGCATGCTTTTTACAAAAGAGAATGCACTCAAAGCGATTTTTATTTTTCAATCACTAAACAATGTGATCTAAGTCCAATGATGAATCTCAAAAACACTTTTCGATGCAATGTGATCTAATGCATTTAAACGAAAAGAAAACTATGAGACGAAAACTAAAAAAACGCAAATCTTCTTAATGAAAGATGAAAGCAAAAGGGATGCGAACAAACACTAAGAATGCAATCGTTGTTTCAAAATACTTTGTGACGAAATTCCTCAAAGGGTGACAAAACACAAAGAGGACTTCCAAAGAATGAAATCAAAACAAGGCATTCATCCCTTTTACATCAAACAATCATAGAAAGAAGACATTCCAAATAATGAGCAATGTAATCTATGCTCATACAGAGGAAAGACCCGAAGGGAAAGACGCACTGTTGAAGGATTAAGGGAAAAAACTCAATTTTCATACACCCTGAAAGTGGCCCGACTTGTACATTGACAACTAGCGCCACTTGGCGCGACTTTTACTTGAAAACTAGCGCCAATGGCCAAGTGGCGCGGTTTGCTAACTGACAACAAGCGCCACTGCCTGAAAATGAAAAAACAAAGAATTTCTCCCAACCAAGACCAGACTTCCCACTTCAAGCTGAATCTAAAACAAACCCAGAAGCAAAGTACTGACCAAAAGAAGCTTCCGAACAAGGGTAACCCTAGCACCTACAGGAAATGGCGCGACTGTCTGGCTGTAATCCGCGCCAGACAGGGGATGGCGCGAGTGATAAACTAACAACCTGCGCCAACTGGCGCGACTGTCAGGCTAGAAACCGCGCCAATCAAGCCAACTATGAAAAGGTGAAAATTCGGAAAAGCAGAGGTCAGATCTGATCCTCTGGGGGCTGAACCAAAAGCCAAAACACAAAAAGAACCCAACCCAAAAGGTTCATCAAGCAAGGAAAAACGATCAAAGCGAAACAACATAAACGAGACAAGGAAAACCGGATGCTCCCCAGCGGAGTCGCCAATTTGTTGAGGAGGTAAATCCCCTCTGCGGACAGAGGCGATCCCTACTAGCCCAGCAGGGGTCTAGCAACAAACAAACAATGCTATGACGCAAGCTCCTAGTTACGAAATGAAAGACTTGGGATAAGAGCCTACTTGGATTCCAACGCTAGATCTGAAGAAGAAGATGCCCCCGTCCTTCAGCCCTGGCAGATCACAATCCTTCCACGATCTCCGTGGATGAACACCTGCACACAGAAGAGACGAACAGATACATGCATAGGAACCAGCATACGTAACTAAATATCGGTCAGAAAAGATATTACTCGCATTAACATGATCGCAAAAGGAGTGGAACCATAATCATAGTCATCTATTAAAGTGATAAACGAATAGAAGTTACAACCGAGTTCTGACGTCGCAGCCTCCTTCGAACGGGTCCCCGGTTGTCCACGTCTCGCAAAGCTCACCAAGGAAAGGGAAACCTCTCCAGAGTCTCGTAACAATGGTCTCCTCGCTTAATGGGCCTTAAGGGAAAGAAGGGATTCTTTGCAGTACAAAGGCACTTGGGAATAGGGAGATGCAAAGCTTCAGCACTTCAAGACTATCGCCCCTTCACCTTTCACTCATTCCGCCACCTTTTCCTCAATGGATGAAGGCTATATTTATAGAGGAGAGGAGGAGGTTGGGATCCCTACAATAGTGGAAGGGAGGCCTTATCCTTTGGGAGGTTCCCCATATGGTGGAAACAAGAGGCCAAAGGAGGAAGGTCGTGGTTATTCAGGCGAAACCACTCCTGATGACTCATCCATGAAGTTGTTGTAATCGAAACTTCGCCTCTTTTTTTAAAAAACTTTCCATAAACAGAGTGGCGCGGGTACAACACTGGGACAGAGCGCCAATTGGCGCGGGCTCAGTGTTAATTTTTCCCCATTGGCGCGAGTACATAACGGGCTACCAGCGCCAATGCAAAAACATGTGTTTTTAGGGGTCTGCTCAGGAAATGATAAACGGAGAAATGTTGTCCTCATGGAAAGGGATGCAATGAAGGTATTTTCAAGGCTTGACATTGCTCACAGGTCACATAATGGGTCCTCCATTGTGCGGGACGGGGAATGGTAGGGACGGTGACAAATTACTGTGTAACACCACCACCACTACGCAAACCACTCCATCTCATATAACAAATCATCTGCTTGTAAATCCACCATTAGCTCCCACCATGGTAGCATGGTATGCACCCCTTGTGTTACCGCAACCTTTGGTACCTTTTCCAAATGATTACTAATCCAGAATCCCACACTGTAATGAGGTTGAATCCACTACTTCCCAATAGCATGTATATAGAATGAATGATGCTTTTGAATACATGGTATTAGAAGAGGAAACCATGAAAATGAGAATGTTTTCCCAAAGCCTAGGAGGAGAAGCTAAGAAATGGTTCAAAGGCCTAACTCCTAACAGCATACATGATCTCCCTTCCCTTTACCAAACTTTCATAAACAAATGGGAAATCAAGAAAAACCCTCTTCAAATCCTCTCAGAATATAGCAACCTCAAAAGAAACATGGGGGAAAGTGTCCAAGACTATTGCACTAGGTTCAATAGTGTTTACAACGTGCTACTTCCAAACATGAAACCCCCATTAGGCCTATGCTTAACTAAATTCCCAGAGGGTTTTGTCCCCGGCATGGCCTATCATCTAAGAGAAAGAGAGCCCCTAACTCTAGAAGACATGAAAAAAGGAGCTATAAGTGTAGAGGCCAACTTAATTGAAGAAAGAGCTAGGCTAAGATCAAAAAAGAGGGTAACATACAAAGATGACACCATCCCCTCCACCTCCTCATCTAATTCCAAGATGGACAACCTTCTTAGGACCATGGAAATAATGATCTAAAGAATAATCATAAACGAAAGAACACTCCTTAGGGACAACCAAAAAAATCCCCAAAACAGAAACCAGAATCAAAATTTTAGAAGAGACCAGCCCCAAAACAGACCAAGGGAAAATGATCAATAGATCAGGCCACCCTTCCAAGATAACTATGTTGATGAAGGGGAAAGAGATATTGAACAACTAGATGAGAATCATCTAAACTTAATAGGCTTTGATAGTGAGGGTGAGGTTTTTCTCACAGAAGAATAACAAGTTTTTTTCTCGTCAAACCAAGATGAAACAAGCTATGAAGATTTCGAAGATCACAAATTGGGATTAGAAAATTCCATAATGGAAGTCCATAGGCAATATGATATTAGGAGTAATAAAAACCAAGACAACTATAGGAAAAACAACTCAGACACTGTTGTTAAGAAAATTCCCGAAAACATTCTCAAAAGAACAGCAGACAATAACAATAGCATGGCTAAGAAAGCTGATCCTAACATAGATAAAATCAGCCAATAAAGTATTGGCACAATTTTTCCTAGCACCTCTGCTAGTGGCCCTGACAAAACTCTAATTACCAAAGCCCCAAATCGAAGTCAGAAAAATAAAAATGCGGAGAAATTTATGGCTGATAAAACTGATGTAAATATGCCTAAAACTTAAGTACCTTTCAGTTTTGAAGGAGAGATCACTAAAATCAAAATAACCATGGTAGCTCAGGATATGTACCGCTCCCAAGTCTCGAAATTCTTGAACATAGGAAATGATACCAACACTCTGAATTTGATAGATGATAAACCAGAGTTGTTGTTCGGACTCGAAGTAGATGGAAAATACCAGGAAGGAGTCATTCCCCCATTCTATGTTAGCCTAAACATAGACGAAAAAATCCTACATAATTCCATGCTAAACTCTGGTGCCTCTCACAACCTCATGCAAAAGGTAGTGATGGAAATATTGGGCCTAGAAATAACCAGGCCCTACAAAGATCTGTATTCCTTCGATTCAAGCAGAGTTAAATGCTTGGGCCTGATCAAGGAATCATGTGTCAATTTGGCACAAATCCCTGCTAAGATCCTGGTCATGGATATAGTCGTGGCTGACCTTCCGCCCAAATATGGCATGCTCTTGTCCCGATCTTGGGGAGCTAAACATCTGGGAAACCTCCAACTTGATATGTCTTATGCTACCGTCCCGATTTTTAACCAAACAATAAGTCTCTATCGGGAATCTCACATGAAGTATATGGTAAGTAGCCTAGATAGACCCTATAACACCCCTATATATTCCATTCATTTAGACTTGGACTCATTCATCTTGTATAATGAAAATGACCTTGATGAGAAAGTAAATGATGATTGTGAAGATCTAGGCACATTACAGCAATCAGATCAATTCCTCGACGATGAGTTCGACAATCAAAACTTAGGAGACAACATTGTCTACCTTTTCCCTAAGCAGCCCCAACACCTAGGAGTTTGGAAAAATGGACAAAGATGGTCACATAATGACAAAGAAAGCCTCCTTCATCACAGCAGAGGGCTTAAAAGGTTCTCAACATACATTTCTTGGGTTTGGCAAACAAGGGCATAAACTCCACTGTAAGAGAGGACATAGGATGTATTGTATCAGCAAAAGGATGAAAATTATCATTTCAAAGGCCTGATTTCTCAAAACAACAGTCAGAAGCACAGTCAAATCATAAAACAGGGAAAACATGAGTTAAAATTTCCCCAAGAAGTAATTGTGATTAGCACAAGTTCACTGTTGATAAAATAAGTTGTCCAAGTTCAAAGGAGACGGTGATAAAGGGAAGAATTGGCAAAATGACAAATTTGTTGTGTATAGGTGATAAAAGTTTAAAACAAGTTCTTTCTCCAAAAAAGGGCTGAGAGCAATAAGCTTGGTGTTTTAATGGAGGTTTTCAAATTTAAAAGAGCCTTAAGAGGCCTCTGGCAGTTAGAAAGAGGAGAAATATTTTAAATATGCCACCTGCAAGACCACAAAGTAAAAAAAAAAATGGTGAGATAATTAGAAAGGGAAACAAACCTTATTAAAGTGGGTTTTCACTTTAACTTTTATCAAAGGGTATAAAACAACCTCAACAAAGCATATTCCCTTTATCATTTGGAGTTTTGTAGACACAGTGAAGGTTTTCAAATTTTCAAACAGAGTCCCCAGCAAAATTTTTCAAGCGTTGGGCTCCTGTAGGGTCGCGCTGCGCGCCTGTATCCTCTGCCTGTGTATTTTTCCATTGAGCGCTACGTGCCTGTGGAGTGGTGCTGCGCTCCTAAAAAATTTTCCCGCTATGCATGAGAAGGGCACGAAACTTTGTTCAGCCACCCGGCAATGTTGCGCTCCTGCCATTGCCCGAGTCTCCCGCCGGCAGCGCTTTGCTCCTGCCATTGCTCCAACCTCTACAGAAAGGCGCGCTCAGGCAGTTGCCCACAGTGCTACGCTCCTGCCACTACTCCAGATGTTGAACGAAAGCGCGTTCAGGCACCCGACTCCCACAGCGATATGCTCCTACCTCGGTGTTGTGCTCCTGCCATGGTGCTGCGCTCCGGCCACGATGCTGCACTCCTGGCACTATTTTGAATTTTTGGCCCGAATTCAAATTCATACTGACCTGAGCTTTCCCACAAGCTTCTTGACACATTTTCTCTGATATGTTGCACTTTAAGAGGTATTTTCAACCTTTTCCTTCCTATGCATGTCTTCCTAGAGATAAGGCAACTCAGAAATTTGGAATTTGGTTTAGGAAAGTGCAATGAAATCTTAAAGAAGCCCTTGGCCTGCACACCGTTGATGCCTTGACTTTGCTAGGAAAATTCATCATCTTCTTTAGATCCTTTTCCACATCATTTCACTAGCATAATCATCCCTTTTAAAGATTATGAGGTAGGGGTAAAAAATCAAAATGTCTGAAGAGGAGAATTTTAACATTGATGAGTCAAGCCAAAGGCCTAAAAAGTAGCCAAAGAAGGGAGGGATGCCAAATAGGTTTGAGCCTATAAACATTGAAGATCTTATAACCTCCCCGACTATTTTGACATGTTTTCAAGAGTTGGGCTACTATGAATTCTGTAAAAGAGTACAAAAGCTCCAAAGTCACCCTCAGTTGACCAAGCTCTTTGCCCTAAACCTTCATGAACATCAAGTATTCCTAGCCAGGGTAAAATTTGAGTTGACTCCATATGCTATCTCTAGGGCCACTGGAATGCCTTGCATAGGAGAAAGTTGGTTCAAACAAAAGTATCTAGACCTGAGTCACTATCTCCCATTCTTGAAACCAAATTGTCAAGCTGACTATAAAACCATGTTCCCCTTATCTCATCTATTATACATATATGCTCTCCTGATGAGGATCATCATGAAGTACTTCACCTGTGAGGGTAGGTTCTTCAAAGTCTATTCATACCACATAAGGCTCCTCATGCACTTCACCAAAACCAAGCTGCTACACATGCCCTACTATCTTTGCAAAATTATTGAGAAAATGTCTTCCATCATGCAAAAAAAGCCTCCATCCCAACAAATGTCAAGCCTTTTTCATCATTCCCTCATCAAAGTGATTGTCTCACACCAACTAGAAAAACAAGGCATCCCCTAGGAGGTTTTCATCGCCCACGATGATTTCACAAATCCACAGCCCAATCCTCTTCAAAATCTGCCATTATCATCTCAAAATCCTCCTCACACACCTCCATCACCTTCCACTGACCTTGGTTCATCTTCTTCCCATGAATCATTTCCTCAAATAGACCTTCCTCATCCACCTTCCCCTAACAAATCAGAAAATGAAAAAAGTAGTGATGGCCAAGAAGAATGCAGTGAGGAAGAAGATGATGAAAATGAAGAAAATAGTGAAGAAGAGGAAGATGGAAAAAAAGATAATAAAAATGAAGAAAATAGTGAAGGCCAAGAAGAAAGCAGTAATGGCCACGAAGAAAGCAGTGATAAAAATGAAGAAAACAGTGAGGGCCATGAAGAAGGCAGTAATGGCCATCAAGAAAGCAGTAAGGAAGAGGATGATCAAAATGAAGAAAACATTCAAGGAGAGGAAGATAGTCACAAAAATAGAGATAGCCAAGAAAAAAGAAATGAGGAAAACAAAAATGACAGTGACAAGAATGGAAAAGACAGTCAAGAAACAGAGTTTAAAGTTGTTTTCCATAGGCAAGAAAATGATGACAAAGGGCCAACCAATGAAGGTACCCAAGGCAGTGACCATGAAGAACAAACAAACAGCAATAAGGAAGACCAAGAGGGTGATGATAACATGGAAGGAGGTGAAGAGAATGAAGTAGAAAACAGTGTTACAAATGCAGAGCTTGAAAAATATGATGAAGGTGTTGAAAATGATGAAGATTATGGGACAAAAACAGAGTTTAAAGAAGAAGAAAAGTAGAATGATGATGACCAAGGAGAGGCAGCCTCTCAAGGGGAGAATAGTCAACTAACCAAAGACAGTCATGGAAATTAAGATGTGCCCAACAAGGATCAGAGAGCCTCTAACATTGCAAAAACAGAGAGGGATAGTCCTAAATATGTTGATAGTGATGGTGGCATAAAGGATAGTGAAGGTTCTTGTCAAAGGGGCAGCCAAAAACAAGGTAAGGGAGATGCACACACAGAGAGCATCCATGAGGAGAAAAAAAGTCTTGAGCTCACTAGTGATCAATCTTTGTAAGTAAAACGTGTTTCCCCTTTCACCTTTACCTATCAAAGAGAAGAGAGGCATGTATTTCCTGCCTCCAAAGAGCAAGGGGCCATGCACTCTTCCTCAACTCCAATGAAAGACAAAGGCAAACAACAAGTGGAAGCGGAAGAGGACAATCATGAAGAGGAAAAATAATTTGAGCTCATTCACATACACAATGAGATGAAAATGAGAGAAGAATAGTAAACTCTCTTCTACAATACCGGAACGCACAGATCAAAGACTTGGAATTTGAGTTAGAGAGTTCTAAGATCTCATTCACTTCTTATAGATGCAGAATAAGAAAATGAGTGGCCAACTAGCCATCTATGAAGCAAGGGCACTCAAGTATCAAAAAGAGGCTCAAAGGTCACAAGTGCAGTTGAAGGAATACATGGGTGCCTATGAAGAAAGTAAGCATGAAGAGGGTCAAACTAGAAAGATACTTAGGACCATGGGTCTAAGAAAAGCATTGGCCAAGCAAAGAGAGGAAGAATAAGCCCAAGCACAACAATTTCCCCTCATCGAACTCCTTGCCATGGAAATTGAGCATAACATAGAAGCATGGCTTGAGAGAGACAACCTACATCTAGAGGACAAACTGGAGAAGGCCAACAAAGACTTGAGCTTGCAAAGGATAATGACTGAGCATTATAAACGGAGAAATCACTTTGCAAGGAAAAAGCTCAAAACTGCCCAAAATGAGGGCCGGGCACCAAAATATGAAAAGGACCAAGCTAGGCTTGGTATTTTGGCCCAATTTTCTTTGTAGGTCTCCAATGACCCATGAGGCACCTACCTACCAAATTTGAGGCAATTTGGACAACATTTTTTTTTCCAAATTTTGACCCCTAGGAGCGCAGCACCCCTTGTGCTGCGATTTTTCTCAGGGAATCTTCATGAGGAGAGGTTTAAATTTTTGGATTCCCCATCATTAGAGGAGTATTCTCATAAAATTTCAGCTCAATTGGATTTGTTTTGACCCCCCAAAAGGGTCAAAAACACTCATTTTTTCACCTTTCTACCCACTTTTCTAAGCATGTGCTGCGCTCCTGGAAGTCTTGGATTTTTCCACTTTTTGGGAAACTTACAGAGGTCAAATTGAAGATGTAAAGGTATATCTGGAAAGTATACTTCCATAGCTTTCCAAAAAGCCCATTAGCCATCAGTAAATTTTGTCTCAACAAATGATGGCTAAAACAAGTCTTTAGTCTTCAAGAAACAAATTTCCTGCAAAATTTGTGACTTCTTGCAACCTCTTTTTGTCCCTTGTCCAAAAAATTCCATTTCCCTGATATTTTCACTTCAAAACCTTCAAAATCCTATTGTTCTTGAAGAAATAAATGTTTCCTAAAGGTTCCATTTTCATCATTTTTATTCCCCCCTATTTCATCTTCATAAAATGCCTATATATCACTCATTTCCCCCTTTTATTTACCCTTCATTATCCTCTAAAAATCTCCTTTTTTCTTATTATTTACCCATCATTATCCTAAAAAAACTTCAAAAAATTCCTTTTAAACTCATAAAAAATCCTTTTTTATCGTTTAAATTACCCATTTTTCCTTATCAGAACCTTAAAAACGCCCCAAAAAGCCTCATTTTAGGCCTTTTTCACTCATATTAAAGTTTTGGGTTTTTAGCCCCTTCCAACTTAGGCCCCAGATTTTTCTCCACCATGTGACCAAGCCCTACAACCAGGCGCTTAAACCTTTCATTCTCAACCCCTCTTCCCTTAGCCCCAATTCTTCATTCTCCTACAGAACCACACTTTTTCCTTATCCCAAGCCCCCATCGCATTGGCATTTCCATTTCAAAACCTGCATTTTCTTTATAAACTTCCCACCCCAATAATAATATCCCGATGAGATCTACATCATAGATCCACAGGATCTGATGGCCCTCATTTAACCCGTCAATCGCCCCATCTCCACCATTTCCTTAGCCCTTTCTCCCCTGCCTTATCACTCCACAAATCCATCCCCACCATTGATCTTCAAAGATCAACAGCCACCATGCCTCCCTTTCTCCTCCTATCCTCCCGACTTAATTATATCTTTTTGCCCCTATAATCAAATCTCTGCCATATGAAATCCAACGGCTCTCCTTTAACCTGACATCCCAACCCCGCCAAGGCCTACCAACCACTACACAAAGCATCCACCAATATTTGGCTGCCACCTGGCTCCCACTATCCCCCTTCCACTGCGCACCTTTCCCCATCGCGCTCCTCTCCCAAAGTTGGATCTACCTCTCCAAATCCGACGGTTCCTAGGCTATTTCGCGGAACATTCTCTCTTGAGGTTTAACAACCAAAACTCAGGTGAGACCACTGGTTTTGCAGAAGCCACGCGTCGTCTTATGATTGAATCGTGTTCATTTTATAATAAACCGCTTACCACTCAATCATCGCGCGAAAACCGCCGATGATTTTCGCAAAACCACCAAGCCATTTTTCACGCCAAATTCACTTTTAAGCACGGTTTTTGCAGGTTTTCTCCATAAAACCTCCTCCACATGATTTTTCCTCCTCCACTTGTATATCTTGCTCCTCTGCACTACTCCTTTGCCTCCGCTGGCCTCCTAAGCAGTCAAAACCGTCCCTCACGGGTTTTTATAACATTTTTTGTGGTTTGTTGTAGGTTTTAAAAGGCGGATTATTAAATAAAACAGTCTTATTTCCAAGAAATAGTGGCACAGGGCCAAAGATTACCATCTCTAAAGACTAATCAACATAGAAAATAAGGTATTGGAGGTATAAAATCTGAGTATTAATCAATCTTTTATGAACACTGGTTATATCATTAAACCCTCCACAGGCCGAAGACACATGTACACCAGCAAACACATTGTTAAAGAATCAAAGGGTCAATGAATAATCAAAGTTAAAAGGGTTAATGCATAAGATTGAAGGATTAAGGTTTAATCCTACAATTTTAATGTTAAAACACAGTTTAAAGGTGAATGCAGCCAACAGGAAAATATTAAAGCTCTAAAGATGATTATAAAGGCCCAAAAGCAATATCAAGGCCTAATCAGGGTTTAAAAGTGATAAATTATGACAGATCAGTAGGAGGAAGGCTTTAAATGCCAAATCATCAAGGAAATTACTCCTCCAAAGATCAGAAATGCCACCTACAGTTTTATTTTCCTCAAAATACTACAAATTGAATGCACAGTCAGAGATATTTGTCAGAGACAGCTCAGAATTAATTTCCAGCCTACCAAAAGCCTCCAAAGTCAACAAAAGTGAATAAAGTTGATGAAAGTTAATGAAAAATTGATTAAAACAGAGATAAACATCTGAAATTTTCTCCCTAAGGCCTCCCAAAGGTCGAGAAACACTTACTCTATATTAATTGAACAAATAGACCTCCTTTCACTCCACCTCCTCAGTTCCACCTATAAATATCATGTGAGGAGTTCATTATTGTTGTTGCTTGAATACTCATTGAATGTAAATAGCTTTTGAGGTTGTTGAATCTCTGTATTGTAATTAAAGAAAGATATGCTGAGATGAGAAGTTTGAAGCTGTAAAAGACCCACTGTACTTGAATATTGTAACTGGTTTGAACATCAAATACACAAGCTGATTTATGGGATCCTGTTTTATGTCAATGGTGATGTTCCTCTTGCTGTAGTTGTTATTTTTCTCATGTTTTCCATATTTTCCACTTTCTCTGATAAGGAACAGAAAATATAGATTAGGATTTACTGTCAAGTACCCTAAATCTCACTAATAAATCTTTATCTTTATGTTTTCTGCTAATTGTGCATTTGAGGATAATTCAATAGAGTGTAATCAGTCAAGGAATGTTGGTGATTCCATTTCTTGTTGATTAAAACTTGAGATTTTGTCCTTGAATGTTATTGAAAAGCTTGCTAAGTAAAGTTGAATTAGAGAATAAAATGGTTAGCCCTGTCCTCTAGTTTCTTCTCCAAAAGTTGCTTTGAAAAGTTCCCTTAAGAGTATGTCAAAAGCAAGCTAGTTTAAAAGCACTTACCTGATCTTAGGCTACTTTTTATGTTTATCATGAATGTGTTACTTTAATAATATTTTGAAAGCAGGCTAAGTTAAAAGTCTTTACTTGATCTTAAGCTATTCTTTTTTTTTACTATTTTCCCTTGAAAGTATATCAAAAGCACGCTAGTTTAAAAATACTTACTTGATCTTAGGTTACTTTTTGTATCTTTCCATTAAGTGCATGCCAAAAGCAGGCTAGTTTAAAAGTACTTACCTGATCTTAGGTTGTCCTTTGTTTTTCTTGTGTGTTTGTTTCTTTCACAACACTTTTTATGTTTCCATATCACAAATCAATCTAAAGAATCCTTTAACATAGATGACTTGCCCCATGGACCACTCTTGAAACTTGTTGTGCAATTAAATCCTTTTGTGACTCCATAGCCCAATGGATTGACACTGTTTCTTACCTATCTTATCAACTGAACCATTCTGTCAACCTGCTCACAACTTTACCCTTCAAAAATTCTTCCTTCATTTTGATGATATTCATTCCAACCAAAACCAAAACAAACCCTTGTACTTCATAACTATCCTAATATCATATCATAAGCCTTAAAGAAATACCTTTGAAAACACATATACAGAGAAATCCCTCTTTGAATCCAGGAGGGCTAGATCCTAGGATTCCAAAGTGGTTTTTGACGTAGGCTCTGCAGCGTTTGTATTTTCCAATCTTGTAAACTATGGAGGCCTAACAGAGTGGCGACCATACTGAGGAATTTCTGAGTAAAATCCTTAAAAAAAAATACTCAGTATCCATTTAAGTAATAACAGCTTTCTTCAAGCACTACCAACTTAATGGTGATCATGATAGGACTTGTCTGAATTAGTGACAATATAAGTAACCCTTAGGATTCTAATAGACCCTCATCAAACCTTGAAGAAATCAGCTAGTGAGCCATAGAGTAGACTATGTTTGTCTCATCACCGTAGCTAAGTGTTGAAACAGGTATAGGACACTCTCACAAACAGAGGACTGTAAAAAACTCATAAAACCCAAAACATTTCAGGTTGGTATTTAAATCAATCAATGGTGGTGGACCATAAAACATTCTACCTTCAAAAGCTAAAAATTTCCACCTGGCGACTCCACATTTCTGAATTTACCTAAAGACTCGATTGGGAAACCCATTCTATCATAACATCATACAAACTCAGTCAAGGAAACTCTGAGAATTAAGTTTTCTTATTAAAGATCAGTTAGCCTATTAAAGATTGTCATACTTGGTTGAAATTTTCTTATCATTGGGTCTAAAAACACCACATAGTGGCTTCTAAAAGAATTCATACTAGAGCCTATCCTGACCCAATCCTCCTGAGATAGTTGATAATCAAGAAATTATCCTTAGGAAATCTCCTAAATCCAAGACTTCAACTATTGTCAGACCAATTCATAGAGCTAATTATGTCCCTGAAAACTTCTTAGCTCTGCAAAAAACACAAGTTGACTTGAAACCCATCCAGAACCAAGTCACTTACTGATATAGATCAGATAGACTTTGAGCCTACACACTCACCCCAATATAGTGGTGAACACACTGATAGTAGAGAAACTACCCCACCTGATCTACATTTCATTCATAATTTTGGTTTCTATCATCCTATATCTGCTCAACAGTCTCTTGTTGGTCCAAGCACTTCTATCATCCATACATCCACTATTGAAACTACTCCATTCCATCATCCCCCTCCTATCTTACATCCTCCACCTATAAACCCCCCATTTTTTCCACAACCACCTAGCATGGCAACATTGTATGTTAGATGATCCAAAAATAATTTTTATCATAGGTTATAGTATTTTAATAAAATAATTATTAATTTAAGATATTAAATTATTAATTATTATTCTAGAATATTTAATATATTTGTGAGATATTTAGAATTAGAAATTTGTTATTAAAAATTAGGACTCTAGAAAAGTGTCGTTTCCTAGGCTCTAAGTTAGGAGTGAAGTTAGTAGAGTGGTTAGAATCTCATTTATTCTAAATGGACACTTGTTTATTTTCCAAGTGATCCATAACTAGATTAAGTTAGAGCATAGAGCTTATAAATAGGTTAGTTTCCTATTTTCATTGTAATGTGTAATGAGAGAATGAGAGTGTGAGTTTACGTGTGTAAACTCCTGTAATTTGCCCTGTAATCTTTTTGCTTGATCAATAAAGTTGTGTGTCTGAGGACACTTCTGCACTTTCATGTGGTATCAAAGCCATGGTAATGCTATGAGGAGGAGATTCCAGCTCTATCAAGTCGTGGAAAACTCAACTCCGTTGAAGTGATCAGCAAAAATATTGGTATGAAATTTGCAAATTTTTTTATTGATTTTAGATATGCAAATTCTAAAATCATTTTTTTTTAAATTAGCAAATGCAAATTTGTGTGAATTTTTTGTTTCAAAGTGTTGTTGTAAAAAAAAAACTGTGGGAAAACAAGCGTTGTCAAATATCCAAACATCGTGCCAACGATTCTGCATAGTGTGTAATGAATCGATTTTGAACATCGATTCTACACTTTCATGTGGATTCTGCACATCGATTTTGAACATCGATTCTGCCATTCCAATCAGTTTCTAATCTATCTGTATCATAATATTTGGCCATTTTTTCCAAATCTCCAAGTTCATTCTGGAATTTTGGCATCGATTTATGCTCAAATCCCCTACGTTGTGCATTCTGGCATCGATTTATACATGGTTTATAAGTGGTCTGGCATCGATTCAACATTTTTTGGTCTGGCATTTGAACTAGCATCCTCCAGCAATAAGAACCAGCATTTAAACATCGATTCAAACATTTTACATTCCAAAAAATGTTTTAAAATATCAAAACCAGCGTTAAATGTGTTTGAAAAAAGTGGATTCTGCAAAACCAGCATTAAATGTGTTTGACAGAAATTTTATGAAGTGGATTCTGGCATCGATTCTACAAAACCAGTGTTAAATGTGTTTGACAGCATTTGAAAGCAGCTTTAAAATTAGTGTTTGACAACGGTGTTCATTCCAGCATGTTGGAACAGCTTTTAATAGGCTTCAATCCAGCGTTTTCATTGGCATTAACTTCTGATTTTTTTGAAGCATTTTAATTGGAATCGAATTTCATTGTCTGCATTTTAAAACAACGTTTTACAATATTTAATTGCCCTCAAAATATTGTGGACCAGAACCAGCGTTTTTTTTAGAGTTTTTTCATGTGGCGGACCAGCGTTCAGTTGAGTTTAAGAACAATGTTTTCTGAAATATAGATTCAACAATCCCAGCACTGAAACCAACGTTGCAATCTGCAATTGAAAGCGCTGAAACTAGGTTTTTGCAATATATCATTGAAGCAAATTGTTCACATTGTAATTGGTTTTTTTTTAATTGTGATTTGTAAATGAAATCATATTTGGAGAGATAAGGAAGTTCTTTGTGGCAGATTGGGAGGAATTTGGAGAAATAAGTAGAATTTTTTTTTGTAACATTTTCTAATTGGAGTAATAAGGGTATTATTTTTTTTGGAGTAATAAGGAGTTTTTTGTTTTGTAAATTTGTTTATGGAGTGAAAGTGTGACTCAAAGTATTTTTACTTTGAGGGGGGGTAACTTTTTTTTTACCAGATTGTGCAAAAGCACCATTGTAAAAATCAAATTTTGAAAGTTGCCCTGTAAATATTCGAGAAATTGACTAGAGCCAAGTGCAAAGCTCAGTCAATTTTCTCCTGTTTCGACGACTATTCGATGGTCAAGTCCAAGCCCCGATAGTTTGTTTTTTGCATCGTGTGTTGCTGGTGTGTTGCGCATCTTGATATTTTTTGGAGCTTGATTCGTGGTGTGAAGTCTTAACACTACAATGTATAAGTTGATTAATTTCTTTTCTGATTCCGACAAACTTGAAGGCTCGAAATCTTACAAAACATGGCAACGCCTCATCGAAAGCACTCTTGTTTATAATGAACTATGGCATGATATTTTTGATGGAGATGTAAAACCAAATAAACCTATAGATGCATTTGCGCTAGCAAAATCGGAAGTTAAAAATTCCAAAGCATTAGCTCTCATTAAATCCTCTGTCAATGATGAAATGTATGTCCATATCGAAAATGATAAAGATGCATGGTTTGCTTTGAGAAATTTTAAAGAGTTGTTTGATACTCATCCTCAATCAAAAAGAGTTGATCTACAATTAAAATTGTTGCATCAAAAAATGACTGAAGAAGGAGATATTCTTGAATAAATTTCCAGACTTAAGAATATTAAGCAAGAAATTGTTAATGTTGGTTTTCAAGCAGTTGATGATAGTTTTATGGTCACAATTTTAATTGCTAGGCCTCCTTCTTCCTACACACATTTTTTAGAAACTCTACAGCTCACTGGAAAGTTAGAAAAGCTAAAGTTTGATGAGCTCTGTGAAATTTTGACTCAACATGATAAAACTTTTGGGAAGAAAAAGAAAGTTGGTGAAGATGTTTTTCTCACAGAAGCCAGTACTAGCAACTCCCCAGCTGACAATTCCAAAAACAAAGGCAAAGGTAATTTTAATCAAAATCAAGCAGCGCAAGGTCGTGGTTGCAGTCAACACAGAGGAAACAACTCCAACAGAGGCTCCAATCCAGGCAGAAACAATTCTCAAGACAGAGGCAACGATCAAAACAGAGGATCTCAGCAAGGCATAGGACAGAATCTAGGAAGAGGACAATCTCAAAATAGAGGACAAAGTAGAGGTCGAGGACAGTCTCAAGCCAGAGGACAGTCTCAAGGAAGAAGAACTGATTTGAGTCAAGTTGTTTGCTGGCGATGTAAGAGAGTTGGTCACTATGCTTCAGATTATCGCACATCTATCAATAAAATTTCTAAGTTTCAACAGCCTTCAGCACAGTTTGCAAATGATCAAGATCAAGATGATAATGACTCAGAATATGTCTTCACTTCTTCACCAACAATCCAACTTTCCTCTTATGTTAAGAGTGATTATGAAGATGCTTGGATTTTGGATTCAGGAGCAACTCAGCACATGACCTGTAGACGATATTTCTTTTGGAATTTTCAAGAGTGCCATCTTAACTCCATCTTTCTAGCAGATGATACAAAAAATATGGCTTATGGAAAAGGTGCAGTCAAAGTTTTTCTCCCTGACATTGGAGAAAATTTGATTTCCAATGTGTGGTATGTACCCACCTTTAAGAAAAATTTGTTGTCCTTGGTCATGATTTGACAAGCAGGACATCAAATAATTATGGAAGATGGATTAGTTAAGATTAATTCAGTCAAAAAAAACTTCCAAACAGTGATGACAGGGTATGAAGATGAAAAATTGTTAAGGATGAAAGGAACAGTTATTCCAAGGCATTCTGATTTTGTAGGGGCAGTTTCTACAGGAATTTCATCTATGATATTATGGCATGTAAGATATGGAAATTTGAATTTTGATAGTCTTTCTCAATTGCAGAAACAAGGGATGGTTAAAGGACTTCCGACTTTCAACAAAGAAAACGTTAAATGTGAAGCTTGCATTTATGGCAAACAGAGTCGAGAAAGTTTTCCAACAAGTACTTGGCGCACAAACAGGCTGCTGCAACTAGTTCAAAGTGATGTGTGTGGTCCACTGCAACCTTCATTAGGTGGTTGCAAATATTTCTTGCTATTTATTGATGATTTCAGTAGAATGACCTGGGTTTACTTTTTGAAAAACAAGTCAGAAGCATTTGAGAAATTTAAAATTTTTTGACAACTTGTTGAAAATGAAGCCAAAGAAAAGATAGGTACTCTCAGGACAGATAACGGGGGAGAATTCAACTCAAATTAATTCAAAACTTATTGCAGTGAAAATGGCATCAAAAGGCATCTTACAAATGTTTACACTCCACATCAAAATGGAGTCGTAGAAAGGATGAATCGCACATTGTTAGGCATGGAAAGATCCATGTTAACTTTCAAAGGGTTAAGTTGAACATATTGGGAAGAAGCAATCCATACAGCTGTCTATCTAAGAAACAGATCTCCAACTGCTTCGTTAGAAGGAATCACCCCTTATGAAGCTTGGTTTGGTTTCAAACCTAAAGTTAAACATCTTCTAGTTTTTGGATCCATCTGTTATGCCTTAGTTCCCAAAGAAAAGAGAACTAAGCTTGATTCAAGAAGTTTAAAATGCACCATGATTTGCTATTTAGATGAAAAGAAAGGGTATCATCTTTTGACCAATGGAAAATTGATTGTAAGCAGGGATGTCATTTTTGATGAAACAGAGAGTAGGAGTGTTGAAGAAATCGAAAGTATTCTTCACAAGTTAGAAACTAAGGGCAGTAAAAGGAAAGGAAATATGCAAAGTCAACCAACTTCACCAAATTGGTATGAACTTGATTTTCCTTCCTCTGAAGAAGAGTCATCCAGTCCAACTACTTCAACAAAGTCATCTAGCAGTTCATCAGCGTCTCCAAGCAACAGTAGTTCTTCTGACAGTGATTCTCCAGATTCACCACCTGAACGACGAACATCAGTTTACATCAATCCCCTCTATAATTATGGTGACTTCTCAGAACCTCAAACAAGTGAGCAACAACTTCCAAAATGGGCAATTCAACTCTTGCAAGATGTAAGGCCTAATGAACAAAACAAAATAGGAACAAGGGCATTAAAACGAAATGAAGGCAATTTTGCTTTAATAGCAAATGATTTCACTGAACCTTCTTCTTTTCAAGAGGTAGTAAAACATAAAACATGGCAACAAGCAATGGTTGATGAATATCAGGCAGTTCAAGACAACAACACTTGGCAACTTGTTGATTGTCCTCAGCATGTTAAACCTATTGGATGCAAATGGGTTTATCGAATTAAGTACAAGAAAAATGGTGATATGGATAAGTATAAAGCACGCCTTGTTGCTAAAGGATTTGCGTAGTAGGAAGGGATCGATTATGAGGAGACCTTTGCTCCCACAACCAAATGGAACACCATCTGCCTTACACTTGCCTTAGCAGCTCAGAAAGGGTGGAAAGTTCATCAAATGGATGTCAAAAGCACTTTTCTCAATGGGGACTTACAGGAAGATGTATACATGACACAACCACCAGGGTTTGAAGTTAAAGGGCAAGAATATAAAGTCTACAAATTAATCAAGGCTTTATATGGATTAAAACAAGATCCCCGCGCCTGGTATGCCAAAATGGATGAATACCTTCGCAAATTTAGTTTTCATCGTAGTGAATCTGATGATACTTTATATGTGCGCCAACAGGGAAAATATCTGGTCATTCTCATTATGTATGTTGATGATTTGATCATTACAGGAAACAATGATGATCACATTGAACAGGTGAAAAAGGAGTTGCATGCAGGTTTTAAGATGATAGATTTGGGACTACTTCACTACTATCTTAGAGTTGAATTATTCCAACGTCCACATCAAATATTCATTTCTCAGAGTAAATTTTGCAGCAGAAATTGTTCAGCGATTTGGAATGCAGGATTGTAAGCCTGTCCTTACCCCTATGGAACAAAACTTAAAACTTTCAAAATTTGAAGGGGGGGAAAGAGTGGACAACACGACTTACAGACAGTTGATTGGCAGCTTGATTTATTTGAAAACCACTCGTCCTGATCTATCTTATGCAGTCAATATTCTTTCACGTTTTATGCAGGAACCATTAGACAGCCATTGGAATGCAGCCAAAAGAGTTCTTCGATATATCCAAGGAACAAAAGATTTTGGTCTTCTTTACAAAAAGACTAAAAATTTTGTACTTGGTGGATTTTCTGATGCCGACTTTGCTGGCAGTATTAATGACAGGGCATCAACCTCAGGTTACTTAATGAACATGGGGTCAGCAGCAGTTTCCTGGAGTTGCAAGAAGCAAAGTACAGTGGCCACTTCTTTAGCAGAAGTAGGGTACATTTCAGCATGGGAAGCAGCATGTGAGATTGTTTGGTTATGTCGAGTTTTATAGGACTTGGGGATTCCTCCAGCAGAAGCTACTTCATTATTCATCGACAATCAATCAGCAATAAAGCTTGCCAAGAATCCAGTTTTCCATTCAAAGACAAAGCATGTGGACACCAAGTATCATCATATCATATCTCTCATTGCAAAGGACGTCATCAAGCCAGTGTTTTTCCCTTCAGAAGATCAGACCTCCGACATTTTCACAAAACCTCTTGGTAGAATAAAGTTTACTAAGTTCAGGGATGAACTTGGTATCTGTTGCAATGTATCTTTGGATCATAGGGGGGAATGTTAGATGATCCAAAAATATTTTTTATCATAGGTTATAGTATTTGAATAGAATAATTATTAATTTAAGATATTAAATTAATAATTATTATTCTAGAATATTTAATATATTTGTGAGATATTTAGAATTATAAATTTGTTATTAAAAATTAGGACTCTAGAAAAGAGTCGTTTCCTAGGCTCTAAGTTAGGAGTGAAGTTAGTAGAGTGGTTAGAATCTCATTTATTATAAATGGACACTTGTTTATTTTCCAAGTGATCCATAACTAGATTAAGTTAGAGCATAGAGCTTATAAATAGGTTAGTTTCCTATTTTCATTGTAATGTGTAATGAGAGAATGAGAGTGTGAGTTTACGTGTGTAAACTCCTGTAATTTTCCCTGTAATATTTTTGCTTGATCAATAAAGTTGTGTGTCTGAGGACACTTCTGCACTTTCATGGTATGCTCCTCTAGTCCTTCCTTTACTTTTATTCAATCTGCCATAGGACTATCAGTCCAAGATTCCATTATATGATTTTAGTAGTTCCATTACTACTCAAATACATGTGGACAAGATGGATAACTATTTTGATAGAAATGAGATAGATGACGAAACTGTTAAACTCATATTGTTTGCTCAAAGTTTAGGGGGAGAAGCAAGAAAATGGTTCGAAATCTTAACCCCTAATAGTATTAATGATCTCCAAGCTTTCCATCAGACATTCCTAAACAAATGGGAGGTCAGAAAAATCCCTCTCCAAATACTTTCAGATTACAACAATCTCAAAAGAAACACTGGGGAAAGTGTTCAAAATTATTGCACTAGGTTCAATAGTGTTTATAATGCACTACCCCCAGATTTGAAACCTCCACCAAGGCTCAGCTTTGGCCAAATTCCCTAAAGGATTTGATCCTGAAATGGCCTATCAACTAAGAGAAAGGGATCCCTTTACCTTGGAAGACATGCAGAAGGGAGCTCTTGCTATGGAAGTAAATCTGATTGAGAAAAGAGCTAGGATGAGGAATGAAAAGAAAATATCTTTTAGGGAGGAAACTGCACCTTCCACATCTAGCTCAAAAATGGAAAGAATGATGGAGGAAATGATGAAGAGGATGAGCATATTTGAGAGAGCACAATCTAGAGAAAATCAATCAGCTCCCCAAAATAGAAATCAGTCTCAAAATCAGAATCATAACTTTAGGAGAAATCAACCTCAAAACAGACAAAGAGAGGATGATCAACAGATCAGACCTCCTTTCCAAGAAAATTTTGTTAATGAGGATGAAGAGACAAATGAACAAATAGATGATGACAACATAAACATGTTGGGAGTAAGAAATGAGGATTCTGATTTCCTCCATGAAAGAAAACAAGGTTTACATACACCCTATGATGATAGAAGATTAGAAACTGATTATTATGAACAAGACTCTGAAAATGCCATCATAGGATCACCTCAACAATATGATCTAAGAAGTAAAAAGAATTAAGAAACTCCCAGGAAAAAAACCTCTGATAAATTTGCCAAAAATAGCCCTGAAAATGCTTCTAAAAAGACAGCAGGAAATCATAAAACAATGGCTGAAAGTTCTGATCCAAACAAGGGAGAAAACACCCAAGTCAATGAAAAACAGAGTGTTGACCCTAGCAGCACTAGTATTTCAGCTAATGCTCCTGAAAAAACCATTTTAACTGTTGTAAATAGTAGAAATCATCAAGATGATTTTGCTGATGAATCAGTGACTAAAAGGCTGAATCAAACTTTTTGAAAAATCAGATTCCCTTTAACCTAGAGAGTGAAATTGCCAAAATTAAAATCTCTGTCCCACTCACTAAGTTAGTCACTCAAAATGTATATAGATTTCAAGTTTTTAAAGCTCTGAACATAGAAGAAATTCATGACACTGTTAACTTAAATGATGATACACCAGAGCTTCTGTTTGGTCCTAAAATTGAAGGAAAATTCCAAGAATGAACTACCCCTCCATTCTACATCAGTTTGAACATCCATGATAACATTTTTCACAATGCCATGATTGATTCAGGGGCATCACACAATCTCATGCCTAAAGTAATCATGGAAAAACTAGGCCTTGAGGTAACTAGACCTTATAAGGATTTATATTCCTTTGATTCAAGTAGAGTAAGATGCCTAGGCCTTATAAAAGATCTCTATGTTAACTTAGCTCAAATCCTAACCAAAAACTTAGTAATGGACATTGTAGTGGCTGATATACCCCCCAAATATGGCATGCTTATTTCAAGATCATGGGGTGCTAAGTTATAAGGCACTATGCAGATGGATATGACTTATGCCACCATCCCTGTCTTAAGTCAACCTAAAAGATTCTATAGGGAAACACATATGAAATACATTGTGAGTAACCAAGAAAGACCAGAAAACTCCCCTCTTTATTCCATTCACACTAACCTTGACTCATTTATTCTTTTCAGTGATGAGATTCCTAATGAGCAAGAGTTAATCAATGAAACATCAGCCCATGTAGTAATCACTCCACATCCAAACATAGGGGAAACCATATATGAAAAGGAAAATAAGGAGAAAACTAAAAAACAGTTTGCAAAATCAAGAAATTAGAGCAAACAGATCACAAGTCTTGAGGTCCTGAACAGTTATAAACACAATACAGATCATGAAAATAAAAAATTAAAACCTCAGAATATTGAAAATCTTGAGGAAGAAAACAAATTTCATCATAGTACAAATCCACAAGAGCAACACAGTGACAGATTAGACAAACTAAACAGAGAGGACAACAATGAGGTAAATGACAAATCAGAAAACAGACCTCTTTAGAGCATGAGTTTTGATGGGTCTTGCACTAAAACTGGTGCAGGAGCAAGAATATGGGTGCATAACACTAAAAACAATCATGCTGAGGGTCATTACTATAGATTAAACTTCCAATGTACAAAAAATATAGAAGAGTATGAAGCTCTCCTTTTAGGCCTACATTTATTGAAGAAATTAGGGGCCAAAAGAATAAAATTTGATGGGGATTCAGAATTGATAATTAGGCAAGTAAATGGGGAATACACTGCTAAACATCCCAGACTTAGAGCCTATAGAGATGATGTCATGGACTTGTTAATAACATTTTTTGAATTCAAACTTATCTTTGTCCCAAGGAACCAAAACATTATGGCTAATGGATTATCCTTTACTGCTAGAACTTGTCTAACACCTTATGAAACCAAGCAATGCACTTACCCAGGTTAAATATAGACTAGTTGTCCCGGATAATGAAAGATGCTGGCAAGTTTTTTATCGAGATAAACAAATAGAAGACTTCCTACAGTCCAAAAATGAATTTGACATACTAAATTTAGATTCAAATTATGAACAAGACTGTCCTACTAAAGAAAACCCACTTTCTGAAGAGGAAAAATCTCCTGACATTGCTGAAATAAATCTGTTAACCCACCAACCCAAACATACAATAGAAAATAGCACAGGTTTAGAAAATGAAGACTTAGAAGTGTTGCAATCTAAATATCACAGCTTGCCAAGAGGACTGGTCCCATTAGAAAAATTGTTTGACTTGAATGATGATGCCAAAAAAGCCAAAACTGGAACCTATTGAAACTGAAGTGGAGGAATGCAACATAGGCAGTGAGGAAAAGCCAAAAATGATCAAACTATCTAAAACACTGCCAGCTCACATTAAACTGAAATACATTGAGCCTTTTAAAGAATTTTCTGATGTGTTTGCATGGAGTTATGAATATATGAAATCATATGATAAAGAAATAATTCAGCATAAGATACCCCTCAAAGAAAACTAGAAGCCTTTTAAACAAAAATTGCACAGAATTAACCCTGTTCAATTACCTCTGGTAGAGAAAGAAATTAGAAAAATGTATGATGCTGGAATTATAGTACCTGTTAGATACTCAGAGTGGGTGTCTAATCTTGTATCTATTAGGAAGAAAACAGGATAAATAAGGCTTTGCATTGACTTTAGAAACTTAAACAAAGCCTCATTAAAGGACAATTATCCCTTACCCAAAATGGATCATATCTTACAAAGGGTAGTAAGTTCTAGAATAATTTCTTTGCTAGATGGCTTCTCAGGTTACAATCAAATATTGGTACATCCTGATGATCAACTTAAAACAGCCTTTACTACACCTTGGGGTACTTTCATGTATTAAAAAATGCCCTTTGGTTTAATGAATGCTGGTGACACATTTCAGAGAGCCATGGATATTTCATTTTCAGAAGAAATAGGTTACTTCATAGTGATTTACTTAGATGACATTACTTTCTATTCTAAAATAGATGAAGAACACCTAATACACTTGAGAAAAGTCTTTGAAAATGCAAAAAATTTGGGTTATCTTTAAATCTAAAGAAAACATTGTTTGGTCTCCAAGAAGGTAAAATTCTTGGACATATCATATCAAAAGAGGGAATAAGGATAGATCCAAAGAGGATTGATAGTATATTGCAAATCAACCATCCTAGAAACATCAAGGAACTTCAATCTTTCATTGGAAAGATTAATTTCTTGAGAAGGTTCATACCCAATCTAGTTGAACTCCTTAGAAACATGACAAACATTCTTAAAAGAGAAGAAGGATTTAAATGGACCTTAGAAGAAAAGGAGTCATTTGAGCTGGTAAAACGAGCACTTAACAAAACACCAGTTCTCATTAGTCCTGATTTTACAAAGGATTTTTTCATTTTTTTCATTTGCATTAGAACACACAGTAGTTGTTGTCTTATTACAGAAAAACTTGAATGGACAAGAGAAGCCAATTGCATTTTTCAGCAAGGCATTAAGAGATGCACCTAAGAAGTACAATATAATGGAAAAACAAGCCTTTTCCTTAGTCAAAGCCTTAAAAGACTTCAGAGTTTACATTTTACACTCCCACATTATAGCATTTGTGCCTCATTCATTTGTAAAAGACATATTGACCCAAGATCCAGATGGCAAAAGAGGAAAGTGGATTGTTGTAATTTTATAATATGACTTGGAAATAAAACCCACAAAGCTCATAAAAGGTAAAGGACTAGCAAGACTTATGGTTGAATCCAACTTTCAAGCTCTTGATATAAACATGTTTAATGCATTAGATGAACAAGAGGATTTGACAAGTCCAATTATTGAAGATAATTTTTTAAATTCATCTTGGTATGCTGATATTTTGTATGTTTTTCTCAATCTAAATGTCCCTCCTAGTTTTTCAAAAACAAAGGCAAGATTCTTAAAGTTAAAAGCTATAAATTACTGCATTTTGGATAGATGTTTATATTGGAAAAATGCTAGTGGATTATTGCTTAAATGTTTTCCTAACAATGATGCAAATAAGATCAAGCACGAATTTCATGAAGGAGAATGTGGAGGCCACCTCTACTGGAAGTCAACTGCTAACAAAATCCTTAAAGATGGTTACTACTGGCCCACTCTCTTTCAAGATGTCCACAAAATTATTACTGCCTGTCACAAATGCCAAATTTTTTAAGGCAAAAGAAAACTGCTTCCCTTACCTCTGCAACCAATCACTGTTGAAGCTTCTTTTCAGCAGTGCGGTCTAGACTTCATTGGGGAAATGCATCCTGCCTCATCTGCCCAATATAAATGGATTCTCATAGAAACAGAATATTTTACCAAGTGGATAGAAGCCATCCCATCTAGGAATGCCACAGATTCAGTCATCATTTCATTCCTTGAAAACCATATACTATCTAGATTTGGCTACCCTAGGAAGATCATAAATGATAATGTTGCTGCATTTGGATCTAAAAGGATGGTGGAATTCTGTTATAAATATCAAATTATATTGGGTCATTCTACAGCTTATTACCCTCAAGGTAATGGGTTGGCAGAATCATCAAATAAAAGTTTGGTAAACATTATCAAGAAGTTGTTGGAAGATAACAAGAAGTCATGGCACAGTAAGCTAGTACATGCATTATGGGCAAACAGATTGACAGTCCAAAAGTGTTGTGTAACTAGCTCCAAAAATAGAAGAAAAAAGATATCAACGCCTTAGAAGTAAGCCACTTCGAAGGGGCAACCTCCAATACATTACATAAATGAACAATTCTTGGATGATACAAATGAACAAAACCTCCTTCTATATATTGGAGTCCATGGGGCCACAATATAATCCTAGTGGGCCACAATGTAATCCTAGCCGACCTGACAATAATAATGTAAGGGCACAATAATAACAATATGGGGGTTACATGGGTACAAAAATAACAATAAGTGGGGCTACACTAACATAATAAGGGACTACACTATTAATATAGGGACTTAACATGCCCCTCTCCTTCAAACAAGTGTTGTCCTCAACGCTTTATTATTTATTGATGCTTCTGTATAAAATTCTCATCCTCCCATGTGGAATCTTCTACAGGAAAGTTCTTCCACTTGCTGAGATACTCTGAAATTGATCGTACTTGTTGATTTCTTGTTTTTGTGACTGCTTCAGAACTTCTTTCGATGTGATGTTGATATTCCTGTTGTTTCATTAGATTCTGCACCAAAGTTAGGTTATCCTTTGAGAGTTGGAGAACTTGTTGTTGATGCTCGATGTCATCTTCCACTAATTTATCATCCATATTAGCTATTATTTTATCCTTCAAACCATCCAAATTAGCCTCCATTTCTTCTTTTAAACCATCTATGTCATCTTCTGTTGCTCTTCGTAAGATCGAAATTTGTTGCACTTGGTACTGTAATTTTGATATCTCATATTGCAATTATTCCACTTCATGCATCATAGTATAGATTTATGAGGGCTTAATGGGTGTTGAATTATTTTTAGGAGGAATTTCAAAATTCAATATTGAAATATATGCTCAATAGGCCCTTGGAATCACTTCAAACTGATTTTTCAAACAAGATTTATGCAATTCGGGAAAAACAATACACACCTTTTACTTTCTTTTGAGGAGCTCGATATTAGAATTGGATTATCTCTGTGATTGCGACTCTTCAATATCTAAAATTTAGCAATGAAATAGCCCTCTAAATTCTCTTTTGAATGCCATAGGTCTGACCTGATTTGGATTCTCCAAGACAAAGTTGTGTCCAATCTCCCACAATGACCTAATTATGGACTGATTCAGTAGAGAAAACTTGTACGACTTGCCACATGTCACTGTTTTGTCTTTTGTCTCTAAAATTGATATCCAAGAAACTAAAGTCTGTGTACTTGCGACAAATTTACGGCACTCAAATCCACTGCCTAGAGAGAGAATTATTGAACTTTTCCCACGATCACCTCTTTGAGATGAAATTCAGGAGCCTGAAAAAGCACTACCTTCCACAGATCATATCTCCAAAAATATTGTGAACCAAGCTCTGAAATGTTTTGATGAATTTCCTCAGGATTTCAGCTTCGCACCATACGAATTTCAGATTCTGAACCTTCGTAGAAAAAAATTTATAGCGCAAATGCCACGATGACCTGTTTAGGATCTTGAAAAAACACCTAACTTCCACAGATGATATCTCCGAAAATATTGCGAACCAAGCTCTGAAATTTTTAGAAAATATTCCTCAGGATTTCATTTTTGCACCCTAAAAATTTCAGCTTCTGAAACTTCGTAGAAAAAAAAGTTATAGCGAAAATGCCACGATGACCTGTTTGGAGCAGCGAAACCCTAGAATCCAAAGCTCTGATACCAAATGCTGTGTAACCAGCTCCAAAAATAGAAGAAAAAATATATCAACGCCTTAGAATTAAGCCACTTCGGGGGGGCAACCTCCAATACATTACATAAATGAACAATTCTTGGATGATACAAATGAACAAAACCTCCTTCTATATATAGGAGTCCATGGGGCCACAATATAATTCTAGTGGGCCATAATGTAATCCTAGCCGACCTGACAATAATAATGTAAGGGCACAATAATAACAATATGGGGGTTACAGGGGTACAACAATAACAATAAGTGGGGCTACACTAACATAATAAGGGACTACACTATTAATATAGGGACTTAACAAAAAGTCAATTGGGATGTCTCCTTATCAGCTATTTTATGGAACTGATGCAATATTTCCAACCAGTTTAGGAGTGTCAGTCATGAATTTGATCCAAGAAGTACAGTCTGAAGATGATGATATGAAAAGAAGAATAAACCAGAATATACATCTACAACAAACCGGAGAGGAAGTATACATTAGAGCACAACAACTACAAGAGAACATCAAGAAGTTGTTTGACAAAAGAACCAAGGCAAGTGATTCTAAATTGGTGATAAAGTTTTAAAATGGGATTCAAGAAGATAAGATAAGGGAAAAAATGGAAAGTTTGATAATTTATGGAAAGGCCCTTATCTGATTCAATCTACTGTTGGAAATAATGCATTATTTTTACAAGAGTTGGATGGAGCTGAATTTTTTGGAGGTCCTGTCAATGGCAGGATGCTCAAACATTACTTATATTAGTTGATATTTTATTTTCAGAGCTTTTTGTTTCATTGTATATAACACTTCTTTTTGAATTTAAAAAAAAAAAATACAAAAACAATAGAAAAAGAGAAAAAGAGGGAAGAAATAACAAAAGAAAGGTACAGCCCCATACCAAAAAGAAAGGAAAATCTAAAAGTGTGCAAGCTTAAATGCCACTACCAAAAAGAACACTGCTATTTAGTCATACAACCTAATCATGACTAGATAGATTTAAATTTACTGTTGATAGGTTAGTGAATCAGATTTTCCAAAATGTTTAATATTGGTTTATCAGTAGATTAGGTTAGAATAGAAAGAAATGGCTCTAATCAGACCAAAATCTGAGCCAAAGAAGAAGAAGAGAACTGGTTCAAACATGTTTAAAATCTGAACCCAGTAAGAATAGAAAAATAACAGCTCTAAAAAGATCAAAACCGGAGCTGAAAGAAAGAATGAAGGATGATTTTTGTTTTTCAGATCTTGAGCCTTCACAGTTTTGATTTAAATTTCTGCAAATAAAGTATATGTGCGGCTTGTACATACAGCCATAGACACCATGGAAAATCAAACAGTCTAATCATGATTTGACTGTGTTTAAATTTATGTTTTAGAAAATAGAGAATAAAATATGCCAGACAGTTTAATCCTGGCAGATAGTAGCTTAGGTAGAGAATTTATGATTTCAACTGCTTAATCTGAACTCATGGAAGGAATAATGGTAGATTTATATTAGTTTTCTGCTTTCAATAAAAGAATAAAATATTGATGATAAAGTTTGGCAAGTCCAAGTGCGCCTTATGAAGAAATTTTTTTAGGAAAAGTAGGTTGTGTAGGTAGAATGATTGGAAGAAATTTGTTTGCTGATATAAAGTACTGACCATCTTTCTAAGCAGCATGATCAAGGAAGAAAATTTTTTCAATGGATAAAGGCATAGGTCTATATCCCAGAGATCAATTTCTAAAGTTCTTGAAACCTCCAAGGAGTTGCCATCCCCAAGTGGAGTCACTGTTAGCCATCAGTAAATTTTTTCTTAGCAAATGATCGCTAAAAAAAGTCTTTAGTCTTCAAGAAACAAATTTCCTGCAAAATTTGTGACTTCTTAAAGCCTCTTTGTGTCCCTTGTCCAAAAAATTCCATTTCCCTAATATTTTCACTTCAAAACCTTCAAAATTCTGTTGTTCCTGAAGAAAAAATTGTTTCCTAAAGGTTCCATTTTCATCATTTTTATTCCCCCCCATTTCATCTTCATAAAATGCCTATATATCACTCATTTTCCCCTTTTATTTACCCTTCATTATCCTCTAAAAACCTCCTTTTCTCTTCTTATTTACCCATCATTATCCTAAAAAACCTTCAAAAAATTCCTTTTAAACTCATAAAAAATACTTTTTATGGTTTAAATTACCCATTTTTCCTTATCGGAACCTTAAAAATACCTCAAAAAGCCTCATTTTAGGCCTTTTTCACTCACATTAAAGTTTTGGGTTTTTAGCCCCTTCCAGCTTAGCCCCCAGCTTTTTCTCCGTCATGTGACCAAGCCCCACAGCCGGGCGCTTAAACCTTTTTTTCTCAACCCCTCTTCCCTTAGCCCTGGTTCTTCGTTCTCCCACAGAACCGTGCTTTTTCCTTATCCCAAGCCCCCATTGCATCAACATTTCCATTTCAAAACCCGCATTTTCTTTATAAACTTCCAACTCTGATAATAATATCCCGATGAGATCTACACCATAGATCCATAGGATCCGATGGCCCTCATTTAACCTGTCAATCGCCCCATCTCCGCCATTTCTTTAGCCCTTTCTTCCCCACCTTATCACTCCACAAATACATCCCCACCGTTTATCTTCAAAGATCAACGGCCACCATGCCTTCCTTTCTCCCCATATCCTCCCGAATTAATTATATCTTTTCGCCCCTATAATCAAATCTCCGTCGTCAATCTATGAAATCCAACGGCTCTCCTTTAACCTGACATCCCAACCCCGCCAGGGCCTACCACCCACTACGCAAATCATCCACCAATATCTGGCTGCCACCTGGCTCCCACTATCCCCCTTCCACCGCGCGCCTTTCCCCATCGTGCTCCTCTCCCACCGTTGGATCTACCTCCCCATATCCGACGACTCCTGGGCTATTTCACGCAACATTTGCTCTTGAGGTTTAACAACCAAAACTCATGCGAGACCGTTGGTTTTGCAGAAGCCACATGTCGTCTTATGATTTAATCGCGTTCGTTTTATAATAAACCGCTTACCACTCAATCATCGTGCGAAAACAGCCGACGGTCTTCACAAAACCACCAAGCCATTTTTCGCGCCAAATTCACTTTTAAACCTGGTTTTCACAGGTTTTCTCCATAAAACCTCCTCTGCATGATTTTTCCTCCTCTGCCTATATATCCCGCTCCTCTGCACTACTCCTCCACCTCCGCTGGCCTCCGAAGCAATCAAAACCCTCCCTCGCAGGTTTTTATAACATTTTTTGTGGTTTGTTGTAGGTTTTAAAAGGCGGATTATTAAATAAAAATAGTCTTATTGCCAAGAAACAGTTGTAGGTTTTAACCCTGAACAGAAATATCTACACACGATTCTTATAACAGAAAATAAACAATAGCAAGAGCATAAAACATAAAACAGATAAACACAGAGATTTTCCCCTGGATCCCAAATCGGGACGACCAGCTTGATTTTTCATTATATTCCTTTTAGTGTTACAACACATATATATACATGCCGGAGCATACATAAACCCCAATCCATTAACCCCGGATTAGAACATAACCGTAGTTCCCTTGACCGGATCTACAAAAATACCAGGGGCCGAAAACCATCGAACCCCAAAACCATGTGCAAAACCATGCACAAAACCATGGGCGGATCCGCCTATGAGTGGGTCCGCACAAAAAACAAATTTTGGCTGGGGCGCTGCCTCGGACCCTAACGGTGGGGATTGCTTCGCCCCTCGTGACCCCCCAGCTACGCCCGATGCAACATACAGCGCGTGGGGCTAATTGTGGAAAGAATATAACACATACCCAACATTCTCCCACTTGTTGTTTTCTTGCCACGGGGGGCCACAGGAGAGCTTAGTCATTTGGCCAATTCTTCAACACCCATTGTTTCTCTACACCAAGAGAACTTCTGAGTGCTCACAGACTTCGTCAATGCATCTGCAACATTCTTCAAAGTGTCCACCTTTACCAGCAACACCCTTTTAGCCTCAGCCATATCTCTAACAAAGTGATATTGAACATCAATGTGCTTTGTCTTTGAATGATAAGCAGGGTTCTTAGCCAAGAAAATTGCACTTTGGCTATCACAGTCTATCCTTATAGCTTGTTGTACCAACCCCATACTTGAACACAATCTCTGCAACCAAATTGCTTTCTTGCTTGCATGAGTGGCTGCTATGTATTCTGCCTCTGTAGTTGAAAGAGCCACTACAGACTGTCTTTTACTCATCCAACTGACTGCGCCTCCAAATAGGCTAAACACATACCCACTTGTAGATCTTATTTGGTCCAGATCTCCAGCCCAGTCTGCATCAACAAAACCATGAATGTCAAACATTCTTTCCAATCCTGGTCTTCCCTGGTAGCACAAGCCATAATCACTAGTGCCACGTAAATATCTGAAAACCCGCTTCACTGCTGTCCAATGCTCCTTCCCCGGGTTTGACATAAACCTGCTCAATACTCCCACTGCATGTGCAATGTCTGGTCTAGTACAGACCATTGCATACATCAAGCTACCCACTGCACTTGCATATGGAACACAGGACATATCCTCATCTTCTTCTTGTGTCTTGGGACACTGTTCAGCAGAAAGCTTTGCACCTACAGGAATAGGAACACTCACCGGTTTACTATCCTGCATATTGAACCTCTGCAATATAGTCTCGACATACTTCCTCTGGTTTAACCAGAGCTTCCTCTTTTCTCGATCTCTGTTAATTTCCATGCCCAAAATATAGTTTGCAGCACCAAGATCCTTCATGTCGAATTTGGAGAACAGTTGGGTCTTCAAATCTTGGATAATTTCTTTGTCATTTCCAATCAACAACATATCATCCACATACAAGACCAAATAAATAACACGGTCACCAATTAATTTAAAATAAACATAGTGATCCTCCTTGCTTCCGGTGAAGCCAAGTCCCAGTATATAGGTATCAAATTTCTGATACCACATCCTTGGTGACTGTTTTAACCCATACAGAGACTTCTTCAACCTGCATACCAGTTCTTTCTTACCCTTCACCATAAAGCCTTCAGGTTGCTTCATGTAGATCTCTTCTTCTAGATCCCCGTGAAGAAATGTTGTCTTCACATCCATATGTTCTATCTCAAAATCAAATGCAGCAGCAACAGATAAAAGTAATCTAATAGAAGTGACTTTGGCAACAGGAGAAAAAATATCACCAAAATCAATTCCCGGCACCTGGGAATAACCTTTCGCTACCAACCGAGCTTTGTATTTCTCCACCTTGCCTTCTACATTCATCTTCTTCTTAAACACCCATTTTCTCCCAATGGGCTTCCTTCCATCCGGCAACTCCACCATATCCCATGCATCGTTTTTGTGCAAGGATGCCATTTCATCAGCCATGGCCTCCTTCCAGAGTTTTCCATCCCTTGAATCTACTGCCTCCCTGAAAGTTCTGGGTTCATCATCAGTTATAGTTAAGGCAAAACCTAAACAGAAAGCAGATGGACTATACCTTTCTGGTTGCCTTCTTTCACTTCTCTAAACACCACATCTCGACTGTACACAACCTTCCTTGTTTCTGGGTTCCAAAGCTTGTAACCCTTTAAGCCATCCTTATACCCAATAAAGATGCACCTTTCAGATTTATTGTCCAACTTGGTCCTTTTCTCCTTTGGAACATGTACATATGCATCACATCCAAATACCCTTAGATGTGAAAGATAAGGTTTCTTTCCAGTCCATACCTCATGTGGGGTCTTATCCTCCAACGCTGATGAAGGTGATCTGTTAACTAAGTAACATACGATCTCACGCATACGCCCAAAATTCTTGTCCTAACTTGGGGTACCAGGCATTGGTTTATTTTCCATCGACGTTAATTTATGGCTAAGTGTAACTCCATTTGTGAGGTGTGTATGGAGTAGTCTTATGTCGTGCTATGCCACACTTCTTACAAAACTCTTCAAATTCCTTCTTGCAGAACTCCCCACCATTATCTGTCCTCAACGCCTTTATCTTCTTCTTTGTCTGGTTTTCTACCAAAGCTTTAAATTCTTTAAATTTGTCAAAGACTTCATATTTCTTCCTTAAGAAATATATCCATGTATTCCTTGAGAAGTCACCTATGAATGAAACATAGTACATAGACTTACCCGGCGATGGAACCAACACAGGTCCAAACACATCATTATGCACAAGATCTAATATCGTGTTCACCCTCTTAGCACCGGAAGGAAAACTCACCCGATTCTGCTTCCCATAAACACAATGTTCACAGAAATCAAAATCCAGAGAGCAATTAGACATACCTTATACCATACCATTTCCATGTAGTTTACGAAGGCCCTTCTCTCCAATATGTCCAAGCCTTTGATGCCATAGCATGGTCTTTTCTCCAGAGACCACTAGGCTTTTCGCTCCACTTTTAGGAACCATGGAACTGTTGCACCCATCAATAAAAGTGCTGCCCTGAAGCTTGTACAGAGTTCCAATCCGAACCCCCTGCATTAATACCAGTGCTCCCCAAACCATCTTACAGGTATCTTTCTTGAACACTATTTTTACACTTGCATCATCCATCTTGCTTACAGAAATCAAATTTCTGGCCAATGCAGGAATGTGCAAAACACTAGGAAGTGTTCTAATCCTTCCACCTTGCAGTTTCAACTTGAATTTTCCACGTCCAACGATTCTAGCCTTCCTATCATCACCTAAGAAGACATCACCGCCATCATATTTCTCATACTCGTAGAACCACTCCCTATGGGAAGTGGAGTGAAAGGATGCACCCGAGTCAATAAACCATGACTCATGATCTACGCTAATATGTATTTGAAGAAGAAAAATACACATCCCCACCTTCATGCGGGTGGTTTTTTTCCTGCGATATAGCTTCATGGATCCGCTTTCCCTCCTCAAGAGCTTTAGATACGCATTCCTTTTGTAGTGTCCTTCCTTTCCGCATTTCCAGCACACCTTTACAAACTTTCCAGGAGATTTAGATCTCCCTCTAGATTTGGATCTCCCACTCGAAACCTTATTCTTGTTTCTGTTCTGGGACCTTCCTCGTACAGATAAGGCATCTCCATTACGACCCTCCATATTTCTCCGTCTCATTTCCTCTGATAGCAAGGCTGAGACGATGTCATCAAAATTCAAGGTAGTTGTATTGCTACCTATTGCAATAACCAGACTGTCCCACGAGTCTGGTAGAGAGCACAACAAACTGATGCACTTATCTTCATCTGAAATTTTAATATCAACAGACGACAGCTGACTTACCATAGTATTGAAGGCGTTCAAATGCTCTATCACCGAGTCTCCATCCTTCATCCTCAGGTTATACAGCTTTTTCCGCAGGAACAACTTATTCACCAGAGACTTAGATTGGTACAAAGTCCCAAGTTTTTCCCACAAATTCTTCGCCATAGCTTCCCCAGATACATTCAACAATACTGAATCTGACACACACAACCGTATTGTGCTCTTGGCCTTCCGATCCAGTTTCTTCCAGTCTTCATCTGACATTGTCGTTGGTTTAGTACCTGGATCTACCGTGATCCACTGATCTTTATCCACCAGCAGATCCTCCATCTTGAGCTTCCACAACTCAAAACTCTGACCATTAAATTTTTCGATCTCTATCTTTCCGCCGCTCGCCATATTCTTTCACCGCAAGAATCGATCCCGCAGATCTCCCACTGCACAGGGTCTACCACAGGCCCGAGCAAAAAACCCTCAACAACAAAGGTGTCCCCTTGAAGCCGAAACAGCTCTGAAACCAAATGTAGGTTTTAACCCTGAACAGAAATATCTACACACGATTCTTATAACAGAAAATAAACAATAGCAAGAGCATAAAACATAAAACAGATAAACACAGAGATTTTCCCCTGGATCCCAAATCGGGACGACCGGCTTGATTTTTCATTATATTCCTTTTAGTGTTACAACACATATATATACATGCCGGAGCATACATAAACCCCAATCCATTAACCCTGGATTAGAACATAACCGTAGTTCCCTTGACCGGATCTACAAAAATACCGGGGGCCGAAAACCATCGAACCCCAAAACCATGTGCAAAACCATGCACAAAACCATGGGCGGATCCGCTGTAATTGAGTCACTTTAAAAAACAAATTTTAGTAGGGGCGGCCACACGACTTCAATGGTGGGGAGGCTGCTTCACCTCGTGACCCCCGGCTAGACGCAACATACGAGGCGCTTGCGACTAATTGTGGAAATAATATAACACATACCCAACATCTCCGACTTGTTGTTTTCTTTCCACAGGGGGCCACAGGAGAGCTTAGTCATTAGTCTAGCTCTGCAGCACCCATTGTTTCTCTACATCAAGAGAACTTTTGAGTGCTCATAGACTTCGTTAATGTATCTGCAACATTCTTCAAAGTGTCCACCTTTACCGGCAACACCCTTTTATCTTCAACCATATCTCTCACAAAGTGATATTGAACATCAATGTGCTTTGTCTTTGAATGATAAGCAGGGTTCTTAGCCAAAAAAATTGCACTTTGGCTATCACAGTCTATCCTTATAGCTTTCTACACCAACCCCATACTTGAACACAATCTCTACAACCAAATGACTTCCTTGCTTGCATGAGTGGCTGCCATCTGTTTTGCCTTTGTAGTTGAAAGAGCCACTATAGACTATCTTTTACTCATCCAACTGACTGCACCTCCAAATAGGCTAGACACATACCCACTTGTAGATCTTCTTTAGTCCCGGGATCAACACGATCTGCATCAACAAAACCATGAATGTCAAACATTTTTCCAATCCTGGTCTTCCCTGGTAGCACAAGCCATAATCACTAGTGCCACGTAAATATGCGAAAACCCGCTTCTTCTTTGCCAATGCTCCTTCCCTAGGTTTGACATAAACCTGCTCCATACTCCCACTACATGTGCAATGTTTGGTCTAGTATAGACCATTGCATACATTAGGCTACCCACTGCACTTGCATATGGAACACGGGACATATCCTCATCTTCTTCTTGTGTCTTGGGACACTGTTCAACAGACAGCTTTACACCTACAGGAATAGGAACATTCACCTGTTTACTATCCTGCATATTGAACCTCTGCAATATAGTCTCGACATACTTCCTCTGGTTTAACCAGAGCTTCCTCTTTTCCCGATCTCTCTTAATTTCCATGCCCAAAATATAGTTTGCAGCACCAAGATCCTTCATGTCGAAATTGGAGAACAGTTGGGTCTTCAAATCTTGGATAATTTCTTTGTCATTTCCAATCAACAACATATCATCCACATACAAGACCAAATAAATAACACGGTCACCAATTAATTTAAAATAAACACGGTGATCCTCCTTGCTTCTGGTGAAGCCAAGTCCCCGTATATAGGTATCAAATTTCTGATACCACATCCTTGGTGACTGTTTTAACCCATACAGGGACTTCTTCAACCTGCATACCAGTTCTTTCTTACCCTTCACCATAAATCCTTCGGGTTGCTTCATGTAGATCTCCTCTTCTAGATCCCCATGAAGAAATGTTGTCTTCACATCCATCTGTTCTATCTCAAAATCAAATGCAGTAGCAACAGATAAAAGTAATCTAATAGAAGTAACTTTGGCAACAGGAGAAAAAATATCACCAAAATCAATTCACGGCACCTGGGAATAACCTTTCGCTACCAACCGAGCTTTGTATTTCTCCACCTTGCCTTCTACATTCATCTTCTTCTTAAACACCCATTTGCTCCCAATGGGCTTCCTTCCAGCCGGCAACTCCACCAGATCCCATGCATCATTTTTGTGCGAGGATGCCATTTCATCAACCATGGCCTCCTTCCATAGTTTTCCATCCTCTGAATCTACTGCCTCCCTGACAGTTCTGGGTTCATCATCAGTTATAGTTAAGGCAAAACCTGAACAGAAAGCAGATGGAATATACCTTTTTGGTTGCCTTCTTTCTCGAACTGATCTTCTTAAAGCTGGAGTTTGTGGCTCATCATCTTCTGAGTCTTCTTCTGTTGTAGAGTCTGATTCATCCTCCTTTAGCTCAAACTCTATCTTCTCGGGTTCCTCTGGTAGGACTTCATGTTTAACAACATCTTTCACTTCTCTAAACACCACATCTCGACTGTACACAACCTTCCTTGTTTCTGGGTTCCAAAGCTTGTAACCCTTTAAACCATCCTTATACCCAATAAAGATGCACCTTTCAGAGTTATTATCCAACTTGGTCCTTTTCTCCTTTGGAACATGTACATATGCATCACATCCAAATACCCTTAGATGTGAAAGAGAGGGTTTCTTACGAGTCCATACCTCATGTGGAGTCTTATCCTCCAACGCTGACGAAGGTGATCTGTTAACTAAGTAACATGCAGTCTCCACTGCCTCTGCCCAGAATTCTTGTCCTAACCCGGTACCATTGAGCATGCTTCTTGCCTTTTCCATCAGTGTTCTATTCATTCTTTCTGCAACTCCATTTTGCTGAGGTGTGTATGGAGTAGTCTTCTATCGTGCTATACCACACTTCTTACAGAACTCTTCAAATTCCTTCTTGCAGAACTCCCCACCATTATCTGTCCTCGATGCCTTTATCTTCTTCTCTGTCTGGTTTTCCACCAGAGCCTTAAATTCTTTAAATTTGTCAAAGACTTCAGATTTCTTCCTCAAGAAATATATCCATGTATTCCTTGAGAAGTCATCTATGAATGAAACATAGTACATAGACTTTCCCAGTGATGGAACTGACACAAGTCCAAACACATCACTATGCACAAGTTCTAATATCTTGTTTGCCCTCTTAGCACCAGAAGGA
Source organism: Pinus albicaulis (assembly GCA_034641835.2). Lineage (NCBI taxonomy): Eukaryota > Viridiplantae > Streptophyta > Pinopsida > Pinales > Pinaceae > Pinus > Pinus albicaulis. The sequence continues at coordinate 17,603,994 of MU968317.1, forward strand.
AAACTCACCCGATTCTGCTTCCCATATACACAATGTTCACAGAAATCGAAATCCAAAGAACAATTAGACATACGTTCTACCATACCATCTCTATGTAGTATCCGAAGGCCCTTCTCTCCAATATGTCCAAGCCTTTGATGCCATAGCATGGTCTTTTCTCCAGAGACAGCTAGGCTTTCCGTCCCACTTTCAGGAACCACAGAACTGTTACACCCATCAATAACAGTACTACCTTGTAGCTTGTACAGAGTTCCAGTCCGAACTCCCCGCATTAATACCAGTGCTCCCCGAACCATCTTGCGGGCATCTTTCTCGAACACTGTTTTTACACCTGCATCATCCATCTTGCTTACAGAAATCAGATTTCTGGCCAATGCAGGAATATGCAGAACACCAGGAAGTTTTCTAATCCTTCCACCTTGCAGCTTCAGCTTGACCTTTCCACGTCCGATGATTCTGGCCCTCCTATCATCCCCTAGGAAGACATCACCACCATCATATTTCTCATACTCGCAGAACCACTCCCTATGGGGAGTGAAGTGAAAGGATGCACATGAGTCAATAAACCATGACTCATGATCTACATGTGTATTTGAAGAAGAAGCAAAATACACATCCCCACCTTCATCCAAGGTGGTTTTTGCCTCTGCAGAAGGACCTTCATCAGATCCCTTTCCTTTCTCAGGAGCTTTAGATCTGCATTCCTTTTTGTAGTGCCCTTCCTTTCCGCATTTCCAGCACACCTTTACAAACTTTCCGGGAGATTTAGATCTCCCTCTAGATTTAGATCTCCCACTTGAAACCTTATTCTTGTTTCTATTCTGGGACCTTCCTCGTATAGATAAGGCATCTCCATTTTGACCCTCCATATTTCTCCGTCTCATTTCCTCCGACAGCAAGGCTGAGGCAATGTCATCAAAATTCAAGGTAGTTGTGTTGCTACTGATAACGATAACTAGGCTTTGTCACGAGTACGGTAGAAACCTGACAAGGCGATGCACTTATCTTCATATGAGATTTTAATATCAACAGATGACAGCTGACTTACCACAGTATTGAAGGCATTCAGATGCTCTGTCACCGAGTCTCCATCCTTCATCCTCAGGTTATACAGCTTTTTCCGTAGGAACAAATTATTCACCAGAGACTTAGATTGGTACAAAGTCCCGAGTTTTTCCCACAAATTCTTCGTCGTAGCTTCCCCAGATACATTCAACAATACTGAATGTGAGACACACAACCGTATTGTGCTCTTAGCCTTCCGTTCCAGTCTTCATCTGACATTGCCGTTGGTTTAGTACCTGGATCTACCGCGATCCACTGATCTTTATCCACCAGCAGATCCTCCATCTTGAGCTTCCACAACTCAAAACTCTGACCATTAAATTTTTCGATCTCTATCTTTCTGCCGCTTGCCATATTCTTTCACCGCAAGAATCGATCCCGCAGATCTCCCACTGCACAGGGTCTACCACAGGCCCGAGCAAAAAACCCTCAACAACAAAGGTGTCCCCTTGAAGCCGAAATAGCTCTGATACCAAATGTAGGTTTTAACCCTGAACAGAAATATCTACACACGATTCTTATAACAGAAAATAAACAATAGCAAAAGCATAAAACATAAAACAGATAAACACAGAGATTTTCCCCTGGATCCCAAATCGGGACGACCAGCTTGATTTTTCATTATATTCCTTTTAGTGTTACAACACATATATATACATGCCGGAGCATACATAAACCCCAATCCATTAACCCTAGATTAGAACATAACCGTAGTTCCCTTGACCGGATCTACAAAAATACCAGGGGCCGAAAAACATCGAACCCCAAAACCATGTGCAAAACCATGCACAAAACCATGGGCGGATCCGCCTATGAGTGGGTCCGCACAAAAAACAAATTTTGGCCAGGGCGCTGCCCCGGACCCCAACGGTGGGGACTGCTTCGCCCCTTGTGACCCCCCAACTACGCCCGACGCAACATACAGCGCGTGGGGCTAATCGTGGAAAGAATATAACACATACCCAACAACAGTGGCATAGGGCCAAATATTACCATCTCTAAAGACAAATCAATGCAGAAAAGAAGTTGTTGGGGGTATAAAATCTAAGTATTAATTAATGTTTTATGAACACTGGTTATATCATTAAACCCTCTATAGGCTGAAGACACATGTACAGCAGCAAACACAGTATTAAATAATTAAAGGGTCAGCAAATAATCAAAGTGTTGGCAATATGATGCAGAGTGTTGTCCTTGATGGCAACCCAGTTGCTAGAGTGTCGTCCTTGAATGGCAACCCACTTGATGAAGATGATGGCAACCTACTTGATGAAGTTGTGCTTGATGGAATATGTCTTGATGATCTTGTTAAATGATGTAAATCTGATGTATCTACAGTGAGTACAGAAGGTAATGAAGAAAGGAATTCAGTATGTGCCAGATCTATGATGAAAAGAGTATGTCTCAAGGCATACGCGGATTTGTCTAGGAGAAGTCGCGTATGCACGCGGGAAATAACGTGCCAAGTCGTGTATGGGCACAAGCGCTCATAAAGTACAAAACCAGGGGTAACCACCATGGTATTGACCCATTGTATTGAGTAATGATTTGTTTATATGACCCCGTCCAGGAATACCATCGGAAGCAATGTGGTTTTGGCTTATGGTATTGAAAAAGGGTAAACCTATATAAGGAGAAGAAATTCATTGTGAAAATGATGAGAGTGGGTGCAAGATGTCTGAGCTTGAATGAATAATTCACTCTGAAGTATATCTGAATGGAAAGGGTTACAGTTGAATGATAGATCTGAATGTATGATGCACCAATGAAGAAAATGATGAAGAAGGGTATCTAGATCTGAAATGAATTTGTATTTGCTAGATCTGTTTATGGAATGTTCTGATCTAAGATGAGGCAAACATGTTTCTGAAGTAAAGGGTAATATCTGAGATATGCATCTGTTCTGAAGAATTGCGCTGAAATGTCTGAAGAAGTATACGCTGGTTCGTTTCGGTAAAAGCGCGTGTATACGCGGATCTGATGAAGGAAAAGTGTGTATGTCCAGTTAGGGTTTTCTGAAGTATGTGCAGAGGTATACGCGGGTTTATATGTTTGAAGGCGCGTATATACGCAGGATCAATGAAAGGAAAGAGCGTATGATAAACTAGGGTTTGCTGAAGTTGTGAGATGTTTGATCTGTTCTGCTGTCTTGCTAATATTTGTTTCTGATGTGTACTACTATCTGTCCATGTTTATCTGGGAAGTTCGAATATTGATTATGTTTCTATAGAGAAAGTTGTTGAATTGATGAATGTTCCTTGAATCTTAATTGTGTGGGTTGGATCCAGTGTGAAAATTGATGAAATGTGGTCCATGGTGGTGCTGAGGGTTGTAGCCTTCAGTCAGGGGATTGTAGCTCCCTTCCAGGTGAGGCTAGTAAATGAGAGAAGGGGTTTGGTGCTCCCTTCCAGGAGAGGCTGGTAAATGAGTGCAGGGGGTCGGTTCTCCCTTCCAGGAGAGGCTAGTAAACGAGCGCAGGTGGGTGCCTGCGTACTGGTATGAGTCTGCGCCAGTACATAAGTTGTAAGATGTTTTCTTTATAATAAAATATTAAAGGCTGAGCAATGACAGCGGTGGTTTTCTCCCGACTTGGGTTTCCACCTAAAATCCTGGTGTTCATGTGTGATGCTTATGTGTGATGGTTTGTTCTGTTCTTACTGCACATGTTTATTGTTTATTGAACATCTAATGAATGAATGATGGAATGATATAAGTGAAGAATTAATGGCATAATTAGATCTCTGTGTATACGCGAGTTTCATAAAGGATATCCGCATATATATGTGATTCTATATCAGGAAAGTAGCGTATGGGTTTTAGAAGTAAGAAAAGTAAAAGTTTTGAGTGTGCCCTAAATACTGATTCACCCCCCCCCCCCCTCTCAGTATTTTTCCCAACACAAAGTTAAAATGGTTAATGCATAATATTGAAGGATTAAGGTTTAATCCTACAGTTTTAATGTTACAACACAGTTTAAAGGTGAATGCAGCCAACAGGAAAAGATTAAAGCTCTGAAGATGATTATAAAAGCCCAAAAGGAATATCAAGTCCTAATCAGGGTTTAAAAGTGATGAATTATGACAGATAAGCAGGAAGAAGGCTTTAAATCCCAAATCATCAAGGCAATTACTCCTCCAAAGATCAGAAATGCCATCTATAGTTTTATTTTCCTCAAAAGACTACAAATTGAATGCACAGTCAGAGATATTTGTTAAAGAAAACTCACAATTAATTGTCAGCCTACCAAAAGCCTCCAAAGTCAACGAAAGTGACTAGAGTTAATGAAAGTTAATGAAAAATTGATTAAAACAGAGATAAACATCTGAAATTTTCTCCCTAAGGCCTTCCAAAGGTTGAGAAACACTTACTCAGTATTAATTGAACAAATAGACCTCCTTTCACTCCACCTCCTCAATTCCACCTATAAATATCATGTGAGGAGTTCATTATTTTTGTTGGTTGAATACTCACTGAATGTAAATTGCTTTTGAGGTTGTTGAAGCTTTGTATTGTAATTGAAGAAATATATGCTGAGATGAGAAGTTTGAAGCTGTAAAAGACCCACTGGACTTGAAGATTATAACTGGCTTGAACATCAAATACACAAGATGATTTATGGGATCCTGGTTTATGTCAATGGTGATGTTCTTCTTACTATAATTGTTATTTTTCTCATTTTTTCCATACTGTCCACTTTCTCTGATAAGGAACAACAAATATAGATTAGGATTTACTATCAATCACCCTAAATCTCACTGATAAATATTTATCTTTGCATTTTCTTCTAATTGTGTATTTGAGGATAATTCAATAGAGTGTAATCAGTCAAGGAATGTTGGTGAGTCCATGTCTTGCTGAGTAAAACTTGAGATTATGTCCTTGAATGTTCTTGAAAAGCTTGCTAAGTAAAGTTGAAATAGAGAAGTTTATGGTTAGCCCTGTCCTCTAGTTTCTTCTCCAACAGTTGCTTTGAAAAGTTCCCTTAAGAGTATGTCAAAAACAGGCTCGTTTAAAATCATTTACCTAATCTTAGGCTACTTTTTATGTTTATCATGAATGTTTTCCTTTAAGAATATGCTGAAAGCAGGCTAAGTTAAAAGTCTTTACTTGATCTTAAGCTATTCTTTGTTTTTATTGTTTTCCCTTGAAAGTATATCAAAATCAAGCTAGTTTAAAAGTACTTACCTGATCTTAGCTTACTTTTTGTGTCTTTCCATTAAGTGCATGCCAAAAGCAGGCTAGTTTAAAAGTACTTACCTAATCTTAGGTTGTCCTTTGTTTTTCTTGTGTGTTTGTTTCTTTCACAACACTTTTTATGTTTCCATATCACAAATCAATCTAAAGAATCCTTTGACATAGATGACTTGCCCCATGGACCACTCTTGAAACTTGTTGTGCAATTAAATCCTTTTGTGACTCCATAGCCTAATGGATTGACACTGTTTCTTACCTATCTTATTAGCTGAACCATTATGTCAACCTGCTCACAACTTTACCTTTCAAAAAATATTCCTTCATTTTGATGATATTCATTACAACCAAAACCAAAAAAAACCCTTGTAGTCCATAACTAGCCTAATATCATATCATAAGGCTTAAAGAAATACCTTTGAAAACACATATATAGAGAGATCCTTCTCTGAATCCAGGAGGGCTAGATCCTAGGATTCCAAAGTGGTTTTTGATGTAGGCTCTGCAGCGTTTGTATTTTCCATTATGCAAACTATGAAGGCCTAATAGAGCCATCATGGAGCCTTTTCCAACATCGAGAAGGCCTCCAAAACATCGCTTCAAAAAGGCTTATTTTGTTGCTGCGCTCCTGGAAAAATTTTAGAGTTCCACATAGTGTGTTGCGCTCCTGTAACTGAGTGGACAAAATGTGCGTTTGGCAAGTTTTCTTAGGCATTTCAGGCCTAAAAGTCAATTTTATTTCGTCTTATAGTCGGAAAAGAATTTTTTTTTAGATATTTTTGTGCCTTGGGCTTTACAAAGCCTCAAGGACAAGTTAGGATATTTCTCTTTGGCCAATAGGCTTCTAGATGCTCTAGTAGGCTCTCTTCTCCTCATTTGTTATATAAGACATGAGGATTCATTTTAATCAGTTGGGAATTGATGTGTTTAAGAGAAATACATGGTTTTATGAGCTTGGATAAGATATTGATTTTATGAAGTGAATGAATGGCTTGTGTGGCTTGATGTTGGAGAAGCTTGCTTGTAGGATTCCATAGCTTGGTGAATGGTGATTTTTTCTAACTTGTTAATGTTTTCTTGTCTTCATTTTTTTTCAGTCTTCTTGGTTACTATAGATCAGAAAAGTATAGGTTGAGATATGCTCATGGAAGCACCTCAAACCTCCTGTTTGATATAGTCTTGATGTTTTCTTCTTTTAGTCATCTTAAGGAATTCTGGATTGCTCCTTAGGCCCACTAAAATTTGTTTATGTTTCATGAATGGTTAGCATGTTAGCTTATAAATATGATTCATGGTATGCCCTGCTTATTTAATTTTTTCAAAACCCTATTGTGAAGCTTTTCTATGGAATACTGATTGATTAGGTTAAGACAAAGAGGCCTTGTTTCGATCTTGCCCTTTTCCCATGCTTACCAACTTGTTTCAGAGTTCTCGATAGTTTGATATATGTTTTTTAGGAGTTTCCTCTCCATATATTAAGTTGTTTTTTTTATCTTATGTGTTTTCCCAAAAAGTTGAAGGTGAAATTTCTAAAGTTAGGAGTTCTGATGCTTCTATGTGTTAGCGCTCGAATCTGCCTCAGGCTGAAGAAGGCGAGGTTCGAGGCAACATCAAACCAAGCTTAGCCTCGTAGCTAGCCCTACGAGGATAGGAGAGGGCTCTCTCTAGGTCAAACTCAGTGAAAAATGTCCAAAAGGATCTGAGATGACCAAAAGCATAACTGATCTTGATTTTAGGCTAGTAAATTGATAGAAAGGGGTTTTTTAATAAATAATGGGGTTTTCTGGGCTGTGTGAGGCAAAGACAGCAAGAGCAGATATTAAATAAAGAATGCAGATTATCTCCTGAGGCAAGGTAAGCATGAAGTTTAGTAATTAATTGAGATAAACGGAATGACAAGACTGCTGAGAAGTCGACAAGGGCATAGAAGATGGATCCTTGTCGAACAGAAGAAAACATTAACTATGAATACTTCCTCAAGACAGAGCAAATAAATTGAATTCTGCCTTTCTCACTTAGAAACATTCAAAATTGAAATGGCGATTAATGAACTGTGAACATAACGATGACATATGAAACAAAAGGAAAAACATTTGCTAAATTTCAAGCCACAGGAATCTCAGAAAACAGAGCTGTATTTCTCCATTAAAATCTCTGTCTAAAACTGTACAATAAAACTCTAATTTTCTCCTACACTAGCTCTCAGAACTCTCTCCCTCAACAATTGATTTACAATGTATAAATAAAATCCTCCTAGGGAAAACAAATCGACCCCAAGACAAGGGAATTTGTTTCAATTGAAATTACAAAGATAGAATAGATTAATTCATTTATTCTAAAAACAGAACACTGTTTCCCTCGAATTCCTCTGATAGCCAATACTAGAGCGCAGATCCATTTGGAGTTTTAACTGAAGTCATTAAGATAGAAAAGGATCATCTATCTGCTCTAAAGATAGAAAAACCTCCAAATATTCCAGCCGAGGATTTCTAATGATCTGGAGCGTAGAATAAAGGAAAAATAGGTAATCGATCTTTGAATGCCATTTTCACATCCCTATACACCTACCTTCAAAATGCGTTTGCCATTTCACATATATTCTTTTAACCTGGAGATGAATCTAATACCCGAGTATTACAATGACATCATTCGGATCTAAATAACCTGCTGTTCCTTTTACTTGCGTAGAAACATGAGTTGTGGCGTTATTTTCTGAAGCAATGCACGACAAACCGAAGTTTGCTTCTATGGCCTTGAAATTTTCTGTAAGTAAAGTGTTGGAGGATTTAATGTCTCTGTGGATTATTACCGGGTCTGTATACATGTGAAGGTAAGTCGCTGCATGAGCAACATCGATGGCCATATCCAGTCTTGTAGCCAAATCCAATACAATTCCATAAACTAAATGCTCCCGAAGAGTTCCATTTGGCACATACTCTGTTTGCAATTCGTTGGAGTCGTTTTTGGATGAAGACTGGGTGCACAAATGAAATTTCTGGGTGCTGTTGTTCTGTGGGTCGCTCGACCCAGGTGGGTCGCTCACGTTATAACTTTGCACTGCGGAAATAACCCAAGTGGGTCGCTCTGCCCAGATGGGTCGCTCGCGCCCAGGTGGGTCGCTCGAGCTCCAAGACCCTGTCAACGCTGCTTTAAAACTTGAATTCGGCCTTCCAATCTCCAAATCTCGACTTGTATGCTATGGATCGTTGGAAATGAAACTTTTTTGCCCTTAATTTCAAAGATGTCAGAGCCTGCTGCTTTAAAAAATTATCATGTGATGTGAATTTGATATATTCTCTTTACAAGAACATAATGGAGTGCCCTTGTTCGCATATTTTTATCCCTATCTCTACTATAAAACCTTGTACATGGAAAGCATATATTCAGGCTCTTCAACTTTCTTGCCCAGCTATGGATCATATTTGCTAAATATTGTGATTGCCATGCAGATTCCTGTTAGTTTTCAGTATAGGCATCCAGGTAGCGAGCATGAGTCTCAACGAGCTGCCAGAGGACGAGGACGGAATACCAATAATCGGCTTTTTTCAGCTAATCCAGCCAGCAGTGAGATGCTTGATATACAGAATGCCCTTCACGAATCTATGCTAACTGCAACTACTGAGAATTTTAATTCTTTGCAGAGCTTTGACCCGTTACCTTCATTGCTTTCCTCTGACATGATAGCAAGTTCTTCCACAAGTACTGTATCAAATGATCCTCCCAGGTATCTCACTGCAGTGAGTAGGAGAGCACTCAACTCCCCTCTTGAAGAATCTGCCTTTCCTCCCCTTCCTGGGCATCAGAAAAGACTTTGCATAAATCTAGGAAAAAAGGAAAGAAATCAGGTAATTCTATGGCTGCACTTGTACGTGGTGGTCAAGGAAACATAAGGGTGCTTAATGCAGCAGAATCAAGACAAAGTCTTGGCCCAGGACAGCTTTCTTCCTTGTACCCTATGAATTCATCCTCAAATCAGACAAATGGCAACAGAAATGTGAACTATTCTAGTAGGTCTACTGTTGTTAATACTCAAGAACCAGTGCCAAATCCAGATGAGTTTCCTCCTATGCCTGCAGTGTAGATACATAAATGGCTTCTTGCATCGTGACATCTAAAGCTAATCAAGCCTTTTTTTTTTTTTCCTCTGGTATTTTAACCATAAAATTGATAACTCCATCTGCAATAAAATATCATACCAAAAAGGAAACTCTGTAATCCAGAATTTGTGGCTTATTCTCTAGCTTTGGGTATTGTGTTTCTGATCAACTGACTGATGGATTTCTGTTTATCTCATAGGGCATAGAGCTGCTGAAGATGAAACAAGGCTGCCATTTGAAGAGCGGGAGAATTTGCAGCATTACATATTCTAAAAAACACATTTAATGAATTCTTCTTCAAAACAGGGTTTTGAAGAAGAATCAATTTCACATAGATGACATTCCTGAAATAAACACCTACTGAATCTTCCTCTGGCCTACCTCTAAAAACTAAACCCTGAACCACAGAATTACTCTTTAATGACTGCAAATAAGGAGAACTGAACCTTGGTGAATTTGATTGCAGCAGTCTGACAAGACGGAGTCCTAACATTGGCTCCAATGGGGATGGCAGCTGCCGCTTCTTGGAGGTGCCAAGAACCGCAGAGCTTTGGGAGAGCAGACAGTGCCTCCATCCATTGGGCTATGGAATCATGATCAACTTATTAACTGAAAACTGACTTGAAATGATTTGAAAAACTGACTTGGCAAACCTCAAACTAAACTGCAATGAAACTGGAACGAAATGCTGCCTTTTGGCTGCTTATTTATTTACAAAATCTACCCTACTCTGCTGCAAAAACAATAGATCAGGTAATACTGAAATGCCAGATTAACCATTCAAGTAAACCTGAGAATGATGCCGCTTGAGAATGCTTCCACCAGGACACGGATGTAATTGCTGGCAGCCCTTCATGCATGTAATGAATCTGGCTATGTATGAGACAGCTTGATCTATCAGTCAAACTGAAAAAAATTTCCATGTATGCTGCAATAGGATCACAAAAGCCAAACTCTGTTTGCTGCCCCAACTCCGCAATACATACCTCCAGCTGCACATTGTCAATGCAAACATCTGTGGGCAACTCTATTGTTTCTTGTTTCGATGGAGGAAGGATTTTCAAAAAAAAATTAGGGTCTTGGAAATCATATGACTGAATTTGCTCATCTAAACATTGAATCTCCTTCTCAAATCTTTCAACAATTAACTCACAGAACCTAGTTTTAGTTTCAAGAGGAAACTTCGGAGATTTCAAACATTGAAGCAAGGCACTGACAAATTCTTCATTAATTTCAAAATCTGCTAACGAATTTCTAGCATCTTCTACAGCTTCAGAAAGTGCAGGGTTTGCCACATACCCTACCATTGCATGAATGGATCAGTGAGCACTGGAATCTCTGGATCGAGCTGGAGTCGCCGGGTGAATGTTTCAGCCTTCATATGTGTCTGACTGCTGTCCACCATCAGCATCAGATCTGAACTTGATTTCCTTTACCAGGGCAAGACAATCTACAAGTCGACTGTCACATCAACAGCAAACCATCTTTCCCAGTATGGTCGCCAGTATAGGTTGAGATATGCTCATGGAAGCACCTCAAACCTCCTGTTTTCTATAGTCTTGATGTTTTCTTCTTTTAGTCATCTTAAGGAACTCTTGATTTCTCCTTAGGCCCACTAAAACTTGTTTCTATTTCATGAGTGGTTAGTATGTTAGCTTATAAATATGATTCATGGTATGCCCTTCTTATCTAAAGTTTTCAAAACCCTAATGTGAAGATTTTCTATGGAATACTGATTGATTAGGTTAAGACAAAGAGGCCTTATTTCGATCTTTCCCTTTTCCCATGCTTACCACCTTGTTTCAAATTTCCCAATAGTTTGATATATGATGTTTAGGAGTTCCTTCTCCATATATTGAGTTGTTTTTTTATCTTATGTGTTTTCCCAAAAATTTGAAGGTGAAATTTCTAAAGTTAGGAGTTCTAATGCTTCTATGTATCATCGGAATGTTCATCTTACATGTTTATCAGTTTGAGTATTTTTCATAGAGATTAATGGTTTTCCCTACCTCATGAGTCATTTCTTTCAGACTATATACATTTAAGGCCTCTCAGTTTCTTCCCAAACTTAATGTTCATTACACCTCATCATCACCTAAGGATCCATTAACCTTGCTAAATCGGCCCTAAAATAAACTCTGGTTCATCATTTAGACACCCTAGACTTCATCTGACCCCATAACCCTATTGATTTAACAGCCTCTCATTTCCACCTATCCTACTTAGTCATCTTACCCCAACCCAAAACAAACAAACAAATTACACTTAAAAACTAGCCAAAATCAATAGAAAGAGCCCTCTCTGAGTCCTAACATGTTCACATCCTTCGCACAATAGAGAGAGCCCTCTCTGAGTCCAGGAAGGCTAGGTCCTAGGACTCCAAAGACTGGTTTGATGTTACCCTGTCATTTGGTTTAGCCAATCTGCCAAATCACGGGACCCTAACAAGGAGGAACCGAATGGGAGGCATGTTGTCCTCGCAATGTTGCTTGAGTCTCCCAAATCTGATGCATCTGAGGTAAAAGAGAACAATCATTGGTATAGTGACCATAGACACCGCAATAATAACAAGGGTTATTCATGTGAACAGGCTTGCCCTTATTACGCTGAGTGCCCTATTTCTGGTTAGCAATGTTAGGTGCATTCCCTTGGGGATTAGGTCCTGAATTAACTGGGGTAGATTGATTTTGGATGCCTTTCCTCTTCTTTTTGGAAATAGGAGGATTATTCATGCCCTACTATTCATATACCTTCTCGTGGGGGGTGGTGGCTGCTATTGCGGGGGTTGAGAATTCAAGGGAGGTGGGGGTGCTAATGCTAAATGAGTTGGAGCACCAAGCTACAGATACAGATAATAAGGAGGTTGGGAAAAATTGTGGTAAATAGGTTCGGAAAAAGGAGGAGACATGCCATATCCTGGATACATGCTACCGAGAGGGGGAAAATTCCTAGAGGAGTTGGCCCCTCCCTGAGGGAAACCATAACCCATGGGAGGATGAGTGTACAGATGAGAAAGGGCTCCAACGATACCGTTGGCAGCATGGTATTCCCCCGGTGTGTTGGCACCACTAGGTCTAGGGATATCAGGTAAGCCGGTATAAACATAACCAGATTGTGCGTAGATCAGGTCATATTTTAATGCAATCTAGAGAGTAAATTATTCAGTTAGATGGAAACGAGATGTGACATCTTTACCAATAGCAGGCAAAAGGGATCTAAGGAACCGGTCCATGTAGATACGGTCTTCGAAGGTAGGGGCTCGACATAGGCTCTTTCTTCTCCGCCATTCCTGGACATGATCAGATAGGCGGGTCGCAAACGATTGACGGAAAGAGGTCAAAAGTTCAGTACCAGTGTCATAATGAACGGGAAGTTGGAAGTAAGACAAAAAATCCCAGGCAAGAGTCACAAAATTAGTATGAGAGGAGGAGGTCTGGTTAACGTACCACTTAGAAGCTTCTCCAGTAAGTGCACATTGGAACAACCGAAGACGGATAGAGTCATCAGTGATGGAATTAGATGAACACCACTTGTGGAAAGATCGAACATGGTTTGTAGGATCTTCTCCAGCAAGACCTTCAAACTTGGGGATGTCAAAAGGGAGCTTGGTTAGAATAGCCAGCCAACCAGGGTCATGGTGTATGGGGTCATTGATCAACTGTTTAAAATCAGGAAGATTGAGGCCTACCATATAAGGGAGCAAGGGAGCAGTCGGGATAGTTCATGTTGCGGTCCCACTAGTATTATTCCCAGCATTAGGGTCAGGGCTACCACTAGCGTTAGGTCCTGAACCAGACATAGTGAATGTGACAGGGGGAGAACCAGGGATAGAAACAGAGGGGGAACCCAATGAACCAAAAGCAGAGTCAGAATGGGAACTTGGTGGAGGACTAACTCAAATCCTACGTGGAGGAGTAATTCTTCCTAATGGAAACTAAGGATGAAGGCCAAGAATTCTCCAGGATAAACTCCTTGGGGACGCAATGATGGAAGAACAAACACGAATCACAAAAGGAAGATAGACCAACAAGTGCAAGGAGGTGTAGGATCAAATGATTACAATGTCAAAACAAGGGTAGAGAGTGTAGGATAAATTGATTTAAATGTTATAATATTTTCCTGGTGGTGTTAGCCAGACGCTCTTCACTTAGGGTGTGTGTGTTATGTGTGTTAATTTTAATTTTTAAACCCAGACATTTGTATAGAAAAAAATAAAAAGTGTGTTGTATAACTGTAAATAAATCTGCAAATAATAGTAAAGGAAACTGAATATAACAGAAAATAAACAGCTAAATATGCATCAATCTAAACCCAAGAGGCGGGCTTCTCAACAACTAGTTTGTTGGTGGGAAAAAATCTAGTCGAAACACACCAAAATAACCAATGGATTTGAAGTCAGGAGGGCCAATGATCTAAAGGCAAGATCTGCTAGAAATAAGTTCATAAAATAGAAAAAAACCAAAGGGAAAAGTGCTACAAATAAGGTGGCGAAAGGCTACAACCTGATGGGGAATAGAGGGGACCCTAGAGGAGGACCAAACAAAACTAAAAAGACGTGTTTTAGATGGATGAATAAATAATCTAAAATGGATATCAAAGTATAGGATTAGATCTGAAAAATAGTTGAACACACTGAAATTTCAGACAACCTGCTTCAGCTAAACTCCTCCTAGAAAGGTGGAAGCATACTAAAGCCCTAGGGGGCTAGGTTCCCACTTCGATGAATAAAACAGAGCAATTATAGGTCCAAAATGGGTGGAGACAAATTTCAGACAACCCTAAACAGTAGCCCAGACAAACCCAAAAAAATCTCAGAAAAAAATCCTGCAAAAAGTTTAGGTCGCAATTTCTAACATGATTTCTGCAGAGGTCACAGGTTTGGGGCTTTTTTCTGCGTCCTAGAGGTTCAGGTCATAGGGTTTGGCCCAAAAAGTGTGACCTTCACTTCTGGCACTCTCGGGGGAGGTTTCAGAAAAAAATTGTCGTGTCAGTTGCGGCTGATACCTATCACATACGTAATATGTCCAGAAACACACAGAAGTTAGAATTTTTATTGTTTTAGGGTTTATAGGTTAAAAATCACATCAAGAAATGCAAAACAAGAAGCTAAAGAAAAATCCTAGGGTTTGAAGCAGCTGGTCATGCAGGGATCTGAAAAATGACAGAGGTCATAATCGTAAACACTTTTGGAGTCGCCAGTTGTTAGTATGAATTATAATTGCAAGTGTACGAAAAACGCTTACTTTAGCTGTGCATAACAAACAACCCTAACATCAAAGATGGCTCCCAATTTCTTTAGATCTTCAATTATTTGACCAAGATAAATGCTACAAAATCTAGATCTATGCACTGAAAGACATTAAGCAGTAAATAAAAGCAAGAGTTGCTCCATGCATCCAATAGACAAGACAATAATATTTTTAAATAATTTTTGTATTTTTGACACCTGGGAAGGGAACATAGAAATATGTTACCAGTCTCCCTCAATGGGATGGGTTCTTGAATGCCCTCAGCACTTCAGATCTAATATCTCTCTCTCTTGATGGTGTAGAAAACCCAGACAAAAAATGGAACTCAAAGGGAGCTCACACAAAAAATGGTAGCAAAATATGATAATGATGGAGGATCAAAGTCAAACCAAAAGTATAGATCCAGAGTGATCTTTAAGAAACAAAAGGTAGTGAGTGAATGGAAAAACCCTTCTATTTGTAAAAAAATATTGAGTTAATCTAGATATTAGTGCATAATTAAAATATTATTAACCAATTCTAGATCCAACTTTTATGGAATATTTTATTATATTTGTTGGAGGGAAAAAGAATTTGAATTTGGTCAAATCCCTTTATTTGTAAATAATAAATAAATAAATGATTTATTTATTATTTTAAGGATGTGGTTGAGTAATAATTAAATATATAGTGATTTATTCAATTATTTATAAATGATTTAGGAAAATTTAACAAGGAATATTATTTAAATAAGGTTTAAATAATTATTCCTAGAAAATAATAAGATAAATAATTAATTATCTAATTAATTTTTCTATTTTGGGTTAAATATGACTAGGAATATTAATTAAAATATTTTTTAACTAATTATTCCTTGAGGAAAATCAAACAAATATGGATTTATTCAATATTTCCTCATGGGGTTTCTTGTTTACACCATAAACACCTAATAAACTATGGATTACTAAGTTATTTTTCATAGTGAAAGCAATTTTACTTAGGGTAAAATTGGTCTTACATGGTGTACTTTGGTCCATCTAATAGTAATTGGTTAGATGACCAAAAATTGGTGTAACAAGCACCTTCTTAATAATCCTCACAATGCTTTTGTTAAAAGATTCAGCAAGGCCATTACCTTGTAGATAGTATGTAGTAGAGTTTCCAAGTGTAATGTGATATTGATGAGAAAAACTGATCAGCCTCTTGTATTTGAATGTCTGTGCATTGTCGGTGATGATCTTCATAAGACAGCCAAATCTAGACAATATGGTATTCTCCAAAAATGAAATGATAACTGAATCATTTGCTTGCCTAGTTGGGATTTCCTCAGTCCACTTGGTGAAATAATCAGCTGCTGTCAGAATCTAGCGATGCTGACCTGAAGATGATGGATTAAGATCACCAATAAAATCTAGCCCCCATTGTTGGAATGGCGCCTCAACATAGATAGGCATCAAGGGTAAAGGAACAAGCTTTTTCTTACCATCAAAAATCTGGCATTCATGGTAGGTAGTAATATTTTTGTAGACATATTTGAACATTGTAGGCCAATAATACCCTGCTCTGAGAATCTTATTTTGTGTGGCCTTCCAATAATGATGACCTCCACAATCTCCTTTGTGAAACTCCTCAATCATTGTTTTTGCCTCCTCTTCCAGCAAACAATTCAAAAGAATACCACCAGTATCTTTCCAATACAAATTTTATCAATGATGCAGTACCTCAAGGATTTCAGCTTCACAAACCTTACTTTAGAATTTTTCAATTCAGCAAGATCCCTATGATGGTGTAATATAAAAAAAATATCTCTGTACTAGTCAAATAGGATGTAATTTTCTTCAATGGGAATCAACTCTTCATCTTCATCTGATAACTTTGAAATTTCTACAATTAAATTTATATCAAGATAGTCAAAATTGGACTGTGCCATCAACTTTTCTAGCCCTTGACCTTTCACCAATTTTGTATGTCTCATGTCTATATCATATTCCAACAATTTAGCTATCCACTTCCCTCTCTTACCATTAGGATTAGCTTGAGTTAATATTTCCTTCACAACAGCATTAGGAAAAAATACTATGACATAAGAATGCAGAATGTAAATTCTAAGATATTTGATGCCTTTGACCAAAGCATAGGCATGTTTATCTAAGATGCTATATTTTGGCTCTAAATTAGCTAGTGTCTTGCTGAAAAATGAAATAGGTTGCTCAATACCTTGCTATATTTTCTACAACAAAACTCCAGCAATTGTATTTTCTGATGCAAATGTAAAAACCAGAAATTCCTTTGAAAAATCTGGGTTGATCAACACTGGTGCTTGAGTGAGTGCCTTCTTGATCTTCTCAAATGAATGCTTTGCCTCCACTGTCCATTTTATGTCAGCTACTTTCTTCAACATCTTGGTTATGTCTTTGACAATCTCAGCAAAGTTAGGAATAAACCTTCCCACAAAATTCACCCTTCCAAGGAAAGACTGAATTTATTTCCTGCTTCTAGGAAGATCTACTTTCTGAATGGAATTGATCTTGTTTGGACCAATCTTAATCCCATATTTAGATATAATATGCCCAAGTAACTTCCCTGAATTCAGAGCAAAAATACTTTTAGTGGTATTGAGAGAAATTCCAAACCTTCTGCACTTCAGCAAAATATTTTCTAGATGCTTCAAATGGTCTTCCTCTCTCCTTGAGAAAACTGTTATGTCATCTAGATATACAACCACAACCTTATCCTTCTCCTCAGCAAAGGAAATTTCCATTGCCCTTTGAAAAGTTTCTCTTGCATTCATCATACTAAAGGGCATCTTGGCATACATGAATGTGCCCCATGGTGTGGTAAAGGTAGTTTTCTCCTGATCTTCTGGATGCACTAGTATTTGATTGTATCCTGAAAACCATCCAGCATAGACATCCTTTGGGAACCAACAATGTTCTGCAGAATTTGGTCCATCTTTGGGAGAGGGTAGTTGTCCTTCAGAGAGGATTTGTTCGATTTTCTGAAGTCAACGTAGATTCTGATTTCTCCACTCTTTTTTCTGACTGGAACCAAGTTTGCAAGCCATTTTGAGAATTTGATTGGAACAATAATTTTGGCATCAAATAGCTTCTTAATTTCCTTCTCAATCAGAGGCATGAGAAGTGGATTAATCATCCTCAGCTTCTGTTTGAAATTCTTTTCATTTTCTTTAATGTGAATGGTATGTTGAATAATAGTAGGATCATATTTCTTCACATCAGCATAATTCCATGAAAAAACGTCTATGAACTCATGTACCTACTATCAACCCCCTCTTTGTCATTATTGCAGCTAATACGTCAGCAATGGGGACCCTTAGTTAAAAATCAAAAAAATTAATTAGGATTTATTTTTCCTTTCAAATAAAACTTTCTATCATAAACTTGTAGAAATCCCTTAGAAAGAATATTTAGAAACACTTAAGTTTATGATAGATTATAATAATAAAATTGCTCTTGAAACAAGATAGCGCATCCATAACAAAATAGTATATATAAAATCCATTGATCGCAGATCGCATAGCGCAGAAAAACAGAAATGATTAATAAATATCTTTTGCGCTCTTATCAATTCTGCGCTTTTACGATTCTGCGCTTTTGCGATTGTGCGCTTTTGCGATTGTGCGCTTTTGCGATTCTGTGCTTTTGCGATTATGTGCTTTTGTGATTTTGCACTATTGCGCTTTTGCGATATGCGCTTTTGCGCTATTGCGCAATTTCCACTTTTGCGCTATTTTTATGACTGCGATGACTTCATTTTGCGATATTGCGAATTTGCGCAGCAAATCACAGATCGCAATGTCACAGATTCATGTAGGCACACTATCCCAAGGCAATCTTCCCATATGTCAAATCCGTTATGCGCTTTAATGATTATATTAAATGATTAGATTGATTATTAATATGAAAAGAGATTGTGTTTAGATTGAAAGTTGTTTCACAATTTAAATATTATATTTCATCCGCTTTCACATTCAAAACAGTCTCATCACCTTTCTTATATCATTACTCTCATTTATTTGTAAAATGCAGGCACGAAGGAGCAGACCACTATACAAAGCTTCCGCTAAACACTATGGGTAAGAAGGAGAAGAGCTCAAGTTCTGAGAACAAAGAAATGGCTTCGCTATACGTAGACACCACCTGTAACAAGGACGCCGGTATATCCACTTGGGAGGGAATGTATAAACTGTTAGAAGATGAAAATCCTGTGGTGATCAAAGTCGCAGCTACAACAGGTTCAAAGGATACGTCTGAAGCAACCCTTAGAGACTTGGCTTGCTCATTTCTGCATAGAATAGCAGCAAGGCCAAGGATTCTCCCATATACAGACATGGTGAGATGGGTTCTGGATAGCACAGATATTTCAGACAGACAGTTCAGAACTCCATCTGAAGAGCTAATTGGGTCATTCACCATAGAAGACCTGAGATTAATGTATAAGCTGCCAGAACCTCAGGCAACTTTCAACAACCAATTTATGGAAGAGTTTTCCAAAGAACACTCAAATTTGGCAGAATGCACAAAGGAGTGGACCAAAAGAAGTGAACCATTGAAGAAGAACAAACAAGGTATGTACAGCACGGGTTCACTTACCTCTCCTTATTGTTTTACTGCTGCCATGTTATGTAGGCTTTTTGGAAATCCTGATATAAATATGATATTACCCGAATGGCTTCCTTTGTTGAATGCGGCTGTTAATTCTACAATTGTAGATTGGGCCAAAATCCTATCTGATAATCTCACCACTGCTATTTTTCATTACCGGTCTAAACGAAATGTTTCCCAGCGGGTTTATCTGCCTTTTTATTTATCTGCATATGTCATGGACGCCATCTGCTATGTCTCTAAATTCCCTGTGATGGGCTAGAAATGGACTATCCACGATCCTTTGCCCATTCATGTGTACCATAAAGAACTATGGGAGTCTGATTTTGTCCCCCATTTGTATCAAATTTGTCATGGAATAATGCTACCACTGTACAGAACATTGTATAATAAGGATGCCCCGAGGTTATCCTCAAAAATAGAGGTTGATATTCTCCTCGTCACAAGATGGTTTGGAGAAGAATTGTTCACCTATATTAGGGTTTTTGGAAGTTATGCTTCTCCCCATGTTTTACCCTTATATGTTCTAGATAAACTTGTAGCTTGGGAAATTTCTTATCAGACCTGTGGCCAGGGAGGTATAACAAAAGATTTAAAAGACAAGAAAAAGGGCATTTGGCCACAATTTCCCATAAAATGTGGAACATTTTCACTGTTGGATATTGGTCATGCATTTCATGAGATAGGCAACGTTACATGCCTACAGCTGTTCAAATTCTCAAGAAGGTTATTTGACCCAAATGATATTGTTAAGAATTTTACCAATGCAATCAAAGTAAGGGAATTTGTCGGGGAGTAGGATCTTTTTGATGATATGTTCGAAGCAAGAAATTCATTCAAAGAGGTTTTGAATTCAGCTAAAGCGCAGCTATCTCCAGAGGATTTTCAGGAATTCAAGCTGTACAGAGAAAGGAGACTAATTCCTATTCCTTTGGATAATCTACGCTTAGAGCCCGCAAGGGAGCAAACTCCTAGTGTTAGTCTTAACGGCAGTTCAAGTACAGGTAAATCCAAATCAAAATCTGACAGAGATTCCGAACACTCCAATAAGTCTAAAGAAAAGGAAGATAAAATGGAAGAATCCATTAAAGATTCTGCACAATCTAAAGAGCTTACTCAACAGCAAATTTTGACTTCTCAATAGACAAATCCTCCTCCAACCAATGTACAGCAACAGCCAGTCACCATTGAGTTAGATAAAGAATGGGAAACCTTTAATCAATTGATTAATGTAGAAGGACAGAATGTACAGACCCCTGTCCAAACAACCAAAGTTTTGAACGCAGGAACAAGTAGCACAGCCGCAGTAAAAGAGCACATACCAATCACACCCTCCTCTGAAATTGTACTTAATGTAGAGGACATTCCTCCTCTGGATGTATTTTATAGCCCAAAATACAAAGCAGTAGTAAAGAGACAAAGGAAAAGAGAAAAATAGAAAGTGCAATTGCTACCGAACCAGAACAAGTAGATGTTTTGTGGAAAGATCCTGCCACAGAGCCTACTCATAATCTCACTAAGTTATCTCAAATAACAGGAGCTTATGCTTCTGCAACAATTGATAAAGCAGTTGAGATACAACTTTTGTTGGATGAAAAAGAAGAACAAATAAAGGCTCTGCAACAGCAATTGCAACAGGTACAGGCCAATAAGGAAGCACAATTAAAACTTGAAGAGTTACAACAACAACTTCAAGAAATGCAAACAGGACATCAAAAAAGTCTGGTTGATAAAGACAAACAAATACAGATTATCCAAGAACAGCATAAGGATGATCCTAAGCTTCCAGAATTCATTTCAGAAATCATCTCTTTGAAAAATCAACTACTGCAACAAGAGGAAGTTTTCTGCCAAAAAATATTGCAATGGAATTCTTTGTGCCAAGAGAGCGATAAAATCACAAATCATGTCGTAGATTTACGAAATGATTATGATTTTATTAATGAAAAGATTAATGATTATCTAGCATGGAAAAAGACAGAAGAAGGCAGAAAAGCTGGTGCACCCATCATTAATGAGAACCATAAAGAAATACTGTTTAATAATTGGGATGTACAAATCAGAAGGCCAGAAAAGGTAGCAAAGGAGGCATCTACAGCGGCAAACACTCTCACTGATTGTGTAAATGATAATTTACACAAAGCTAACTTGATTTTTGAAACTATTCCAGGATATCTCCCACAGGCAAATCAACTACAAACAGAATGGAGGCAAAAGGCAGAAGAAAGAGCAAAATCCATCCAAAGGTTGACAAGATTGAATTGGGACTCATACTGGATGTACTTAGTAAAGCCACACAGTCAGCACAGTGCGCTCAATTGTATCATCAATGCTACAGAAAAGATTGCTCCTACGCTTGCCGACTCTGTCTTTTCAAGACAGTTGAATTCTGAAGTCGGTCAACCGCATCTTCTCAAAACTATGCTGGATGCCTGCAAGCTTAAAGATCAAGTTAATAGATAGATAGATTTAGTTTTAATTTCATTGTATTTTAGCCTAGGAAAAGGACGGTCATTAAACCGAATCCTTAATTTTTGTAATAAACTATTTTTAGAGTTAGTTAAGTAGTATTTAAACTCCTCTCGTGCATTTAGAGAGGGGTCCTGGATCTTAATATTTTTGGACTTGGAGATTGCATTTCTGTACTCCATTGTCTTATATATTTTTTGAAAAGGATCACATCTGGTGATTTACATGCGGAATTATCTTTGAAGTGTTGCATTTCTGTACCTTGGAATTTGATTTTGCATTAGAGTTATTGGATAGAATATCAGATTGCATTTGAAAGCCTTCAAGATGAACAAGGTATTTCTATCTGTTCACTATTGATCTCTTTTGTTTTATGATATTCATTTTAAAATTGCTATCATTTATATGTATATTTGTTTTAACAACGCTTTCTTTTATATATCATTTCTGAGTATAATTGAAACGTTATTTTTCATAGTTACATGTAAATGGTATACAATGATGAATGCAATATGTTTATATAACTCTGTTTAATTTCTTAAATAGAGTTATCTTTATTTGTTTCTGCATATTTCAATTTAATTAATAATACATTTTCATGGTTATTGTTGAATTGGAACAATCTTAAGTTGTATTCACATATAGCTACCCGGGTTAATGTTAGAATTTCTTTATCAGTCTTTAGCTTAAATTAGATAGTTTTATTTCAATTAGTTTAGTCCCATTTCCACCCATCCAATCCAATCCATTTAGTTACAAGGAAATTGGTCCTTTAAATCTAGTCGGAGCCACCACACCAAACGGAAAAGGAGCTGTCTTAAGGTCCCGACTGGGTGGTTTTCCCCGATGTTTGAAGCAGAGATTTTCTAGGCTTCAAAATTTTTGGTGCTAGAAGGAGGGCATAAGCTATGAATGGCAAGTAAATATTTATCCACAAGCCATTCTGAGAGCAAAACACCCTCATTAACTTCTTCAATTTCTTCTGAAATTCAGAATCCAAGAGAAGAAATTGCAGAAAATATTCAGACACCCACTACCAAAATCTTAAAACATTCAGAAAAACAACATCCCGAGTCTCCTGAAGTTCAAGATCTAATTCATAAATTGAAAGGATTCTCATTATCTTTAGAAGAGTCTGAAATATCTGAAGGTAGTGTAAGCTCAAAATTTATTCCTTCAAAACCTCTTACTAGGTTGCAAAGTGAAAAACTTGGTATTCCTCCGAAAGAATTTCCTTTACCTAGTAAGGGAAAAACAAAAGAATTCAATCAGAAACAGAAAGTGATACAAGTTCATCATCTCATATTCAATCACCTGTTTCCAAAAGCACAACTCAACAAAGTGCAGTTGTTTCATCATCATCCCTTCAATCATCATCTCCACAAACATCTTCTACTCAATCCTCATCAATCTCAACATCATCTATTCCAACCACTTCAATTCAAATACCACTAGTTTCTGGTATTCCTCCAATAGTCCCCCCAATAATGGCACAGAGACCATGGTCTACTCCAGGAGCAGCCAACATGGCTGCACCTTTACATGATTTACCAGACAATCCTGGAAAATGGCTTCCAAAGTTTAGCCCAGATCTTAACATTCAAGCTGAAGAACATATCAATAATTTTATGCTGGCTATTAATTTGAATGGAGTCATACATGAAGATTTTGTAGTTAGATTATTCCCATATACTCTTCAGGGAGTAGCAGGATCATGGTACTTTTCATTACCATCAGGATCCATAACAAGTTGGGACATTTTTGCAGATCATTTTTTGACCAAATTTGGAGATGATCGATCAATTGCAACTTTACTCAATGATCTCTCAAATTTGAAAATAGAACCCAAGGAACCTATAAAAGAATTCAATGCTAGATTCAACAAACTCTTGAACAAAATTCATACAGATTCACAACCTAGTGAGCAAGTCAGAATCGAATGGTATATAACTGCCTTACCCTCAAACATAGCAATTTTCGTAGACAGAGCTGCAAAGCCTACATTGGCTGAGAACATGAAAGAAGCTATTGCAGTAGAAAAACGTATCACTTCTCTGGAAAAGAAAAATGCTATTGAAGAAAGTAAATCAAAGAAGGTCAGCTTCAGAGATGATTCAAAGAAAAAGACCAAAGATCCATATGACATGGAATATTTACAGAAAGTTCTTAAAACCATGTCAAATGAAATGGTTGAAATTAAAAAACAAGTGGCTGAAACTTCTAGCAGGAAACCATTCCGAAATTTCAGAAGAAACCAAGTTGAATCTAAACCTCCTAATGTAATCTCTAATGCAGAGTCAGAAGAAGAAGAAGAAGAAGAATATACATCTATAATATCAGATCAAGAAGACGAAAATGAAGAAATAGTTGAATTAAATGGAATGTGGGATTTTATTCTCCCTAATTCTGATAGTGAAGAAGCTATGCCTGTAAATACTAGGAGTAAATCTACAGTAGAACCAGTGCAAACAGTTCCGAAAAAGAAAATTACAACTCCAAGTACCAAAGACAAACCCACTGTAAAGAAAACTTCTCCATTACCTACTCAAAATCAGCCATCTTCTTCTAATCCTCTCACATCAACAACGAAAACTTTAGTAGTGTCAGATCCTATGGAATACAATATTGTTGAAGACATGAAAAATATTAAAGCCAACATTTCCTTACATGAACTCAGCAAACTGAAACACCAGCAAAAGTTGCTATTGAAAGAATTAAACGCTACACCAATTGCTCCTTTACCAAGCGGTGTAGTTGCAAAAGCAGCAAGAGGAACTGGTAAGCCACCAGATAAGGTAGATGCTACTGATATTGTGCTCATTGGGGAAAATTCAAATTCTCAAACTCCTCCTTTTCTTTTGACTTATGAGATGTACAATAAAAATCTGCACAATTGTTTGATTGATTCTGGAGCTTCCTCCAATATAATGCCTACTTCTGTCTGTGCTAAATTGAATATTGAACCACAGAAATCAGCAGTTCATATTGTTCATTTGGATCGTTCTAAAGTCCAAGTGGTAGGAGAAATTAATTCAGTTACTATCAGATTAGCCTCAGATCCTAGGATTGTCCAAAGAATTGATATTCTAATTGCTGATATTCCTGAATTCTATGGATTAATCTTGAGCAGGGACTGGTATGCTAAACTTAACGTTTATATCTCAACCGATTATTCACACATGTGGCTTCCCTACAAAGGGAAACCAAATCAAATCAAAATTGAACGAGAAAAACATATGATGCACACTGTCACTGAATTTGAACAACCTAATGAACCTGTAGCATTCAACAACAATATTCTTGGAGGTTATTCTGCTGAATCATTCCTTGGAAATTTCAAAGCTCCTCAATCACTGTTTTCTGTAAATACTTTTGTTTCTCAGATAGAAAATTTTTCACAATCTGATTCTTCTAGAATTGTAAATATTTCAGATGTAATTGTAGATAAGCCAATAGATAAGTCTTTATTTTGGTCATTATATTTTGATGGATCGAAATCTAGTGATGGAGCTGGAGCTGGATGCATCCTAATTGATCCAAATGGGGAGAAAACCATGCTGTCATGTAGATTGGAATTTGAGTGTATTAACAATACCGCAGAATATGAATCCATGGTTCAAAAGCTTTATAAAGCTATAGGGTTAGATGTTAAATACTTGAAAGTTTTTGGTGATTCTGAAATTGTCATTAAACAAGTTAGGAATATTATTCATTGCCTTTCAGGACATCTTAAACACTATCAAACCCTAATACAAGACCTCACCACTCATTTTTTAGCATTCAATATTTCTCATATTCCTAGGAATCAGAATACATCAACTGACTTGTTAGCTAATGTTGCATCTAAACTCTTACCTGCTGAAGATTACAGTCCTGATAGGTTTTCTGTAGAATTGATTTTCGTCCATCTGTCCCAGATAATGTTACAAATTGGAGAGTATTCTATCATGATCAAGATATTCTAAATTTCATGACTTCAGAGAAATCATATGATGAGCAGATTATTGACGAAGATGATCATGATTTAGAAATCGCTTCAAAAGGTAATGAAAACTCCATTCCAAAATATGTTGTTAAATTAGAGGATTTATATGACATTAGAGACAGATTCAAGAAAGTTGTTAATACGAAACTCCAAAGTTCCACTTTGAAGTTTGAATTAGTAAATGTTGGTTCTGATTCTAAACCTCAAAATGTTAACTTAGGACTCAATTTAACACCAGAGGAAAGGAATGCATTCATTAAACTGTTGAACAAGTATAAAAACGTTTTTGCTTGGAATTACGATGATTTAAAAACATATGATACTTCGATTATTCAACATAAAATTCCAATGCTTCCTGATATTAAACCTATTCAACAGAAGTTGAGAAAGATTCATCCAAATCTCGAAAGTCAAATCAAATCAGAACTTAATAAAATTTTGAAAGCCAAAATCATTTTTCCAGTCAGGCACTCTAATTGGGTTTCCAATATGGTACCTGTAAGGAAGAAGAATGGCGACATAAGAATCTGTATTGATTTCAGAAATTTAAACAAGGCATGTTTAAAAGACAATTTCCCATTGCCAACCATGGAACAGATACTTCAAAAGGTAGCTGGTTCTGAACTTATGTCTTTTCTCGATGGATTTTCGGGCTATAATCAAGTTTTAGTTCATCCAGATGATAGATTGAAAACAACTTTCAGAACAAAATGGGGAACTTATGCTTATCAGAAAATGAATTTTGGTCTAATAAATGCAGGAGCAACTTTTCAAAGAGCCATGGATATAGCATTCAAAGGTCTGATCAATAAATCAGTTGTTGTTTATCTTTATGACATAACAGTATTTTAAAAAAAAAGAGCCAATCATCTACATGACTTAAAACAAATATTTGAAAGATGTATAAGGTTTGGTATCTCCTTAAACCCCAAGAAATATTTCATTGCTTTAGATGAAGGAAAACTCTTAGGATTTGTTGTGTCAAAAGATGGTATATATATTGATCCAGATAGAGTGAAAGAAATTTCTGATATTTCTTTACCACATAACAAAAAATCCATGCAATATTTTCTTGGACAGATAAATTTTGTTAAAAGATTTATTCCTGATTTTTCTTTAATTGTTTTACCTATGCAAAACATGATCAAGAAGAATTAAATATTCAAATGGACGCATAAAGAAAAAGAAGCTTTTGATTCAATCAAACGAGCAATCATTAATGCACCAGCATTGAATACCCCGGATTTTTCTAAAGATTTTATTTTGTATACTCTGGCCACTGAAACATCCTATGCAGTCGTTTTAACACAACTCAATGATCAAGAAATCGAAGCACTTATTTCTTTCTTTAGCTCGAATCTACAAGGAGCTGAGCTTAATTATTCCGATGTTGAAAAACAAGCCTTTGCTGTGTTTAAATCAATCAAACATTTCAGAACTTTTCTCTTGAAAACACATACAAAAATCATTGTCCCATTCTCTGCAGTGAGGCAATTATTAATTCAAAAAGAAGTAGGAGAAAAGAGAGCTAACTGGGTAACAGCCTTGCAAGAATATGATATTGATATTAAACAAGCTAAGATTGTTAGAGGACAAGGTTTTTGCAGATTATTGGCAGGAGCTCATAACATACCAGAAAATCAAGATCCAAATCAAGATATTCAAGTAAGTCAGATAAGTGTTACAAATTCCGGATCTCAGTATGCTGATCTTGTCTATTACTTGAAAAATGGGTATGCTCCTTCTAATATTAGCTATAAGAGTAAACGCGCTTTAAGGTTAAAGGCTATTAAATACCAGATCATTGATAATGTGTTATTTAGAAAAAATTATGATTCAATTTTATTAAGATGTTTGGAAAAGACTGAAGCTGAAAAGGTTTTGCAGGAATTACATGATGGACCAGCAGGAGGCCATTTTGGAGGTGATACCACGGCTCACAAAATAATTCGTGCTGGTTATTATTGGCCTACCCTTTTTAAAGATACACATGATTACGTAAGGAAGTGCCAAATTTGTCAAACTACAAGTGGAAGACAAAGGAAACCAGCTTTTCCTTTACAACCAGTAACTATTGAGCAACCATTCGAACAATGGGGGCTTGACATTATTGGTGAGATAGTTCCTCATTCTTCCAAATAGCACAAGTACATCCTTACTGCAACTGATTACTTTACGAAATGGGTAGAGGCAATCCCATTGAAGGTAGCCAATTCTGATGCAATTATTGATTTCATAGATCAATTCATCATAACTAGGTTTGGTGTACCTCAAGCTCTTGTCTTTGATAATGCATCTTACTTCTCTGGAAATAGTTTAATTGAATTTGCAGTCAAAAGAGGTTTTAAATTAAAATATTCAACAAATTATTATCCACAAGGTAATGGTTTGGCTGAATCCACTAATAAAAACCTTATCAAAATCATTAAAAGGACCGTTGATCAAAATCAAAAGAATTGGCACAAATCTTTAATCTTTGCGTTATGGGTTGATCGTATCACTGAAAAAGCTTCAATAGGGACTTCACCTTTCAATCTGGTTTATGGAAAAGAAGCTGTGATACCATCAAACTTAACACTTCCATCATTAGCCCTAGTGCAGTTTATTGAAGAAAATCCTTCATCATCCATTCAATTGAGATATGATCAAATCCTTAAACTAGAAGAAGATAGGGATAAAGCAAAAATTATTCATAAAAAACATCAACAACTTGTAAAATCTTCTTTTGATGCAAGTTCTACCAGCTCAAAAATTTTGTCAATTGGTGATCTCGTTTTGAAATGGGACAAAGCACACGAAGAAAAAGGTAAACATACCAAATTTCAGAAAATGTGGCTGGGACCATTTCAGATCGTTGACAAGATAGGCTCAAATACATTTATACTCCAAGATCTAACAGGTAAGAGAGAGTCTCTTCCTGTAAATGGGCTTATCTTGAAGAAATTCTTTTCATAAGGAGGTAACCCCTTCTTAAACTGTATATATTTCTTTCTGCAAATTTTTTGATTATTTTTGTTTTTACAAATAAAGGTTGTTTATGAGTCTCTGATTGACTGTTTACTATTTGAGAAAATCTCTTCGAAAAAATATTATAAATATTTATTTTGTGTAAATAAGAATTTTTAAAGTAATGATCACAGTTTTTGAATAGTTTAAAATAAGATGTTAAACTTTGAAAAGATTATTTCAATCATTTACATGATCTTTTGAAAACTTGAGGAAAAAGTAAATCATTATAAAGTTTATTAAACAGAGAAAGGTTATCTATCAAAGTATAGATTTTTTTTCAAAGTTTTGGAATTCAAAAAACTCTAAAAATTTCCATCCATTGATTCTTAAGGATAAAACTATTTCACCCCATCCATTTAAGTTGTGATTTTTTAGAATGTAATTCTAAGAAGTTATACGAAAATTTTAAGAGATAAGAGGTCTCATTACGAGCCGACTTACCATGTTCATAAGGAGTAATAAAAACTGACATTACCAATACTGCATACCAAAACAGGGTAATGGCTTATAAATATAAGACAAGGGGTCTCATCACGAGCCAGCTTGTTCAGTTTAATTATAACTAGTGAATGGCATTGTTATTAACTGGCTGCCAAACCAAAACAATGGCTCTTAAGAATATAAATAAATAAAAGACAAAAACATGAGATAATAAGTCTTATGAATTTATCTTTTAAAAAGTCATAATTTTAGTTGGATGGGACAATGAATGGTTAATAGTTTAAAGGTAACCCTGTCAAGACTATGAACGTTTGCTGGCAGCAGAGGCAATACCTATGGCAATAGAGTATATTATAAAAACAAAACTTGGAGAAATCCATTTACTTCATTATTAACACCAATCAAAGCTTGATATAACTCAAAATGTTTTTATTTCTTAAGGAATTAGACAGAAATTATGAAATGATTTTTATTTTTATTTTTCATAGCAGCATTTTATTTGAATTATCCAAAGATAGTTTTCATTATCTTTAAAAAACCTTTACTTACTAAAGATAGAATGTTCATTTTATTTTTCATAGATAACTGTTTCTTTCAGTGAATCGCCAATTGTTGTGACCAGCAACAACCCCCTTTTTTATTTATTATTAGTAATAATACTAAATAAATGGGGACCCTTAGTTAAAAATCCAAAAAAATCAATTAGGATTCGTTTGCCTTTCAAATAAAACTTTCTATCATAAACTTATAGAAATCCCTTAGAAAGAATATTTAGAAACACTTAAGTTTATGATAGATTATAATAAAATTGCTCTTGAAACAAGATAGCGCATCCATAACAAAATAGTATATATAAAACGCATTGATCGCAGATCGCATAGAGCAGAAAACATAAATGATTAATAAATATATTTTGCACTCTTATCAATTCTGCGCTTTTACGATTCTGCGCTTTTGCGATTGTGCGCTTTTGTGATTGTGCGCTATTGCGCTTTTGCGATATGTGCTTTTGCGCTATTGCGCAATTTCCACTTTTGCGCTATTTTTATGACTGCGATGACTTCATTTTGCGATATTGCGACATTGCGATATTGCGAATTTGCGCAGCAAATCGCAGATCGCAATGTCGCAGATTCATGTAGGCACGCTATCCCAAGGCAATCTTCCCATATGTCAAATCCGTTATGCGCTTTAATGATTATATTAAATGATTGGATTGATTATTAATGTGAAAAGAGATTGTGTTTAGATTGAAAGTCGTTTCACAATTTAAATATTATATTTCATTCGCTTTCATATTCAAAACAGTCTCATCACCTTTCTTATATCATTACTCTCATTTATTCGTAAAACGCAGGCACGAAGGAGCAGACCACTATACAAAGCTTCCGCTAAACACTATGGGTAAGAAGGAGAAGATCTCAAGTTCTGAGAACAAAGAAATGGCTTCGCTATACGCAGACACCGCCTGTAACAAGGATGCCGGTATATCCACTTGGGAGGGAATGTATAAACTGTTAGAAGATGAAAATCCTATGGTGATAAAAGTTGCAGCTACAGCAGGTTCAAAGGATACGTCTGAAGCAACCCTTAGAGACTTGGCTTGCTCATTTCTACATAGAATAGCAGCAAGGCCAATGATTCTCCCATATACAGACATGGTGAGATGGGTTCTGGATAGCACAGATATTTTGGACAGACAGTTCAGAACTCCATCTGAAGAGCTAATTGGGTCATTCACCATAGAAGATCTAAGATTAATGTATAAGCTTCCAGAAACTTAGGCAACTTTCAACAACCAATTTATGGAAGAGTTTGCCAAAGAACACTCAAATTTGGCAGAATGCACAAAGGAGTGGACCAAAAGAAGTGAACCATTGAAGAAAAACAAACAAGGTATGTACAACACGGGTTCACTTACCTCTCCTTATTGTTTTACTGCTGCCATGTTATGCAGGCTTTTTGGAAAGCCTGACATAAATATGATATTACCCGAATGGCTTCCTTTGTTGAATGCGGCTGTTAATTCTACAATTGTAGATTGGGCGAAAATCCTATCTGATAATCTCACCACTGCTATTTTTCATTACCGGTCTAAACGAAATGTTTCCCAGCGGGTTTATCCGCCTTTTTATTTATCTGCTTATGTCATGGACGCCATCTTCTATGTCTCTAAATTCCCTGTGATGGGCTGGAAATGGACTATCCACGATCCTTTGCCCATTCATGTGTACCATAAATAACTATGGGAGTCTAAGTTTGTCCCCCATTTTTACCAAATTTGTCATGGAATAATGCTGCCATTGTACAGAACATTGTATAATAAGGATGCCCCAAGGTTATCCTCAGAAACAGAGGTTGATATTCTCCCCGTCGCGAGATGGTTTGGAGAAGAATTTTTCACCTATATTAGGGTTTTTGGAAGTTATGCTTCTCCCCATGTTTTACCCTTATATGTTCCAGATAGACTTGTAGCTCGGGAAATTGCTTATCAGACCTGTGGCTAGGGCGGTATAACAAAAGATTTAAAAGACAAGAAAAAGGGAATTTGGCCACAATTTCCCATAAAATGTGGAACATTTTCACTGTTGGATATTGGTCATGCATTTCACGAGATAGGCAATGTTACATGCCTACAGCTCTTCAAATTCTCAAGAAGGTTATTTGACCCAAATGATATTGTTAAGAATTTTACCAATGCAATCAAAGTAAGGGAATTTGTCGGGGAGCGGGATCTTTTTGATGATATGTTCCAAGCAAGAAATTCATTCAAAGAGGTTTTGAATTCAGCTCAGGCTCAGCTATCTCCAGAGGAATTCCATGAATTCAAGCTTTACAGAGAAAGGAGACTAATTCCTATTCCTTTGGATAATCTACGCTTAGAGCCTGCAAGGGAGCAAACTCCTAGTGTTAGTCTTAACGGCAGTTCAAGTACAGGTAAATCCAAATCAAAATCTGACAGAGATTCTGAACACTCCAATAAGTCTAAATAAAAGGAAGATAAAATGGAAGAATCCATTAAAGATTTTGCACAATCTAAAGAGCTTACTCAACAACAAATTTTGACTTCTCAACAAACAAATCCTCCTCCACCCAATGTACAGCAACAGCCAGTTACCATTGAGTTAGATAAAGAATGGGAAACCTTTAATCAATTGATTAATGAAGAAGGACAGAATGTACAGACCCCTGTCCAGACAACCAAAGTTTTGAGCACAGGAACAAGCAGCACAGCCGCAGTAACAGAGCACATACCAATCACACCCTCCTCTGAAATTGTACTTAATGTAGAGGACATTCCTCCTCTGGATGTATTTTATAGACCAAAATACAAAGCAGTAGTAAAGAGACAAAGGAAAAAGAGGAAAATAGAAAGTGCAATTGCTACCGAACCAGAAAAAGTAGATGTTTTGTGGAAAGATCCTGCCACAGAGCCTACTCATAATCTCACTAAGTTATCTCAAATAACAGGAGCTTATGCTTCTGCAACAATTGATAAAGCAGTTGAGATACAACTTTTTTTGGATGAAAAAGAAGAACAGGTAAAAGCTCTGCAACAGCAATTGCAACAGGTATGGGCCAATAAAGAAGCACAATTGAGACTTGAAGAGTTACAACAACAACTTCAAGAAATGAAAATAAGACATCAAAAAAGTCTGGCTGATAAAGAAAAACAAATACATATTATCCAAGATCAGCATAAAGATGATCCTAAGCTTCCAGAATTCATTTCAGAAACCATCTCTTTGAACAATCAACTACTGCAACAAGAGGAATTTTTCTGCCAAAAAATATTGCAATGGAATTCTTTGTGCCAAGAGAGCGATAAAATCACAAATCATGTCTTAGATTTACGAAATGATTATGATTTGATTAATGAAAAGATCAATGATTATCTAGCATGGAAAAATACAGAAGAAGGCAGAAAAGCTGGTGCACCCATCATTAACGAGAACCATAAAGAAATACTATTTAATAATTGGGATGCACAAATCAGAAGGGCAGAAAAGGCAGCAGAGGAGGCATCTACAGCGGCAAACACTCTCACTGATTGTGTAAATGACAATTTACACAAAGCTAACTTGATTTCTGAAACTGTTCCAGGATATCTCCCACAGGGAAATCAACTACAAACAGAATGGAGGCAAAAGGCAGAAGAAAGAGCAAAATCCATCCAAAGGCTGACAATATTGAATTGGGACTCATACTGGATGTACTTAGTAAAGCCACACAGTCAGCACAGTGCGCTCAATTGTATCATCAATGCTACAAAGAAGATTGCTCCTACGCTTGCCGACTCTGTCTTTTCACGACAGTTGAATTCTGAAGTCGGTCAACCGCATCTTCTCAAAACTATGCTAGATGCCTACAAGCTTAAAGATCAAGTTAATTGATAGATAGATTTAGTTTTAATTTCACTATATTTTAGCCTAGGAAAAGGACGGTCATTAAACCGAATCCTTAATTTTTGTAATAAACTATTTTTAGAGTTAGTTAAGTAGTATTTAAACCCCTCTCATGCATTTAGAGAGGGGTCCTAGATCTTAATATTTTTGGACTTGGAGATTGCATTTCTGTACTCCATTGTCTTATATATTTTTTGAAAAGGATCACATCTGGTGATTTTCATGCGGAATTATCTTTGAAGTGTTGCATTTCTGTACCTTGGAATTTTATTTTGCATTAGAGTTATTGGATAGAATATCATATTGCATTTGAAAACCTTCAAGATGAACAAGGTATTTCTATCTGTTCACTGTTGATCTCTTTTGTTTTATGATATTCGTTTAAAATTGCTATCATTTATATGTATATTTGTTTTAACAACGCTTTCTTTTATATATCATTTCTGAGTATAATTGAAACGTTATTTTGCATAGTTACATGTAAATGGTATACAATGATGAATGCAATATGTTTATATAACTCTGTTTAATTTCTTAAACAGAGTTATCTTTATTTGTTTCTGCATATTTCAATTTAATTAATAATACATTTTAATGGTTATTGTTGAATTGGAACAATATTAAGTTGTATTCACATATAGCTACCCGGGTTAATGTTAGAATTTCTTTACCAATATTTAGCTTAAATTATATAGTTTTATTTCAGTTATTTTAGTCCCATTTCCACCCATCCAATCCAATCCATTTAGTTACAAGGAAACTGGTCCTTTAAATCCATTCGGAGCCACCATACCAAACGGAAAAGGAGCTGCCTTAAGGTCCCGACCGGGTGGTTTTCCCCGATGTTTGAAGCAGAGATTTTCTAGGCTTCAACAGAACCTTTTCATCATCTCAATATATTTATGTTTCATATCTGTAGAAATAAACTTAGAAAGTTTGATCATTTTTGGCATTGTTACTCTACCAAGATTACAACTCTCTACCTCTTCATCATCAGCTTGTATCCTAGGATTTTTGAACTCATCATTCTGGTCAAAAAGCTTTTCAAGTGGGATGATACCTTTGGGTGTAGAATTATTCTTTAGTTGTAACACTTCATAATTCCCCTTTATTTCAGAAAGCATGTTTTGTTGATCTACTTGTGTGCTTTCAAACTCCTCTTTCAATTCTATAAAGTTTTTGACTTGTTGGTCATCCTCAAAAACTTGCCAATGAATTATGTTGTCAGGGATAACAGGCCTATGATGAACTTCAACCTCATATCTTTCAGTGTAATGTGCAAGAATAAAGAAAAGACTTGCAGAGACAGCTAGGGAGTCAGCTACTGAGTTTTGATCCCTAGTCTTCACAATAAAGGAATATTCTTGAAATTTCTCTAACATCTCCATGATCAAATTTCTGTATGCTCTCATTCTCACATCCTTGGTTTGATATACACCCTCAACTTTTTTAATAACTAATTCAAAATATCCACAAACAGAAATATTTTGGGCACCCAATATTTTCAAAATTTCTAAACCCAAAAATAGAGATTCATACTTATTCATGTTATTTGTGCAATAAAAGTTCAGTTTTAAATAAAATAACTTACTTTCATCCTCTAGAGTTATAATCCAAATTCCTACTCCAACCCCCTCTCTTCCTGTTGGTCCATCAAAGTGTAACAACCACCAACCTTCTACCTTTTCTTCACTGATTTGTTGATTTTCTGCTTGTTGATTTTTTTCTTCCTGGATTTCTTCTTTCTTCTCATCTTCTGCTTCATCAGTTAGTTCATTGAAAATTATAGCAGATCCTAGTTCAGTATCAATAGCATAGATTGGGAAATTCATAGGTTTGTCTTTACTACTTACCATATAAGCCATCCTTGTCTCTTTTCTCACCAAAAAAAGGAATGGTGGCATAAGTTAGGTCCATCTTCATGGTGCCTTTGATCTTTGTTACCCATGATCTAGATAGCAGCATGCCAAACTTAGGTGGAATGTCTGCTACCACAATGTCCATTACCACTATCTTGGTAGGGACTTGTGTAAGACCAACAACAACATCTTTTATCAAACCAATGCACTGAACTCTTTTTGAATCAAATGAAAAAAAATCCTTATATGGCCTAGTGATTTCTAATCCCTTCCATAATCACTTTAGGCATGAGGTTATGAGAGGCCCCTAAATCCAACATGGCATTATGTAATATCATGTCATGGATACTAAGACTGACATAGAAAGGAGGCACCTCTTCATTCTACTCATCTTCTAATCTTGGTCCCAAGTATATGGTTGGATGATATTCTTGAACATTAAGGATGTCAGCAACTCCTGGTTGGGAATTCATCATTTTTACAATTTTACTTCTGTTTTCATTCACCATAATAATTTCTCCAAAAGGAACTAGGATTTTGATCTTGGAGATCTCATTCTCCAAATTGAAAACAGAAGCAATTTTTCCAATCTCTTTGACTAGAGGAGGAGGTGGTGGATCTTTTCTAACCTCAGCAACTTTAGGGGAATCTTTCTTAGGCTGTGTTTTTTTGGCAGTAATTGGAACATTTCTGTTGCTAAGGTTGTATTGCTTCTACATCTCAAAGATTGCATTTTGATATCCTTTAAGGTAATCATATGGTTCCTCACCCTTGTTTACATCATGATCTGACTCATCATGCTCTTCCTTATTCAAAAAAATTCCATACATGTTTTCATCTAGGCAATGAATGGAGTCTTCTGGGATTTCAGGCTGATCTTCTTCATCAACTAAATTTTGCTGAAAAGGAGGTCTTACTTGAGAGTCAAGCTAATTTATGTTTTCCCTTGGTCTCTGCTGATTTTGAGGTCTTATGAACTGAGGTTCATGTTGTGCAGGAGGTGCAGAAGCATTCCCACGGGCAAGCCTATCCATCCTTTTTTCCATTGTTTTCATCATGGAGTCAAATTTTTCATCTGAGGTGGAAGGCTTGTCTTCTTCTTTAAATTTTTTCTTTCCCATCTTGGAATTTTTAGTGGCTATCATATTGACCTCCACCTTCATAGCATCATTTTTCATTTCAGCTAGTGACGGGGATTCTCTTTCTCTTAGCAGGGTATAAAAGTCATAGTCAAAGGCCTCAGCATATCTTAGTTGAGCTGCTCCTGGTGGAGGCTTTATATGGGCAGGGATAGAGTCATAAAATTTATTAAATATCTTGGAGAAATTTTGGACAATTTCATCAATAGCTCTTTTCAAACTATTATATTCAGTGAGGGCTTGCACAAGGCTGGTTTTATTTCTCCACTTTCTCAAGAAGAAATATTCAAATTCATTCCAATTCTGTAGGCTTCCTGCAGAAAGGGCTTTGAACCACTTTCTGACCACACTAGTAAAGCTCTGAGAAAATAATCTCATCTTGAAATACTCATGGTCAACCTCCTCCCTATCTATGAATTCATTAAATTGGTCTACATTCTCTTCAGCTATAATCTCTTCATCATCTCCCCAAGTTTTGATTCTAGCAGAATATTTTCTAGGAAGGGCATTAAGGAAAACTAGGAGAATAAGAGGGGAATACCTAGCAAGTGCAGCAGTAGGTGGAGGTGGAACATTTCCTGCCATGATGACTGGAACTGTGGTAGTGTTAGGGACAGTAGTAGTAGAGGAAGAGGAATTGTTACGAGGGGGGCTCGTTGGTCTTTGTTGTCCAGTTACAATTGAACTCCAAACAGGTAGAGGGACACCAAATTTTCTTCTAAGAAAAATTTCAAATGGGTATAGTTCCTTCAACCTATCCAAATATTCCCTCTCTAACAATAGCTCTGATGTGACTGCTTCCCAAAACTCTTTTTTATCCTTTTGGGTCACTAAGGCTGAGGTATCAATACCTCTTCCATGTAGGTATAAGATAATTTTAGGCAATTATTTTTCATTTTCAGACCTAAACAAGAATTCCTGAATTTTATCATCATCTTTTTTATCTTCGGGACTTCTTAAAACTTCAGAGGACAAGGCTTTTGTGTGTAATGGAGTACCTAATTGTGCAGAACTTCCTTGAATGCCTCTGGAAATTGTGTTTGTATTATCCACAATTGTAGGTGGATCTGGGTTAGGATTACTCCTCGTATATCTCCTTTTTGAAGCCATCTTTGAACATGAGAATTTTGAATGGAGTCACCAAGGTATTTGTAGCCTCGAATAGATTTCTAAGCTCCTGCTACCTTCAAGAGTTCAGCTTCAAAATTTCGAGAAAATTATATCTTCGAGCTCCCGGCAGACGCACCAAAATTTTATCACAAAATTATACTTGATTAGCTACTGATCAGACAACTCAATGTAACTGTTTCAAGCCAGATTTTGACTAAATCTTATCCTCTTTAGTCTGAGAGGCTCTCTCAAAGGGAATTTATGATATTGAATAATGATGATACTAGATGGCTAACTCTATTTGAAATTTGACTTTTTTTTTATGTTTTTAGGTTGAAAAGAATGCAGGCTTGCTACCATTGGGCTTATGGAGTCAACAATCAGTAGTTTCAGTGGAAAATTTTCATGACATGGAAGATGAGGCATATATGGGTCTTTAACAGAGGTAAATCACACATAAAACATAGGGAAACACAGTCATTTCATCACTAAAGGAAGTCAGAGCATAAAATTATGAATTCTGAGTAATATAAATGAAATATACTGCAAGTGGTAAACATAAAGATATAGATCAAAAATACATTAAAAACCCCATGAGAATCTCAGCTCTGTTAAGAACAAAGTCATTATGTATTACTGATATAATTCAAATACATAAAAGCAGCAGTTTAGTGAAAAAAATATCCAACCCTTCACTACTTCGATGCTTTGTTTTTAAATAGACATTCTTCCAACAAGGATGATCTGCCTGGTGGCTAGATTCATTGAATTCTCCTATGACACATCACATAATTGAAAAACATCACTTCTAACAAGAAACTGACAGCTACACCTTAAAGAAGACATCTCCTAATAGGATTCTAACTCCTATTTATTATGTACTCTAACCTATCTTGTGAAAAAATTACATAACAGTTACAAAATAAGCATCACATGCTCGAAATATACATGATAGGTTCATTTCCACTTTACATATTTAAGACTCTCCTAGACATGTGGAACAAAACCCTATTTTTCAAGAATGCATAACCCTTATCTTCAATGAGAGATTTGGCTAATGAACTGTCTCCACAGCACTTCCTTCAAGTCATAAATATTGATGTTAAGGTCCCCTGACATGTTGGTGGAGTCCAGTTGTCCAAAACTTCCATTAAGATGCTCCAAAACCTTCAAAAATAACTTTCTATGAAAACAGGACAGTTTCTTAGTAGCGTTGAAAAAGTATCTTCTACAACCAATAACTTTGCTGCTTTGTTGTTCCATAGTGTCAACCAAGTCATGACACATCACCACCATCAAAATCCCTCCTTCAAAACTAAAAAAAGTAACTTTAGAGGAAAAAGGATGCTACAAGTTTTTTCGTAGCGTTTTCCTTGCTTTTAGCCTAGGAAACACTATGAAACTATGTAAAAGTTTAGAAATTATAGATTTCAAAACTGTCTCCAAAAATTTACCTCTAGCTGTAAAAACTTGATCTTCTGCATGTAATGAACCTCTCTAAATAATATTTAACCTCAACTTATGGTCCATGTGGTGTTTCCTCCTCATTTATGATTAGTTGAGCAATGGACTCTGTTAACACTCCGGTAAATTCTTGAGTTGTGGGATTTTGGTTTTTAAGTCAAAGAATACTAGAGGTAACCACAAACCTACTTCAAACTCTAGGATCTAGCATTCCTAGGGTTTAGAGAGGGCTCTCTCTTTAAGGTTTAACTTTGTTTTAGTTTGAATATTAGGCTAGTTATTAAATGCAGATTTGGTTTTATTTTGTTGGATTTGGTGGGAAAATTTCACTTGGAGGGTAAATAGAGGGAAATCTACTTGTCCATTGGGCTATGGAGTCTAATTCAAGCTAACGGAACTGGGATCAAGGCCTAAAAGGTAAAATGTCTATAGGGAAAGGTAGATAACCCTTGGAGATATTGGGAAAAATGGTTTTTGAGATGGTATGATCGGGATAAAGGGCACTTAAGGATCCTTTGATCCAGAAAAGGGAAGTAGAAGATAGAGGTCAAACGGGAGAGGGAGAAATTAAGAATTCCCTGCACTGGAAATCAGAAGAAAACAAATAAATGATAACTAGTTAAAAACAGGGTGTTATTAACATGTCATGTAGTAATACTCCTAGTTATACATTCAGATTTAGAATTAAAACACAGATGTATGCATGAAACAAAAGAAGATAACAATGACAACTTTAAAGAGAGTACTTCATTCCATATAGCTTATCAGAAGGATCCTGAAGTATGATGGCAAAAAGGTGATCTAGCCTACTGCTCAAAATCGAAATCCAAAGCCTTCAAGTCAATGAAAATATCTATAGTAATCTCCAGCAATTTTATTCCACACCAAAATACTTCCAAGAGTGAAGTATTTATATAAAATGTTTTACAAAATATCCTAGATGACTCCTAGGAATAAACTTAGGAAAATTAAATCTTTTAAAACAATAATAGTGACAGCTTGCTCAACAAACTAGCAAGCTGTCCTATTTTATTCAAAATAAATAGAAACAGTTTGTAGATAAGAAGCAGTTGGCTGCTTATGTGTCTTCCATGCTGGATTTTTAGATATTTTTCAAAATCTAGTTGCCTTCACTGATAATCTTTCGCGCTGATACTCTTTATTACTGATCCTCTTTCAATTCTTATACTCTTTACCTTTATTAAAACTATCTTCTTGCTGTAAAAATCTATTTTAACGGTATTTTTGTTCTTCATGTGTTTGCCTTTCTTTCTTCATAGCAAATCAGTCAATGTCTGCCACTCCTCATTTTTAGGAATTCTAATATTCTTGAGTTTCCTAAAATTTTCATCAGCCTCAGTGTACCTGGAAAATGTGGGTTTGATGATAAACAAATGTTTGATTTCATACTGCAAGTAAAACAAATCTTCAAAACTATTTAGCAATACTTTCCATGTGGGAATTCCTTGGCCTGTTGGCTTGTTCACCTACTCTTTGGCATGTTCTATGATCTTTTTGTCATAATCATTTTGTGGCATTAGTTTGTCATTAATCACCATAATATCTTGAAGTCCCTTTTGTCTCAAATTGGTGAATTTAACCATGAATCTAGTGACAACATCGTTCATTCCTTCACATTTCTCCTCAAGATGCCTCATTAGATTTATTTTAGTGGTTACTTTCCTAATTTCTAGGATTGTGGATGTTCTATCATTTATTTTTAACTCTTCAAGTTGTTTTTTGTTCTTCCTATTTATGAAATTGATTAACCTAACAGCTTGTTCTGGTTTATCTGCCAATTCTTCTTGTGTCTTTTGGATCTCTGTCTGAGCTGCCAATAGTAACTCTCTCTACTCAAAAATTACTTGAATTGATAGCCAAACATTGAATGGCTTCAATTACTTTATTCCATAAGTAATTTTTAATGTATGATACTTGATCCTTAAGAGTTAATTCTTTCTGGAGTTTTTTTCCTCTTCACTCAACCTTTGGGCATTTTTTTCATGTATTTTGGCATCTATTTGAGCTGCCTTGCTTGTCTTCTCTAGATTTTCAATTGTCTTGGTCAATCTATTGATTTCATTGGTTTTAAAGGAAATTTCCTCCATTTCCTTTAATAGTTGACTGCTTCCATCTGTGGGTGGAAACATTGTTGTAGAATACTCAGTTGTTGGTGTAGATGTTACTGGACTGCAGTGGCCAGTGGCTCTTTAGGTGCCAATTTCTCTCCTAAAATAGATGGTACTATTGCTGTGATAACTGGGATAATAGTGGGAATAATTGGTTCTTTGACTATCTCTTTTTCTTGGAAAACTTGGTCCATTTGCACTTCCATTTCTTTGATTTGAGTTGTGAGTTGAAGTATCAAGCTCATCATTTCATCTTTCTCTTTCTGATCCTATAAAACTTCCTTGGTTTGAGGATGCTCTCCTTGAGGAAGCTTGAGCTATTTCCTCAAGGCAGCAATGTCCTCATTTTTCTTTTTGACTAATGCTTCAGCTGCTTTTATGTTTGTAGGACCATATCCTACCTACAATACTAACTCTTATAACACCTTTATTCTTATATCTTTTGCATACAGTGAGGCTTTATCCATTTTCATTTGGTCCTGTATATTAGAGATTGTATTTTGAAGTCTGTGAGCACTCATAGCCTTTGTGGTCACTGTGGAATAGAGCATCTCTGATGTTTGCCTATAGAATTCAATCTGATCCAACTCATGGATTTTATCTGTGGCTACTTCCATATCAACCTTTTTGTAATTAGCCACTGTCTTTGGCACTGGTACAGTGGGCTGTAAAACTGACATAATAAATTTTTGAGTTGAATAAT
This sequence comes from Pinus albicaulis, assembly GCA_034641835.2. Taxonomy (NCBI): domain Eukaryota; kingdom Viridiplantae; phylum Streptophyta; class Pinopsida; order Pinales; family Pinaceae; genus Pinus; species Pinus albicaulis. The sequence continues at coordinate 17,645,914 of MU968317.1, forward strand.
CAAAGGCTGATAAGAATCTATTTTGGTTACCTGGCTTCTGCTTCAAAAACTGAGAATATATTTCAGTTTTGATTTCCTCATTCTTTACTTTTATTTTCTTGTAATTTTCCTTGATATCTAAATCCTTCTCCTCAGCTGAGTGTGAGGAGGAAGCCTCCATATTTTTTTTCCTCTCCATTATTTGTGCATCTTCATTATTCAACTGTTCCCGATTCTGATTTTGCTCACTGATTATTACAACGGCTACATTGGTCTATGTCTATGCAGTGTTGGTGTTCAAAGGTTGTGTTTCCTCAACATCAATGGTTACCTTGCCTTTAGCTGTTGTATCTAATTTAGGCCTATTATTGTAAATGATTTTGAACTTTGTCTCTATGGTAGTTTCTGCAGTATAATCTCCTTCTTCTCTGATTCTTTTAGTGGATGGCTCTAGCTACTTGGAAACTTCCAAAGGGTGACTAGTATTCCTTTGGTTTACTACCTCTGCTAAAGTATTCTCAACCCACTCAATCTGATTAGAAAAATTCTCTATACCTCTCTTTGATTCATGGATAAATGGTGTCAATTTACATTTTACCCTTAGTTTACTTAATATCCCTTGTGTATCATAATTCTATGGGAATCTTTCTTCTAGTTTATACTCTTGTAATTGACTTGCTGCTTCCTTTTCTGCCTCTCTTTGATTACATATAAAAGGCCCAATTTTATTTTTTGAGTTTAAACCGAGTCTTTTTCTTGGCTACCATAAAATTAATTGAATTTGAATTTAGGATCTGCCTAATGTACTCTAAGGCAAATATCCTCATAGATGGATGCTTAGGTAACTTATAGGGCAATAAGTTAGAACCAAAAACTCTGATTTCAGTAAATTCCTTATATAAATACCAATCTCCTACTTTGCTTTTCTCTGATAGCTGCAAAATTCTCTTCATTTCCTCATTGATTCTAGGATGTTCTGATTTTGTCAAGATGTTGGTCAATGAATGCACAAACAACTCAGCAAACTCTGAATAACTAAATTATGCCCCTTCCTTTCTGAGTATAGATGTCCAAAATACAACTAATTGAGGCTTTCCTTCTAAATCCTATTTCTGAAGCGAAATACAAAAATTCTTTGATTGAAATAATAAAAACAAGTGTAAAAGATAAGAGGTATATCTGAATACCCCTTCCAGCAGCAAATTAGACAATTGATAGTGAATTCTATCAGCTATAAAACCCGCATAGTCAAATATGACCAAGGGTGACTGTCCTGGAGAAAATGTAGACAAAAATCCCAATATTGACTCATCAATATGTTCATCGGTGAAATACCCAAGTGTAAAGGAAAGCATGGAGATAACATGCCTTGAACCTTCAGGGAACTTGGTAGTTGAATATGGAGGGTTTAATTTTGGGATTTCAACATGCAAAGGCATGAAATTTTGGAAAATCATAAACCTTTTAGGAAAGTCTAAGTTAATGTATACTTAGTGAGTGCTTCAATAGATAATGGGACTGCTTGAGGGTCTGGTTGAAGCTGCAACATTTGGTTTATAGACTCTACTGTAATGGTAAAAAATACCTCTTTGTTTGCATTGACAATGGCTCTCTGTTTAGGGATGTAGTACTGGGGACACAGTCTGATAAATTCTTGACAAGGGTGTGTAAGGAAGACTACATATTTGGGAAAATTGGAATCCCAAATATGAACATCTTCTTGATCATATAGGGGTTTTTCAAAACACCAGTTATGTATATCTAACAAATTGAACTCAACTACAGGATCAGCTATTTTTTAGTCAATGTTTGCTAGAGGAATATGCTCAATATCAACAACCAGAGGCTGTAATGGATTAACTACAATGGTAGTATTTGGATTCATGGCTGGAGTAGCTTTGGGAGTCTTTGAACCTTCAAATTTGTTTCCACTCTATTTTTTAGGCATCTTTACTAGCTTCTGCAAGCTTAAACCATTTGCAGAGGCAATTTTACTATAACAGAGGATTGGTTAGGCGATTTCATAAAAATAGAAAGTCTCTTTGGATTTGATGCTCAATTAGGTTTCTCCAATGAAGTTTTGAGGCTGAAATTGGTCAAACACAGAACACAGGGATTTTCTGAGTCTCTTGGCTGCAGATTGGGCTCAAATTTTGATAAAAAAGGTTTTTCAGAAGATACAAGGCACCTTCATAGGATTTATGGCTTTTAGGGCTTGAAATTGACCCTAAAACTGTGGAAAAATGTAATTTTCTTTGGAAAATGGTGCGCAATGAATTCTAGGATTCCTAAAAAAAAAATTCCAAGGTTTTGCCTGTTTCTGGGACTTTAGGGCAATTGAATTTAATTAATTGCCTTAAACTTTACAGCTTCTTTTTCCTTTAACAAGCTTTTGAATTTGATTTGCAGGTTAAATATTTAGAAAAATACCTGGTTTTGACGCAGGTATTGGTTTTAACCGGGTTTTTCTGCAATCTTCTAGTCGAATTAGTTTCTTCAGAGGTTGAACTAGAGCAAGTGACACTCCTCAGCAATTCTTGCAGGTTTCTTTGGTGAATTTGGGAAGTTCGGGGTGTAAAAAATAGCAGGAAATGGCTATCAGGGGGCTCTTTTGCAGGTTTATACATATTCGGGAGGGAAAACACTGGCTTAAATGTGAAATATAGGTGAAAAATGCCTATACAAAGGTTTTATTAAACATTATGAATTTGCATTAAATGCAAGTCTAATCATGGCGGGAGGCGGTTCTGGATTGCAAAGGTTTTTGAAAACAGGCAGTTATCGCGTGGGTATCGAGTGGTAAGTTGTTTTGAACAAAACCCATGCGATCCAACCAAAAATAGCCACATGGAGGGGAGGGTTCAGTGCAAAACAGCTTATTTCACGTGGATATTGTGTTTGATCAGTCATGCACTTTTTTCACGCGATATCGTTTGTCGACTGTTGGATCAAAATTGTCGAAGCGAACGGTGGAGATTGCTTGGGAGTTGCGTCATGGTAAAAACGGTGGGACCGGGCTATTAGATAGGCGGAAGGGTTAATTTTTATGAAATAAAATAGTTTAAACCATGTTTAAGCCATAATATCATTAGTGTCGGGGTTTTATTTATGGTTTAAAACATTACAATAATGTTTTAATTTATATACATGGTGGCGGGCTTAATTTTTTTATTAAAACATTTGTTAAAATGCTTTTAGTAAAACATAAGTGGGTGGGGTTTTATGCTGCGACATTTTATTAAAAATGTTTTTTTTTCAAATGCACATAATAATATGTTGTTTTATATATTTTTTTTAACTTTTTTGAATAGTTAAACAACCATAGGGCGGGATATTTGCATATGGGTAATCTTTTAGACCAAAGGGATTTTTATTTTGGGTTTTTTATTTAAGCACATGGGATAATATACCTTGGTCAAAAGCTTATAATACTGGGTTTTTGGGGTTTATTATATATAATGGAATTAATAACATAGGAAAGGGTATCTCTTATGGATTTAATAAAATATGTTAAAAGTTAATATGAGAGGGAAGCGCAAAACAAAATACACATTATCTCTAGTATAAAATAATCAAGCGTTTGCTCATCTTTGTATTTATTTGAATAATACTTAGGATAAATGTGATTTTGTGGGTTTTTATGAATGCTTATGAAGGGATAAAGTTAATTAAGTGGGGATTACAATTTTACTAGGTAAGAGTGTGTTTTTACTTAGGAAAAAGGGATTTTAGTACATGAATGAAGGGTAAATATGATAAATGAGGATTTAATCATAAGAACTCATTATTTTCAACTAACCAGTCATAGAGCCTTGGGTCTGGTCCCAACAAAAGTCAGAGAAATTCTCTGAGCCTGTTTGACTGATAGCTTAGAATACTGAATACTCATGGGGGAGGGGAAATTAGTGATTTTGCCTGATGATGTGTTATTTACATGATTTCTCCACTGATTTCTACCTACCCAATTTCTATTTCTAACATTTTTTCTTCATTTTGCAGGTGCATTTAGGCTTGCAACCTTAAAACATTTTCTTTCAAAGCATAAAAACTATCTAGATCTACCTTATTTCATCCGAGGGCTCGGATTAAACTGTTGAGCTCCTCATTATTCTCTACCTATCTACTGATTTGTCAAGTTTAAACTATTTGACAAATCTTTATTCACTATCTAAAACATGAAATTGAAATATGAACAGTTAAGATTAAACTATTTGATTGATCATAGATTATGGCATTCATTGACACTTTGCACATAATCATTATTTTTGTTGTAAAAAGTAAAAGTAGTGGCATTTGGACTTTCTCACTTTCAGGTCTTATTTCTTTTTTCTTTTGGGGTTTATATTTTTCTAAGTCCTTTGATCATTCTTTTAGGACATTTTACCCTCTTTTTGATTTTTTTATTATTTTTCATTTTTTCAAAATATGGGAAAACAACTTTCAAAATCCAAGGTATGTACATATTTACAAGACTTATCAAATTCAATTCAAAATTTTATGAACCCTATTATTATAGGACCCTAATAGGGGCTCCACATGGGGATGACATTTCCTGGTGAAATATCAAGAACTCTAAGACTTAGTAGCCTTTGAAATTTGACTGAGTTAACCCTGTAAATGTCTTCTGATATCTGTAACTTATTCATATTTATGATATTTACTTTTCAAAGCTTAGGGCCTTCTCTTCAGGCTTCAAATTTGCTAAGGAAACATCCAATCCAATCTAAACTTCTGCAATGTATATGTACAATGGTCAAAGTGAATAAAAACTAACTATTGGTTAACTCAGGTGAGTAGTAGTGCTTCAGCATTATGCCATTAACAGGTCCTTCTTGCAGATCTGTTCCATCCAATTCTTTCATAAAGAAAGCATTATTACATCTATATCCATAAATTACATAAGGCCCTTTCCATAGAAAATCAAATTTTCCCTGTTTTCCTTTGTCTTCTCTTCTGGAATCCCATTTTAACACTTTATCTCCTATGTAAAAATCATCCTCTTTAGTATTTTTATCATAGATTTTCTTGATCTTATCCTGAATGACTTGAGATTTGACATAAACTTCTTCCCTTGTTTGTTGCAAGTGAATAGTTTGATTTATCCTTCTTTGGATGTCATTAGTTTCAACCTATAATTCTTGGATTATTTTCATCATTGGTACACATAGGGAGGAAGGAAAAACAACATCCATTCCATAAACTAGCTGGTAAGGTGAAGTACCAATGGATTTCTTAGTAGTAATTCTATCTGCCCATAAGGCATTGACTAACTTTTTATGCCAAGTATTTTTATTATCTTCAACTAATTTTTTGATGATATTTACTAGGCTTTTGTTTGAGGATTCAGTTAGGCCATTACCTTCGGGGTAATATGCAGTAGACTGGCCTAGGGTAATATGATATTTTTGGCAAAATCCAATCATTTTTTTTTTATTTGAATGTTGTTGCATTATCAGTAATTATCTTTTGAGGGCACCCAAATCTTGAAAGGATGTTGTTTTCTAGGAAGGAAATAATGACAGTATCAGTGGATTGTCTGGAAGGTATGGCTTCAATCCACTTAGTAAAATAATCAATGGTTGTCAAAATACACTTATGTTGGCCTTAAAAGGGAGGGTGAATTTCACCAATGAAATCTAAACCCCATTGTTGAAATGGAATTTCAGTTGAAATTGGCTTTAAAGGGAGGGGCACTTATGACATGAAGTAACATATTTTTTGACATCAACAAACAAGGTAGGCCAGTAAAAACCAGCTCTTAGGATCTTGTCAGCAGTAGATTTCCAGTATAAATGTCCTTCATAGTCACCTACAGCTTCTTCCTTTAGTAAAAAAATTTAGTAAAATCCCACTATGATCTCTCCAAAAAATTACATTATCTAAGATACAAAATATTACTCCTTTAAGTTTTAAAAATCTAGCTTTAGTTCTTGATAATATAGGAGGAACTTGTAAGTTTTGGAGTACAAATATAATATCTTTATACCAAGGTGAGTGTGAAAAGGCTTCACTGATCAATGGAGTCGCCATCTCTTCCTGCTCATCAACTTGAGCAATAAAATTTATATCTAGGGCATTACAATTGGATTCAACCATAAGTCTGGATAATCCTTGACCTTTAATGAGCTTGGTGGGTTTAATATCTATGTCATATTCTAAGATAGTGGAAATCCACTTACTCTTCTTGCATCAGGACCATCCTAAGTAATAATGTCCTTAACTACAGAATTTGGGACATAGGCAATAATGTGTGAGTAGAGAATATAAACTCTGAAGTCTTTAATGGCCTTAACCAAGGCTAGGGCTTGTTTTTCCATAATGTTGTACTTCAAAGAGGCATCTCTAAGGGCTTTACTGAAAAAGCTATGGGTTTTTCAAATCCTTGATCATTTTTTTGCAGTAAAACTGCAACAATGGTGTGTTCTGAAGCAAATGAAAAAATCATGAAATCTTTCTTAAAATCAAGACTTATTAGGAATGGAGTTTAGTTAAGGCTTGTTTGATAGAGTCAAATGATTATTTAGCCTCAACATTCCATCTAAGAACTAAATCTTTCTTGATCATGTTATTCAATTCTCTAATTATCTTGGCTAGATTAGTTATGAATCTTCTTAGAAAATTTATCTTACCTAGAAAATCTTGTAATTCTTTGATGTTTCTTGGTGGATTGATGTTCAAAATCGCTTCTATCCTAGCAGGATCTATCTTAATTCCTTCTTTTGAGATTATATGTCCAAGTAACTTACCTTCCTCTAATCCAAAGAGACTTTTCTTAGGATTTAAAGAGATACCATATTTCCTACACTTAATGAAAACTTGTCTCAAATGATCCAAGTGTTCATTATCTGTTTTGGAAAACACAGTAATGTCATATAATTAAATAACAAAGAAATCATGTATTTCCTTTGCAAAGGCTATTTCCTTTGCAAAGGCTATTTCCATAGCCCTTTGAAAGGTTTATCCTACATTCATTAGTCCAAAGGGCATTTTTACATACATAAAAGTGCCCCAAGGAGTGGTAAATGTTGTTTTAGCTTGGTCTTCTTCTTGAACTAGGATCTGGTTATATCCCGAAAAACCATCTAACAATGAAATCCTTGAAGAACCTACTACCCTCTATAATATGTGGTCCATTTTAGGTAAAGGGTAATTATTCTTTAAGGAGACTTTGTTAAGATTTCTAAAGTCAACACACAATCTAATTTCTCTTGTTTTCTTTCTTGTAGGAACTAAGTTTGAAACCCAATCAAAATATCTGATTGGAGAAATGATTTGGGCATCATACATTCTTTTAACTTCTTTTTCAATCAAAGGTAATAGCACAGGGTTAATCCTTCTCAAATTTTGTTTGAATGGCTTTTGATATTCTTTTATTGGAATCTTGTGTTGGATTATGTTTGTATCATAAGCTTTTAAATCTTCATAACTCCAAGCAAACACATCTTGATATTCCTTTAAAAGCTCAATTTATTTATCCTTTTCTTGTTGAGGTAAAATTTTGGACAGTTTGATTATCTTTGATTTTCATTCTGTACCAATGTTACACTCTTCTATGTCAGATCTTACTGGCACCATTTTTTGGTTTTCTAGCTACATCATTAGAGTCAAAAATATCCTCTAAGGGAGTTAAACCTTTAGGTAGAAAACTATCTTTAAGATTCACTACATCTATTTCATCTTCAATGATTTCTTCAATCTCTACTTTTTCTAGGCTATCTATGTCAGCTTGACTAAATTTAGTGGGTTTATCACACTTTATTTTATTTCCATCTAAGTCATTTAAATCTATCTCACAATTCAAATAATAATTTACTATACAATCTGTATCTATAATACAATTTTTAAATTCGCCTTCATTGTCCATAAACTTGTAAATTTGTTCATCCTGAGAAAAAATCTGCCAATACTTAAGATTATCTAGAATTATTGGCCTATGTTTTATTTCAGCATTATATCTGTGATTAGGTTGGAATGGTAAATTGCATGTGCTAGCAAAATTTGCAAGACAATGAGCTCGTATATTTTGTTTTCTGGGTATAACAACAAACTTGCATTCCAATAAGTCATCAGTTAAATCTATAACAGTGTCTCTATATCTGCTTAGTCTAGGATTGTAAACAAAATAAACTCCATTTACTTGTTTAATGATAAAATATGAATCTCCCATGATTAAAATTATTTTTCCTCCCAAATTTCTAATGATTTGGAGTCCTAGGATAAGGGCTTCATACTTGGCCATATTGTTCGTACATTTGAGATTTAGCCTGAAAGCATGACCTTCCGAATGATTGGTCTCCATATTTGTTATCCATACTCCTGATCCTACTCCTAACTTATTCAATGAACCATCAAAGTCTAAATGCCATTGAGATTCATGAAAAATGTTATCATTGTTTGGTTCTCTCTTTTTATCCACTAGTTTAGTTTGGATTTCATTTGTTACAGAGTTACAAAGGATGAAAGAATCAAGGTCAGTTGATGTAGAGTAAATTGGGTAGTTTATAAATATTTCAACACTACTAACCATGCATTTCATTAATTTTTCTCTATATAAATTTTTAGGCTGGCCAAACACCGAGATAGTAGCATAAGACATGTCCAATTGTAGAGATCCCTGCAACTCTTCTCCCCATGAATGAGAAAAAAGCATACCATATTTTGGTGGGATATCAGCTACTACAATGTCCATTAATATACTCTTACCAGGGTATTGAACTAGTGTTACACACAAATCCTTAATTAAACCTAAGCATTTAACATTACTGGAATCAAAAGAAAACAAATCTTTATATGGCCTTGTAATTTCTAGATTTAGAGTTTCCATGATGGATTTTGGCATTAAGTTATGGGAAGCTCCTGAATCTAGCATTGTGTTATGTAGAATTTGATCATGAATGGTTAAACTGATATAGAATGGAGGAACTGTACCATCTGCATGTTTTTCATTTACATCTAGGCCAAAAATCAACGCTGGCTGATCATCATTTAGATTTATAGAGTCTTCTCCATTATTTATTCAATGTTTCAGTTATGGTTGATTTGCACAAGTCATTATTTACCAATTCAGTCAAAGGAATTGGTATTTTGAGTTTTGCAATTTCTGATTGTATGTTGAATGCAAGTTGAGCTTTACTGATTTGAATCAGTTCTTCTTTGGTAATTGTAGTCTGTGTTGGTTTATCTTGCTTCTCTATAGTTGTTTTTTCATTTTCAATTGTTTTAGGATTCTCTGTTTGTGTTTCCTGTGTCTTACTACTTTTAACTTTATTTTCAAGGATTTTTTGTGAAGCAATAGATGTTCTTTCTGATTTAGAATTTTCAACGGGGGCTTTTGAAGCAACAGTTTGTGAATCTGCTGTTTTAGGATCATCATAAGGCTTTTTGGGATCTAAATTTGTTGTTTTTACAAAGTTAGAAGCTCTAGTAGCAGCAGATTATTGAGGATATTTTTCAACTTGAGCAACTTCAACAGTAATATCAAAAATTTTAGGGCCTGATGCTTTCTTTGGACTAGAAATGTTTTGGGAAGAATTTGAGTTTTTCTTATTTTCCCTTGGGAGAATTTGCAGAACTTTTGTTTTGGGGGCTTCTACTGTTTTCTGATTTTGATTTTGGGAAGTTTTCTTAGTAGAATCCTCATTATTTTTCTTGTTTCTAAGGTTATACTGCCTGTGTATTTCATTTATTGCATAGTCATAACCTAGATTATAATCAAAGGATTCACTAGAATATAATTTAAGCTGTTGAAGTTCAAACAATTCCTGATCTTTTTGAGTTAGGAAGATGGTATTGGATTAATAGTATCTTCCTCATCATCATTATTATTCTTAGAACTTTCAGCATAGTTCTCTTGGAATGGTGGCCTAATAGTTTGGTCCGGGGATGTTTCTTTTCCTTTTCCAGAATTTATATTTTTTCTAAAGTTGGGATTTCTAATCTGTTGTTGGTTATCCCATTGAGGTCTTCTCTCCATAGTATCTAATCTATCAATTACTTTTTCTAAATTTTTAGGTATAACATCCATTTTTGTGTCTGAATTTTCATTTTCTTCTTTAATAGTAATTCTTCTTTCATTTCTAAGTCTAGCTTTTCTAGCTATAATGTTCACTTCTACACTTACTCCATCAGTTTGCATTTTTTCTAAGGTATGTGCGTCTCTTTCCATTAATTGGTAAGCCATATCTGTATCAAATCCATCAAGGAATTTGAGCAGAACAGAATAAGGATAGGTTTCAGATTTGCAGGGATAGAATTATAGACACTATTATACCTAGTGCAGTAATCTTGAACTGATTCATTTGAAGCTCTTTTTAAATTATCAAATTCGGACAAAATTTGGAGGGGGTTCTTTTATTTTCCCATTTTTTTAAAAACAAAGTAAAAAAGACAGCTAAATCAGTTACACTACTAGCAACTAAATATTTGAACCATTTCTTAATTGCTCCTGTTAAAGTTTGAGCAAACAGTCTCATTTGAACATCTGAATCATCAATTTCATAAATTTCAAAAAAGTCTGTCATTTTTGTATGTGTTGTTGAGCAGAATATTGAGTAGTGCCATCAAATAGTGGTATTTTGTTTTGATAGTCTTGTGGCATATCATGAAGTTGTTGTGGTAGGAAAAGGGGGGCATATCTAGCAGCCATAGCTTGAAGCTTCGCTTGACTAGGAGGTAAGGTTGAACTGCTTGGAGCTGTGCTGGAAATGACAGTAGATGAACTAAAGATAGTATTTAAAGTGCTAGGAAATGAGGATGATTTTTTTAAGAAATTAAATGGTGAACTAATGGATATGGTGGATGAAGTGATTGGTGGAAATAATACTCTGGGTTATAGAGGTAGTTTAGGGATAAATGGATCCGTAGATCAGTTGGTAGTAGGATTTAGGAATGATGTGACAGCATAAAGAGATGAATCTTTAGCTGGAATTATTGTGGTATGTAATTGGGAAGCTGAAGGTATGTCTGCATAAGTCAATAAATGATCTAATTCAATAGCTTCATCAATATCCTTCAGAATAGTAACATTAATTTCCTCAACTTTGGTCTGATATTCAGCTTTCTTAGAACTTACTACAATAGATTTCTGTTTTGCATTCAAAAATGAAATAAAATCAGGGTCTAAAACAAAAAAATTTAAATAATTTTCAGATTTATTTTTAAATAATGAATGCTCAAATTTCAGATCAAAATCAATGTCTTGCAGACTTTCTAATTCACTGGGTAATGAAATGACTCTTATCAATGAGATTTCAGCCTCTAAATTTTCTGTTTGTTTTTTCTTTTTTAGCAATTTGGTTTGGGTCATCTACTATTACAATAGGCTTAGGATCCGGGTTAGACCTGGTATAATAAACTTTCCTAGAAGCAAGAATTACAATTTTTCAATACCCACAACCTATAAAAACAATCTTAAAGCACTAAGATGATTTAAAATATCTCTTTAAGACTAATTTTATGACTAAGGACTGGTTATTTCCCCAGTATGGTCACTAATATGGTAACACTCCAGTAAATTCTTGAGTGTCAAGATTTTAGTTTTTAAGTCAAATAATACTAGAGGTAACCACAAACCTACTTCAACTCTAGGATCTAGCCTTCCTAGGGTTTAGAGAGGGCTCTCTCTTTAAGATTTAAATTTTTTTTAGTTTTGAATATTAGGCTAGTTATTAAATGCATATTTGGTTTTGTTTTGTTAGATTTGGTGGGAAAATTTCACTTGGAGGGTAAATAGAGGGAAATCTACTTGTCCATTAGGCTATGGAGTTTAAGTCAAGCTAACAGAACTGGGATCAATACCTAAAAGGTCAAATTTCTGCAGGACAAGGTAGATATCCCTTGGAGATCTTGGGAAAAATGGTTTTTGAGATGGTATGATCGGGATAAAGGGAAATTAAGGATCCTTTGATCCGGAAAAGGAAGTAGAAGATAGAGGTAAAATGCGAGAGGGAGCAATTAATAATTCCCTTCACCAGAAATCAAAATAAAACAAAGAAATGATAAATAGTTAAAAACAAGGTGCTATTGATTCCAGAAAACTGCTGCTGCTGCCTGCTGCCTGCTGCGACCTGCTCTGCGCAGCCTGAGTCTGGGCTCTGCCCTCTTGGCCGTCTTTGCCTCTGACCCTAGTCCTCCTGACCTCTGGGTCTCTCAGATCTGTTCGGATCCTTCTTTTCCCTCCAGATCTTGCTTCAGGGTCTCGCAGCGCCGCTTCCGTCAATAACTGCTTGGACCTGCTCCTCGGCCTTGGAGATTCTTCTTCTCAGGCTTGTGATGCCTCGCCTCCAGTTCTTGCTCGGTGTGGATCAGGTGTGTTATTTCTGATTTATCCTTCTCTACCATGGAGGCCTAAGGCTCGCCCCTCGGGCCCTCGCATGCTCCGCACCCAGATGATGAAGCTGCCTTCTCCTCTCTGCTAGCTTCGTTGCCCAAAAAGAAGAAGTCCGAAGCCACTAAGTTCGTTAAAAAGCTCGACGATGTTCCTGAGGTAAACCTCCCTCTTGAGGGTCTGATCCAGGTCTCTTTTTCCCTTGAATATCGAGCCCTGGTGGGTCAATTCACGAGCCTTTGGCCCTTGCCAAAATCGACATAAAATTGGGTCGTTAAGAATTGGATTCCGCTAATCAAGAACAAAGTCACCTCATATTTTCTGGGTAGAGGCTACTTCCTGTTTGAGTTCAACACAAAGGAGGAAAAATATTTGATCTTCAGGAATGGGCCCTATTTCATGGGACCTCAGGGCCTCTACCTCAATAAATGGACCCCTGACTTTGATCCAGCCGTGGATGTCCCAACGGAAGTTCATGTCTGGGTTCGGCTCCCTAATCTTCCTGTGCACTGCTGGAACTAGGATTCCCTCAAGCACATTGGAGATGCTTTGGGAAATTTAATTGATAGAGCAAACAAAAACGATCAGTATGATTGCGCCTGAATCTGTGTCGAGGTGGACTTAGAGGTGGGACTTCTGGAGGCCATCAAAATAAAGGTTGGCAGTTGGACGCATGTGCAAGTGCTGGACTACGAGCAGCTCCCTTTCAAATGTCGTAAATGTCACGTCTATGGCCATTTTGCAAGAGGGTGCCCGAACAAAGGGGAAGCAGAGAAAAGAAAGGAAGATGGTTAGAACCAAGTCAAGAGGTCAAAGACAACTCACAAGAAGACTGGGGCTCAAGGCTCCCAGCCTGCCTCCACCCAGAATGATCCTCCTCCAAAAATCCAAGGAAATAGGTATGAGTTCTTAAGCCATAATGAGGGAGCTCACAAAGACCAGCTAGGGATAAGCCTGGAGAAAATGACTTCGGCGGGAACAAGTCTGAAGAAAGTGCTTGTGGCAGAAACCAGGATAATGGAAAGCCTCTGAGGAGGAGCATGACTCGGAGGAGTCTGAGGAGGATGGAGTAATAGGAGAGACACAAACATCGGTCAGAAGATCTGCAAGGGGTGTTTCGGGGAAAATCACCCTAGAGGTTTGTTGGGTCAAAACCTCCACAGAGCAGGGCATGCCATTCATAAGGACTCACACACAACCATACTTGAATGCAAAAAACTAGATGACAACGATGGCAAAACTCACTCGTAGTCCTACGTTCGATGTAGATCCCATGGGGTTCAAACCCCCAGCAACCTTCCTTCCTCCTTCAACCTGCAAAACAAGAAAGAATGTGCACGGAAACCTAGTTGTACAGCATATATTTCTCCTAAACGTTAGTGTAATCAATGTGAAATATGATATAAATGATAATAACTACTTAATAATCAATCTTTCCACATATACAAATAGATACTAACACAGCAGTTCAGGAACAAGATGGTTCTTCATTATTATGAATAGCATGTACATAAATAAAGAGTGGAGAGATCACCTGAATCCTTCCACGATCTTCGAGCAGACCGTCGTCCGGATTCGTCCCGCCCTTGCCTCGCTAAGAAACTTTCAAGACTTGTGCACTCGAGATGGCATATAAATGGATGAAAATCTCCAGGAAACAAGGGTTTCCTGTATAAATTTGGGAAAGTGCAGGAGGCACAGGGAATCAGACTTGAACTGGGATTCCAACAGAGTATAATGTCTATAAAATTTCTCTCTCCCTTAGGCCATGCACATGAGGGGCTTTTATACTCCCTCAAAGTAGTTTCAGTCAGTTGGAAACAGTTGGCCACGTACTGGGGTGGTTGAACTACTAGAGTAACCATCAACCCAGTCTGAAAATAGGGAATTTATATATTTTTTAATGGTTTTAATGGCATACGCAGAAAAGTACATGTGGACTCGCGTATACACGCGGAAAAGTCTGGGCATACCCACGTATGGGAATTTTAACACTGTTTTTTATTGAATTTGTTCAAGTCTGTAGGAATGGGTGCCCAAAGCCATAAAGACAATCATGAATCACCTGAGGGTGAAAAATGATGCTATAACAAGGGGCCGCAAATCTGCTAGAGAAAAGAGAGACCAAGAAACTTATAAAGATAAGCTTTAGGGTAGTCAGCCCACTCTGGAGAAACTCCTTGGAAAAAATACGAAGATGATTAAAAATCAAGTGCAAGGCTCCAAGGGAGCCCCTCACCATAAAAATAAATGATGAAAATTGTCTCCTGGAATTGCAAACGAATGGGGAGAAAAGTGAAAGAAGAAGCAACGAGAAGCCTTATAAGAAGAGAAGCCCCAGAAATTCTTCTGATTCAGGAGACCAAAATGGAGGACAATGAGTTTCTCCAAATCAGTTAAAAATTCTAGAAAGGAAGTAGCGGTCAAGCAGTTTCAGCACGGGGAGCCTCTGGGGGACTGGGCTCTCTTTGGAATCCTCTCAAGTATAGGCTGGTCACCGAGCTGCACAACACCCATTGGCTATTTTTGAAGCTCCAACCTTTGGACTCGAGGGAGGCACTTAGTTTTTTCAATGTCTATGTTCCAACAAATATAGGGGAGAAAAGGGAGTGTTGGGACTCCATTAGGCATCTTTCGGAGTCAAAAAACTTGGAAAACATCATTGTTGCAGGTGATCTAAATCTTACCTTGCGCATGGAGGAAAAGCGAGGAGGCACAATCACAAGTGACCCTGCAAGGGAGTGGGTGGAAGACCTTATGCAGGACTGGGATCTGCTAGACATCCCCCCAGAAAATGGTAAGTACACTTGCTCCAATAAAAGAATAGGTCCTGGTCACATTGCTGCTAGACTTGATAGATGTTTGGTGCAGAGTTCCTTCCTTTTGCTGGGCTTAGAATTTAGATTGCATATACTCCCATGCAGTGTTTCTAATCATAAGCCCATTATGCTTGAGATGTTGGGCCACTATGATCTTAGCCCCATTCCCTTCAGGTTCAATCCTCTTTGGGTCAAGGAACCTGAGTTTCTGAATCTGGTTCTAGACAGTTGGAAAACGCCAGTGAAAGGTTCACCTTTCTTCATTTGGGAGGAAAAACTTAGAAGACTGAAAGCTGTTCTTAAATCTTGGGCCAAATCTCTTCCCTCCCCTTCAAAAGAGAGAAGGCAGGCCCAAGAAATTCTTGCCCAGCATCATGCCCAAAGCGAAGATGTTGAAATCACTAAAGAAGTATTGGATAAGGAAGTTGAGCTTCAGCAAAGCTTCCATAAAGCTTGCCTCTTGGAGGAAGAGCATTGGAGACAAAAGTCTAGAAGTTTATGGCTTAAAGCGGGAGACAGAAATGCTGCCTTCTTCCACAAACAAGCTCAAGCTAGAAAGAGCTTCAATTCTATTGCAGAAATCAAGGATGGTAACTCGACACATAAAGACTTTGAGAGCATAAAGAGAGCAGCTTTCAATCACTTTCAAAACCTATACAGAGAAGAGGGTGTGACCGACCCAAACTATAAATTTTTGGAGGCGGTTCCCCCTAGGATCTCTCCTTTAATGAATCAACAGTTGGAAGCGAAGATCTCTATACAAGAAATAAAATATGCTCTCTCCGACATGGAGCCGGACAAAGCCCCAGGCTCGGATGGCTTCACTGCAAGATTCCTTCAAACCTACTAGCAGATTGTAGAGAAAGACCTCTACAAAATGATTTTGAAATCCCAAAATTGCCAGAAAATAGGGGGCAGCACCAATTCAGTTTTTCTCACCCTCATTCCCAAGGAAAAGGGTGCTAAAGAATTTAATCAGTTCCGGCCCATCTCTCTTTGTAATATTGGATATAAATTAATCACAAAGGTAATTTCCAACAGGCTGAAAGGTATCCTCCCATTCATCATCCCAGAGAACCAAGGAGGATTTTTTCAGGGGATACAGCTTGCTGACAATTTCATTCTTGTGCAAGAGGCGATCCACTAAAGCCATCTTCGCAATGAGAAAGGTATGGTAATTAAACTTGATTTAGCAAATGCCTTTGATCGGGTCAGACTTAGCTTTCTATGGGAAGTTTTGAAAAAATTTGGCTTTTGAATGGGCTTTTTAAATTGGATTCGTGCTTGTATTTTCGATCCTTGGATCGCCCCCTTGGTGATTGGGAGAGCAGCTGGCTTTTTTAAAGCTTCAAGAGGGCTTAGGTAGGGTTTCCCCCTCTCTCTGCTTCTCTTCGTCCTTCATGTTTCTGTCCTGAGTTTCTACCTTGATCAGAAATTGGTTGACCAAGAGATCTTGGAGCTCAATATAGCCAGAGGGGTTAAAAATGTAAATCACACCCTGTTTGCGGATGATACCCTCTTGTTAGGGGTTGTTTCTGCCAGATCTGCTTTAAGATTTAAGGAGGTCTTGGAAGACTACAGTGAAGCTACAGGCCGTTGTTTAAACAAAGGTAAGTGTAAAGCTTTTTGCTAGAATATCTCTTCTTCCACCCTCTCTGCCATCTCCAGAATCCTTGGATTTTATGCCTCCCTTTCTTGGTCCTCTTTTACTTATTTGGGCCTTCCCATCTTCCGTAACTAGCTTACAGCAGAGACTGGATTCCTCTGTTGGACAAATTTAAGGCCAAAATTCAAGCTTGGGGATTCTCTTGGTTAAACCTCACCGGAAAAACTGTCCTCATCAAATCCATTCTCAGTAGCCTCCCCATTTTTCAATTCTCTGTTTTTCTTGCACCTTCATGCATCATCAAAAAAATGGAAGCCTTCATTCGTAAGTTCTTTTGGAAAGGGGGAAATCACAATGACAGGAAAATTCCTTTGGTAATTTGGGAGAAAATTTGCAAGCCTTAGATTGAAGGAGGCCTCAACTTCAAAGACCTCAGCCTCCAAAACATAGCCATGGGAGCCAAGATCTTCTGGAGGATCATTGGACCACACCCAGGTTGGGCGCAAAGGGTTCTATGGAGGAAATATTTCAAGGGGAAGAGGAAGAGATGCCTGGACACCTCTCTGCCCACTATAGGTTTGCATCTGATCAAACTCTGCCACAAAGCATCCCCTTTAATCAGGGACAAAGCGTATTGGATTCCAGGCAACGGCAAAGAAATTAGGATATGGGACGATTGCATCATGATGTATCCTCCTTTATCGTCTCATTGCTCTCTGCATGTGCTTCATTTGTGGCTGAACAACATAGGCTACGTAACTCTTTGGGACATCTCCCAGTGGGCAGGCAGCAATTGGCTACGTTGGAGACTTCCTCCCATTCCTCCAGAGTTGACTCCCGCTCGTGATCTCCTCCTGTCTCTGCTAAATGGTAAGGCGCCTCTACGCGTGGGAAAGAAGGATGCCTGCGGTTGGGGAGCCGCCCCAGGGTTGTACACTGTTGTGCAGGGATATAAAATCCTTCAAGATCGTCCTAATTTCCCTCCTGATCTTGCTGTTTGGAAAGGGCTCTGGAATTTCAAATCCATGCCAAAGGTTGACTCATTTTGTTGGTTGTTATGTCACAGAGGTATTTTAACAGCTGACATATTGAAGAAGAAAGGGTTCCAAGGTCCCTCCCGATGCCATTTATGCTGTGACAGTGAAGAGAACGCCCAGCACATCATATTAGACTACAAATTTTCAAGAGAAATCTGGCAAGGCCTATTGAGCTATTGGAAAACTGAATTCATCTTACCCATGTCTATCACAGATATATTTGCAAACTGGTGAAATCTCTATCCAGAAACACTCCCAAAGAATGAAAATTTTAAAGCTGCATGGCTCTCCTTGCCGAAATTTGTTTGCTGGAAAATTTGGCTTGAGCGTAATAGAAGAGTTTTCAGAGATGAAAGCTTAAATTCGCAGTTCATCATCATTAAAATAAAAATTCTATTGAAAGAAAGTCTGGGGGAACACTTGCCGGATTTGAATCTAAGCCAGCAAGACTTAGAATGGGGTGCCTCATTGGATCTCCAATTCTCTAGCGATATAAGGCAGCACAAGGACATAAAAGAGTGTCAATTCAGAGGAAAGGAGAATGATCTATCAGATCTGCTCCTCAAGCAATCTAGATACTCCTTGTTTTTCGTTGGGGCAGCGAAAGGCAACCCTGGATTAGTTGGGGTAGGAGGAATTATAAAAAATAAAGAGGGCATAATTGTGACAAAGTTCGCTTGGGGATTAGGGCAGTCTACTAGCATGCAAGCTGAGGCCTTGGCACTTCTGCAAGGCCTCAAGCAAGCAAAGGCTATTGGTATTTCAGATGTCAGTATCATTGGAGACTCTCAGTCCATTATCAAAGACTTAGTGGAGGATTCCTCTCTAGCAGATATCAGATTGGCAAGAGTGATTTCAAGAATCAGAATTCTGGAAAAATCCTTCCGGACTACATCCTTTCTTCATGTTCTGAGGGAAAATAATAAGGATGCTGATTTGGAAGCCAACAGGGCAGTTCCACTTCCCGCAGGCTTCCTCTTGACAGAAGGAAGTGAGGAGTGGGATTCCATACCATAAATTTTGCTATGTTTTTCTACATTTTACTGAAACAGTTTGTATGTCTATTTAAGATAGGGAAAATAACGGAGATAGACTCGATAGTCTCGAGTAAAATCTGTGGATTCCCAAATTTTGGGGCCTACAATTAGTTAGTGGAAGAAAGTTTAAGGGCTATGCCCGACTTAATGTAACCGGTGAAAGGCATTTTGGCCAAACTATAATAGAAATCCATACTCGTTCTTGTTAAAAAAAAAAAAAAACAAGGTGCTATTAACATGTCTTGTAGTAATAATCCTAGTTATACATTCAGATTTAGAATTAAAACATAGATGTATGCATGAAACAAAAGAAGATAACAATGACAATTTTAAAGAGATTACTTCACTCTAAATAGCTTATCACAGGGATCCTAAAGTATGATGCCAAAAATTTGATCCAGTCTACTGCTCAAAATCGAAATCCAAAGCCTTCAAGTCAATGAAAATATATACAGTAATCTCCAGCAATTTTATTCCACATCAAAATACTTCCAAGAGTGAAGTATTTATATAAAATGTTTTACAAAATATCTTAGATGACTCCTAGGAATAAAATTAGGAAATTAAATCTTTTACAACAATAATAGTGACATCTTGCTCAAAAAACTAGCAAGTTGTCCTATTTTATTCAAAATAAATAGAAACAGTTTGTAGATAAGAAGCAGTTGGCTGCTTATGTGTCTTCCCTACTGGCTTTTTAGATGTTTTTCAAAATCTAGTTGCCTTCACTGATACTCTTTCACGTTGATACTCTTTATTATTGATCCTCTTTCAATTCTGATACTCTTTACCTTCAGTAAAATTGTCTTCTTGCGATAAAATTTTGTTTTTACTGTGAAATCAGCAAACATAATTTTGTTCTTTATGTGTTTGTATTTCTTTCTTCATAGGAAATCAGTCAATGCTTGCCACTCCTCATTTTTAGGAATTCTAAGATTCTTGAGTTTCCTAAAATTTTCATTAGCCTCATTGTACCTAGAAAATGTGGGTTTGATGATAAACAAATGTTTGATTTCATACTGCAGGTAAAACAAATCTTCAAAACTCTTTAGCAATACTTTCCCTGTGGGAATTCCTTGGCCTGTTGGCTTGTTCACCTACTCTTTGGCATGTTCTATGATCTTTTTGTCATAATCATTTTTTGGCATTAGCTCTTCATTAATCACCATAATATCTGGAAGTCCCTTTTGTCTCAAATTGGTGAATTTAACCATGAATCTAGTGACAGCAGTGTTCATTCCTTCACATTTCTCCTCAAGCTGCCTCATTAGATTTCTTGGGTTTGATGATAAAAAAATGTTTGATTTCATACTGCAGGTGAAACAAATCTTCAAAACTCTTTAGCAATACTTTCCTTGTGGGAATTCCTTGGCCTATTGGCTTGTTCACCTGCTCTTTGGCATGTTCTCTGATATTTTTTTCATAATCATTTTTTGGCATTAGCTTGTCATTAATCACCCTAATATCTAGAAGTCCCTTTTGTCTCAAATTGGTGAATTTAACCATGAATCTAGTGACAGTAGTGTTCATTCCTTCACATTTCTCCTCAAGCTGCCTCATTAGATTTATTTTAGTGGTTACTTTCCTAATTTCTAGGATTGTGGATCTTCTATCATTGATTTTTAACTCTTCAAGTTGCTATATGTTCTTTTTGTTTAGGAAATTGATTAACCTAACAGCCTGTTCTGGTTTATCTGCCAATTCTTCTTGTGTCTTTTGGATCTCTGTCTGAGCTTCCAATAGTAACTCTCTCTGCTCAAAAATTACTTGAATTGATGGCCAAACATCATGAATGGCTTCAATTACTTTATTCCATAAGTAATTTTTAATGTATGATACTTGATCCTTAAGAGTTAATTCTTTCTGGAGCTTTTTTACCTCTTCACTCAACCTTTGTGCATTATGTTCATGTATTTTGGCATCTATTTGAGCTTCCTTGCTTGTCTTCTCCATATTTTCAATTATCTTGGTCAATCTATTGATTTCATTGGTTTTCAAGGACATTTCCTCCATTGCCTTTACTAGTTGACTGCTTCCATTTGTGGGTGGAAACACTATTGTAGAAGACTCAGTTACTGAATTTGTTGTAGATGTTACTGGCACTGCAGTGTCCAGTGGCTCTTTAGGTGCCAATTTCTCTCCTAAAGTAGATGGTACTATTGCTATGATAGCTGGAATAACAGTGGGAATAACTGGTTCTTTGACTGTCTCTTTTTCTTGGACAACTTGGTCCATTTGCACTTCCATTTCTTTGATTTGAGCTGTGAGTTGAAGTATCAAGCTCATCATTTCATCTTTCTCCTTCTGATCCTTTAAAACTTCCTTTGTTTGAGGATTCTCTCCTTGAGGAAGCTTGATTTGTTTCCTCAAGGCATCAATGTCCTCATTTTTCTTTTTAACTAATGCTTCAGCTGCTTTTATGTTTGTAGGATCATATCCTACCTGCAATACTAACTCTTCTAAGGCCTTTATTCTTAGATATTTTGCATAAATTGAGGCTTTACCCATTTCATTTGGTCCTTCATATTAGAGATTTTATTTTGAAGTCTATGAGCACTCATAGCCTTTGTGGTCACTGCGGAATAGAGCATCTCCGATGTTTTCCTGTGGAATTCAATCTGATCCAACTCATGGATTTTATCTGTGGCTACTTCCATATCAACCTTTTTTTAATCAACCATTGTCTTTGGCACTGGTACAATGGGTTGTAAAACTGACATAATCAATCTTTGAGTTGAATAATCAAAGGTTGATGAGAATCTGTTTTGGTTACCTGGCCTCTGCTTCAAAAACTGAGAATATATTTCAGTTTTGATTTCCTCATTCTTTACTTTGATTTTCTTGTATTTTTCCTTGATATCTAAATCCTTCTCCTCAGATGAGTGTGAGGAGGAAGCCTCCATATTTTTTTGTCTCTCCATTATTTGTGCATCTTCATTATACAACTGTTCCTGATTCTGATTTGGCTCACTGATGATAATAGTGGCTACATTGGTCTCTGTCTATGCAGTATTGGTGTTCAAAGGTTGTGTTTCCTCAACATCAATGGTTACCTTGCCTTTAGCTGCTATATCCAATTTAGGCCTCTTATTGTAAATGATTTTGAATTTTGTCTATGTATTACTTTCTACAGTATAATCTCCTTATTCTCTGATTCTTTTAGTGGATGGCTCTGGCTATAACTTCCAAAGGGTGACTAGTATTCCTTTGGTTTACTGCCTCTGTTAAATTATTCTCAACCCACTCAATCTGATTAGAAAATTTCTCTATATCTCACTTTGAGTCATGGATAAAGGGTGTAAATTTACATTTTACCCTTAGTTTACTTAAGATCCCTTATGGATCATAATTCCATGGGAAGCTTTCTTCTAGTTTATACTCTTGTAATGGACTTGTTGCTTCCTTTTTTGCCTCTCTTTGATTACATATAAAAGGCCCAATTTGATTTTTGAGTTTAAACTGAGTCTTTTTCTTGGCTTCCATAAAATTAATTGAATCTGAATTCAAGTTCTGCCTAATGTAGTCTAAGGCAAAGATCCTCATAGATGGATGCTTTAGTAACTTGTAGGGCAATAAGTTAGAACCAAAAACTCTGATTTCAGTATATTCCTTATATAAATACAAATCTCCTACTTTTCTTTGCTCTAATAGCTGCAAAAATCTCTTCATTTCCTCATTGATTCTTGGTTGTTCTACTTTTGTTAAGATGGTGGTCAATGGATGCACAAACATCTCAGCAAACTCTGAATAACTGAATTTTTTCCCTTCCTTTCTGAGTATAGATGTCCAAAATACAACTGATGGAGGCTTTCCTTCTAAATCCAATTTTTGAAGTGAAATAGGAAAGTTCTCTGATTTAAAGAATAAAAACAAGTGTAAAATATAAGAGGTATATCTGAATACCCCTTCCAGCTGCAAATTACATAATTGATAGTGAATGCTATCATTATTAAAACCAGCATAGTCAAATATGACTGAGGGTGATTGTCCTAGAGAAAATGTAGACAAAAATCCCAATATTGATTCATCAGTATGTTCATCGGTGAAATACCCAAGTATAAAGGAAAGCATGGAGATAACATGCCTTGAACCTTCAGGGAACTTGGCAGTTGAATATGGAGGGTTTAATTTTGGGATTTCAACATGTAGAGGCATGAAAGTTTGGAAAATCATAAACCTTTTAGGAAAGTCTAAGTTAATGTATAACTTAGTAAGTGCTTCAATAGATAATGGGACTACTTGAGGGTCTAGTTGAAGCTGCAACATTTGGTTTATAGACTCTGCTGTAATGGTAAATAGGACCTATTTGTTTGCATTGACAATGGCTCTCTGTTCAGGGATGTAGTACTGGTGACGCAGTCTGATAAATTCCTGACAAGGGTGTGTCAGGGGGACTACATATTTGGGAAAATTGGATTCCCAAATATGAACATCTTCTATATCATCTAGGTATTTTTCAAAACACCAGTTATGTATATCTAACAAATTGAACTCAACTACAGGATCAACTATTTTGTAGTCAATGTCTGCTAGAGGAATATGGTCAATATCAATAATTGGAGGTTATAATGGATTAACTACAATGGCAGTATTTGGATTCATGGCTGGAGTAGCTTTGGGAGTCTTTGAACCTTCATATTTGTTTCCACTCTATTTTTTAGGCATCTTTACTGGCTTCTGCAAGCCTAAACTGTTTGCAGAGGAAATTTTACTATAACAGGGGAATAGTTAGGCAATTTCAGAAAAATAGAAAGTCTCTTTTGATTTGATGCTCAATTAGGTTTCTCCAATGAATTTTTGAGGCTAAAATTGGTCAAACATAGAAAATAGGGGTTTTCTGAGTCTCTTAGCTGCAGATTGGGCTCAAATTTTGATAAAAAAAGGTTTTTTCAGAAGATACCGGGCACCTGCAGAGGATTTCTAGCTTTTAGAGCTTGAAATTGACCCTAAAACTGTGGAAAATTGATAATTTTCTTTGGAAAATGGTGTGCAGCAGATTCTAGGTTTCCTAAAAAAAAATTGCCAAGGTTTTGCCTGTTTCTAGGACTTTAGGGCAATTGAATTTAATTAATTTCCTTAATATTTACTGCTTCTTTTTCCTTTAACAGGTTTTTTAATTTGATTTGCAGGTTAAATCTTTAGAAAAATACCTGGTTTTGACACAGGTAATTGTTTTAACTAGGTTTTTCTACAATCTTCCAGTCGAATTAGTTTCTTCATAGGTTGTACTAGAGTAAGTGAGGCTCCTCGGAAATTCTTGCAGGTTTCTTTGGCGAATTTGGGAAGTTCGGGGTGTAAAAACAGCAGGAAATGGCTATCAAGGGGCTCTTTTGCAGGTTTATACAGAGTCGAGAGGGAAAACACTGGCTTAAATGCGAAATATAGTTGAAAAATTCCTATACAAAGGTTTTATTAAACAGTATGAATTTGCATTAAATGCAGGTCTAATCATGGAGGGAGGCGGTTTTGGATTGAAAAGGTTTTTGAAAACAGGCGGTTATCGCGTGGGTATCAAGCGGTAAGTTGTTTTGAACAAAACGTATGCGATCCAACCAAAAATAGCCACGTGGAGGGGAGGGGTCAGTGCAAAATAGCTTATTTCGCATGGATATTGTGTTTGATCAGTCGTGCACTTTTTTCACACGATATCCTTTGTCAACAATTGGATCAAAATTGTCAAAGCGAATGGTGGAGATTGCCTGGGAGTTGCGTCATGGTAAAAAAGGTGGGACCGGGCTATTACATAGACGGAAGGGTTAATTTTTATGAAATAAAATAGTTTAAACCACGTTTAAACCATAATCTCATTAGCATCGGGGGTTTATTTATGGTTTAAAACATTGCAATAATGTTTTAATTTATATACAAGGTGGCGAGCTTAATGTTTTTATTAAAACATTTGTTAAAATGATTTTAATAAAACATAAGTGGGCGGGGTTTTATGCTGCGACATTTTATTAAAAATGTTTTTTTTCAAATGTACATAATAATATGTTATTTTACATATTTTTTTTAACTTTTTTGAATAGTTAAACAACTATAGGGCGGGATATTTGCATATGGGTAATCTTTTAGACCAAAGGGATTTTTATTTTGGGTTTTTAATTTAAGCACATGGGATAATATACCTTGGTCAAAAGCTTATAATACTAGGTTTTTGGGGTTTATTAGATATAATGGAATTAATAACATAGGAAAGGGTATCTCTTAGGGATTTAATAAAATATGTTAAAAGTTAATATGAGAGGGGAGTGCAAAAAAAAATACACATTATCTCTAGTATAAAATAATCAAGCATTTGCTCATCTTTGCATTTCTTTGAATAATACTTAGGATAAATGTGATTTTGTGGGTTTTTATGAATGCTTATGAAGGGATAAAGTTAATTATGTGGGGATTACAATTTTACTAAGTAAGAGTTTGTTTTTACTTATGAAAAATGGATTTTAGTACATGAATGAAGGGTAAATATGATAAATGAGGATTTAATCATAAGAAATCAATATTTTCAACTAACCATTCATAGAGCCTTGGGTCTGGTCCCAACAAAATTCAAAGAAATGCTATGAGCCTGTTTGACTAATAGCTTAGAACACTGAATACTCATGGGGGAGGGGAAATTAGTGATTTTTCCTAATGAAGAATTATTTACATGATTGCTCCATTGATTTCTACCTACGCAATTTATATTTCTAAAAAAATTTCTTCATTTTGCAAGTGCATTTTGGCTTGCAACCTTAAAACATTTCCTTTCAAAGCATAGAAACTATCTAGATCTACCTTATTTCATCATAGGGCTCAGATTAAACGGTTGAGCTCCTCATTATTCTCTACCTATCTACTGATTTGTCAAGTTTAAACTGTTTGACAAATCTTTATTCACTATCTAAAACATGAAATTTAAATATGAATAGTTAAGATTAAACTATTTGACTGATCATGGATTATGGCATTAATTGACACTTTGCACATAATCATTATTTTTGCAATAAAAATTAAAAGTAGTGGCATTTGGACTTGCTCACTTTTAGTTCTTATTTCTTTTTTATTTTGGGGTTTATATTTTTCTAAGTCCTTTGATCATTCTTTTAGGACTTTTTACCCTCTTTTTGATTTTTTTATTATTTTTTATTTCTTCAAAATATGGGAAAACAACTTGCAGAATGAAATTTATGTACATATTTACAAGAGTTATCAAAGTCAATTCAAAATTTTATGAACCCTATTATTATAGGACCCTAACAGGCTCCTCAACCACAGTCATCTTCAAACCTTTCTTCTCCAAATCTTCATGAGTCAGTTCTAATTGCTCTTGAAGGTCTTTGATTTGGTCTCTCAGTGTCCTATTCTTAGACTGTAAGTGCAAGTTTACCTTTTTTATATGCTTGACCTCTTTTCTTAGTGGTTGAGTCCTCTTTATCAGTTTTTTGTGTTATCCAAGGTCTTAGAGACACTTGTGACTTGATCCTCCCAAATCTTTCTCATCTATTCAAACTGCACTTTTTCAGCTCTATGTTTGTTGGCCTCTTTCCTCAAGACTGATATCTCTTCACTTGCATCTTTCAACTACTCCTTAATGGCTTCAAATTCTGTCTTTTCAATGATTTTCTCTTTTCCCTTCTTTTTCTTGATGATCATATCTTCTTTTGCAGGTGAAGAGAGGTCTATGATGCTTGGTGGTGGCTGAACAATTTCATTGACCTTTTGAGCTTCTTTGTTGCTTTCAAAGACTTTTCTAGCATGTCTTGTCATTGGTTTTCTAGCTTGAAACATAAATCCAGCATCATAACCTGCAAATTCTAACTTCTTAGTTGTTTTTCATTTCTTAAGGTTCCTTCCTCCCTCATCTATTTCTTCAGCTTGGACTACGGGATTTTCTTCAATATCAATGGCATGCAATATGTCATCTAAGTTACCTTTAGCCACCGTTTGGCTCCTTGTAACCCTCTTTCTTCCATGTTTTATAACTGTTGGCTTTTGTTTTGCAGGTGTAACTTTGGGTGTGTCAGTCTTCTGCAAAGGCTTTGTCTCCATGCTCACTAGTTCTAACTTATCTGCCACTGAAGGTGATGGGATATCTCTAGGTTTTGGAGTTCTTTTAGGAGTGATAGCATCTACTTTAAAACCACTTATGAATATAAAAGATGACCAATCTCTGCCTAATATTTTTAACTCCTCTAACACCATCAACTTGATCAAACCATGATGAAAAAGAGAGGTTTCATTTCCTATTTTAACTTGAACCTTGTTTGACATTTTAGATAAGCTTTTGTATAAGTAAAAAGGAAAATCAAGAGACCTCTTACCCACAAAATGTAGCAGAAGCCTAAGGTGGTAGGAATAAACCATGTAATACATCCCTTCACAGGTGAAGTACTTATAAATGATCAACAACAGCTTTAAGTAGTTTTCCTTCATATAGCTCATTGGGATAGCATTTGTGAGATCAATTTCACTATGCTTTGTCTTGATGAATTATTTACAGTCCTGCGTGGTGAACTTGATGCCTTTGAACCATTTCTCTCCTCCTCTAGGGATTCTTGTTGTTTCTGTAATGGTTTCTGGTGCTATTATGAGATTTAACATTCCCACCTTTAAAGTTGATCCAGTAAAACTCTTAGCAAACTCTTTTGAAGCTTTCAAATGACATCCTTTCAGACTTTGGCAGAATTGCAAACACCTTGTTCTTCTAAACACTTCCAATGCAGTTGGGTCTTCATTCAAAAAATTCATGTCCATTGGCTCATATCTGAGGCAGTGACCACCTTTTTTGGTCTTCTTCTTTGCATCCATGGTGATTTTATACCTTCTCTGCGTCGCTTGATTAGTGACACCTAAAACTTTTGAAAATGCCAACAACCAGCTTGGCTTGGTGAAACAGCTCTCCAAAACTCAATAGCATGCAAAGATGAAGTGCAGAATAACAAAGAATCAATTGGGTAATATTTTAAAGTTTCGATGACAACTAATGCTTTAATCATGCCTCATACATGCTAAAAACAGTAATGATGACCTCAGACATGACCTTTGTACCTTGATTTAACCCTAACTGACTCAAATGACATCCACCCTAACACTTCTAATCATGGACTGACACCTTGCACCAAATTTTACAAGAGAGACATAAAAACCATTTTTCATAGCGTGGCTAGTTCATTTTCTGATAGTTTTTCTATGAAACTATCTGGCAGTTTTGTAGCGAAAACTACCATTTTATAGTGTAAAATGCTATGAAAAGAGGAAAAACTAGCTAAAGTGACCTTTTTGAATTCAAAAGCTTTGGAAATAAAATATGTCAGCAAATGATGACTGATGGGACATGATATGACTTGAATGGAGGTGGGTTTGAACCTTAGAATAGGTTAAATATGAAAAAATTAAAATTTTCCTATACCAACTTGTGATAAATGAACTCAATGACCATACATTTGACAAATGAACTCTATGACCATGTCAAATAGTGTTTCACTTTTTCTAAGTGA
The DNA here is from genome assembly GCA_034641835.2 of Pinus albicaulis. Lineage (NCBI taxonomy): Eukaryota > Viridiplantae > Streptophyta > Pinopsida > Pinales > Pinaceae > Pinus > Pinus albicaulis. Next base: position 17,674,199 of record MU968317.1, read on the forward strand.
TCAAATATGTTTTGGAAACTGTGTTACCCATTGAATTTGAAATCTCGTCACTCAGATTAGCCATCGAGTTATTACCAGCTACCTCTGAAGAGGAAAAATGTTTCTTATGCCTAGCACAGTTAGATGAGACTCATCACATCGTTGCATTAGTTGTCAAAGCTCATAAAAAAAAATTTAAGGCTCAATATGATCAAAGCTTTAACCCTCATATCAATTTGGAACGTGACCTATTTTTAGTATACGATCAAGCTCATGATAAACTAGATGCTAGTAAATTTGAACTAATGTGGCATGGTCCTTATATTGTTAAGTGTGTCTTGCAAAAGGGGCCTATGAGTTAATTGATTATGATGGTGTCTCTTTAGATAAGCATAGAAATTTCCTTTATCTCAAGAGATATTATGCATGATTTTTCGTGTGAAGATCCTTTTTGTACATTAGTTACATTTTAGAACAGTGTGCCTTAGATTAGAATAGTGCACCTTAGATTATTTATTTTTCTTGACAAGTTTTTGCTACTTTTGTTGCTTATCTTGATTACTCTTGATACTGCAGATGCCGAAGTTCCTTCAAACTTATATTGGCTTTGTTGATGGCGCATGTTGTAGTACATAGAACATTTCTTCCGTTTCTTGGGTTATCTATTCACCCGCTAATGAGTTAGTTTCTATTCATGGGATTTGCCTCGGTCAAACAACAAACAATATTGCAGAATATAGTGCAATTATTGAGTTATTATTTGATGCCATTGCATTTGGAATTCGTCGTTTGAATGATATGTTATATTTGCAACTCATTGTATTACATTTAAAAGGTTTTTATGCTATCAGAAATTTGTCTTTGTTAAAAAAAAATTAAGGGTTCGTCTCTTGGAAAGACAGTTTGATTACATTGAATATCAACACATTTCAAGAAATTTAACACATTGGCTGATGCATTTTCTTATCAAGTTTTAAATATACATTTGCAGCACTAAAATTTAAAAAAAAAACAATATTTAATCCATATTGAACAAGATACTCAGAGATCGGAAGTAGTAATAACATTAGGTCAAAATAGTTGTGTGTCAAAAATATATTACATCACTTATGATCATAGGTTTCAAACAACTTATGATCTAAAGATGTTGATACAAAAAACAAAATTCCAATCTAGATCTACCATCATCTATCCATGACGATTATCAAGGTAGCAGAGTATAGAGCATGCCACTCTGTGCAGATATCACTTGAATGGACTTGGAACCCTAGTCACATGTCTATAGAGCCTGAGAGGCGGATCATCTATCCCATTATCTGGGATGTCAATAGTCAACCTCTCTAGGTTTTTTTCTAGCTCTGCAAGGGCCTCTGCTGCATCGGTCACTAGTGGACCTGCTGATATAGGTTTTGTGCCTCGTATGTCAAAACAACGAAGCATCATCGGTCGTGTTGGGCCAACATCTACACTTGTAATATTCCTAAATTAGCATACAGCTAATAGGAATATTAATTTTGTTCTTAGCACCTAATTATATGAATAAATGGGTAAGGAGGCCCATACCTATATTCAATATGCATAAAATCCCTCTTGATATAAAAAGTGATCATGATAATAACTGGATCTACCACCCTCATGTGTGAACAAGGGTAAATTCATGTGGACAAAGTCAAGTTTGACCAAGTCAACAACACTAATATGGGAGGAGTGGATCCTCAATAAAGACAACTCAATATGAATGTGGATTAGTTTAGAAAACTATATTAAAGTTGGATTGAAGGTCCCTAGGTGTGAAAATGGCTGGAGCAGGTTGAAGAGGTCAACCCTGACCAAATCAAATAGCACTGTTATGGAGGAGTGGCATTGATGAAGGTACAGTGCAGTTTTGGAGGGAGATTGATTGTGTGATGGTGGAAACCCTAATGAGTGGGACCCAAGGTGAGAAGGCTCACATTGTTTATAAGGAAGAGGATGGCAGCCATATGGGGTTAGCTTAGGAATCATATTTTGATATGTCTGTTTAGACTTTTCTCTCTTTAGTTGTTTAACTAAGGTTGTTGGTGTTGTTTAGCACAAGGTATTCCTGTTTAGGAATTCCATCTCTTTCCTTGAGAGGCCTCTTGGGAGAGTTTTGATCTATCATTACACACATCCGAAATTCTAGCCAAGCTTCAGTCTTCAGCTACAGTGCAGTTTCTGCAGAATATTGTGTTATGTTGCAGGGTGTTGCAGTGGAGGGTTAAGAAACCCTTTTTCTAAGCTAGTTTTTCGTAGGAGGAAGGATTCCTTATCTTCGGAGATAATTTTGGAGGGTTCTTGAGAAAATTTTATATCTTTTGCATCAGGCCAATCTATTTCCATCACCTACAGTGAAATTTAGTATGGAATTGCATTATTTTGGAGAGCTGCTTCAGTGATGGATCTTCTGGCTCTATTTGAGTGTTTTCCTATGATTGGAGGGTTCAGCTTTTCATTAGAGGATACCTTGGAGTGGATCTGCATCAAATCTATATTATTTCAGCCTCCTATCTTCATGTGCTTCATTTTTCAGTGACTCTTCATTCCTTGGGCTGTAGATCACCATTTGTATTTGGGTGTATTCCTAGAAACCCTTCTCGGGTTCTCTTGGATTTGTATAAAGGAGACTAGATCTTCATTTTTTAGCAATATTGTTTAATATATGAGAATATATATTTGTCTCTCTAATTTTTTAGTATAAACCCTCATTAGACTGCACTGTATCTTTATGTAGTAATTCTATATTGCAGTATTTTTGGGGTTTCAATGTTTTTGTGCTATACTAGGTGTGGGAGGCTTGTTTACCTCACCTAATATGATTTGTTTTTTATCTCCTCTTGTATTTAGGTGTTATGATGTCAAATATAATGGATCCAAGGGTTGATTTTGATTTTTATAGCATATATGTCTAAAAATGCATTTTTTATGCATGTGTTGTTGAGTTTTCCCATTTGGGAATATTACAGCATTTTAATATTTTTATTAGTATTAGACGATAAAAAATCAAATAAAAATTAGATAATAGAAAAACTAAAAGTGAGATATTTTACCTTATGCATCCCATTGTTTTCCCGATGGGAGTGATGTGTCAAGGTCAGCCCTAAAATTAACCCCTTCATAAGGAAAATCCTCAATCATGAATATTTGACTCCTAAGACATATAAAAAATTGAGGGTTCTATTGAACCACAGGACCACCATCACCACCATGGCGAGTCATCAATGAAACCCATCACAACATGTGTGGTTCCCTTGGTCCCATCAGATCCACTGGTGAATACTGAGGTGTCAGGAATGGAATCCTCTCCAAAGCGAAAGATACAAGAATGGCTCCATATCTGAAGTTCTTCAGCTTCCCATTATTTTTTCTCATGAGTTGCCCTTTCATGTTGACCAACACTCCTTCACACCAGTTGAAAATTGTTTTCCCAGAACACTCAAAAGCAGTTTGCATTTGTGGTTTCGTAGCCACATGTGTATCTACACTGCCACACGACTAGGTAACTGTAAAAGAAATGATCTTAAGGTTTAATCGCTCGATGTTTTTGATGTCAATGCGACCATCCTTAAGCTGTGATTCTTGGGTGCAATACTGTGCCATATAAGACGTAGTGGCCAGCCACCCTAGTCGTGTCATAAATAAAGAAATATCTCTTCCTCTGTGGGGTAATCTGGTGAGGAAATAAATATACTCTGGCTTAATCACAAGCCTGTGATCCCCGATAATGAAGCATTTTTCTTGGACATCTCAGGCATTGACTAGCCATGGCATAACTTCCACCTATGCTTTCATTCCTTGTATTGCCAAAAATTTATATAAACCACAATTCTTCAGCACAAAAAGCATTTTTGGGTCATCCATGACTTCATTATCATGCAGCTCATGCTCTCTTTCTATCCACTATAGCATGATTTATTTCCTGCAAACAATCATTTAGGAATATTAGAAAATATTATAGAAAATTTGGAGCAATTTTTATGGGTAGAAATGTAGTTCTGAAAACCCCATGACGCTTGCATAGTTTTTATTCATAAAAAGTGAATTTTTTCGCACGAGTTATGTATAAAAATCACGGTTGTTCGATGATTTTTTTTCATCGAGGTGCACATCTTCTGCCACGAAAACCTGTATCAAAAAATCATCAAGGTGCACGGATTCTTCCACAAAAACCTATATCAAAAAATCATTGGGGTGCATGGCTTCTACCACAAAAACCTGCACACCCCCAAGGGTGGATTCTAAAACCTTGTTTCCTCCTAAAAAATGACCTAAAAACTTAAATTTAAAAACTAAAAGGATGAAAAGAAATATAATGAAGAGATGAAATACCTAGAACTAACGGTTTTTGAAATGCCTGATTGGTTCTCCCGATATCTGCTCCAGAAGGTTTATGGTAAAAATTGTTTTTCTCTACTCTGAAAACCAAAAAGGTAAAAATTATTTTTTCTGACCACTTTTTGTAGGTTTTAATGAATAAAATAATATTATTTTGGTTATTTTTACCTTTAGAAGTTAACTTTTGAATGTTTTTCTATGATTGAGAGTAGATGATTGTAATTTTTTTATTTTTTGTGCAGGGAACGGGTTATGTTTGAAAACGAATCATTTTGACAATGAGTAGACTTTTATCACTTTTTCAGGCTCTTAAAAAATAAGAAAAATGAAACCCTAGATTCCATTTTTAATCCCTTTTCAGACTCTCTAAATACAAAAATATGTCTAAGCACTTGACTATTCGAACTCATTAAAATAAATGAGTAGTTGTCTATTCAGTATAAGTTTACCCATTTTCCGAACTGAACTGGACTATTTACGAAAAAGGTATACGTTCACTAAGCATGGTCAATATATTTCTCTCCTATATTATTTTATCCTCCTCAAGCTTGAAAAAAATAAAGAGGTACTTGCCAGTAATGGTGGGGGGGGAAGTGAGAAAAAATATTCCATTTTTTATTCTTGTTTTAAAAGCATCATGTCACTCTTGAACACGACACTTTGTCACACTCACTGTTAAGTCCCTGTAATTTGGCAAATTGGCAATGACCAATAGACAAGGGTAACATAAAACCAACATTGGAGTCCTAGGACCTAGCCTTCCTGGACTCATAGAGGGCTCTCTCTATATTTGTGTAAAATATGTGACTTTTTTGTTCTTAGGATGCTAATTTTAGGCTAGTTATAAGGATAGGGTTTGTTTGTTTTGTTTTGTTTGGTTGGGTAGGTTGTCAAGAAGAACAGATAGAGTGAGAGAGTTTCAAACCATTGGGCCATGGGGTCAGTGAAAGACTCTAAAAGGACAAAAATTAATCAAGGATGTTTCATATGGCAAGTTAACAAGGCCAAATGGACCTAAATAGGTTCAGTGAGTGTGAAATGAACATTAAGTTGTGAATGTAGTAGGTTTAAAGGGTAGCTAATAATCCTTTAACATAAACTATAACAAGAAGAGTCTATAAGAGTACTATGTATTAAGAAAGAATCAAAGGGTAGGACACACCATAAATTCTTTGAACTAGCTCTATCAAGTAAACTTTAAACAACTATCCACCAAACCCTAGAGAGTGGGGAACTCCTAACTTCTCTAGCTATCTACCTTCAGAGAAAGAAAACATTCAAGATAGCACATAAGTAATTATTAAAGAGCAGGAAACTCCTAAATTCCTTAATAAAACTGTAAATACCTTCAAAGTAACCATTTCAAGATAGACTAAAGGATAGGGAAAACCATAAACTTCTTTAGCCTAAACCCTAATAAGCAAACTTCAAAGAAAAGCCTATAAAACAATGTTTCGAGCTACACCAAAGGACAAGGCATACCATAAACTTCTTTGGCTTGACTCTATTTAATAATTTTGAAGATAAACAAGCTAAGTGGAATTAAAGATAAATGAATAATTCTTTAATCAGACCTAGCAGAGGAAAACCTTTGAGCAATAGAAGCAGACAGACCTAAGGTGCCTCTAACAGCATATCTTAGCCTAAAATTTATGTTCTAATGCAAGAGAAAAGAAGGAAAAATATGAGAACATAAGGGGAAAATAAATATATTAGAGAAACATCACCATTAACTAGTTTCATGAATCTTATGAAGGCTCTTTCTCCATTGATGCTTAGTCCAAAAACAATCACACAACTCCAAAGCCAATTTCTTCACAACTCCAAGTCTATGTATTCATCTCAATAAACAAACAACAACAAACATGAAGCCTTCATGCAGTATTTAACTTGAAAAGGAGGAGAAAAACCATAGCTATGTTTCCAAAATGTCATTAATTACACATTTAAGTCATTTTGTCCTATGAGACCATGCAAGGCCCAAGGCACAAATATCCCAAACTCATAAATGAAAAAATAACTTATAATCTAACCTCTGAGCTAATTTGGGAATAATTTGACCTTTAAGGCCTCTCAATAACTTTCAAAATATCTCCAAGTGTATTTTTTTGACTTTATGGCAAGGGTGTAGTGCCAAGGTTCAAAATGAAGTGCCGTGCCATGCGCAGTTTAAAATTGGAAAACTAGTCACATTATTGCAACTAAGTTGTGGAGGCCTTTCCTGTCCAAATACTTTCATATGGCTCATAATGCAGCAAGTCTGCCTAGTTTCAAAATGATCCTTCTTTGGTTTCTAGAATGTGTCCATTTTTCTCAAAAGTCCATTCTACCAAGATTGATGCATTCATAAAAGAGGGCAGTAGTTGCTATTTTTTTCTTTGTTTTTGGCTGCTTGTGACCCGCTCATTCCACCAGTGCTGGAAATTTTTAGAGGTGATTTCCTTGGTCTAAGGATTATGAAAATATAATTTTTTCCTCAATTGAGTGCCACAAAAAAGAGCACAACACTAGTGGCACTGCGCACTTGGCCCTTTTTCTGCTAGCCAACTGTCAAAAACGCAAAATTTGCAAAAATGTACCAAAATTGGGATTTATCTTGCTGATCATGTTTGGGATTCTTGGAGGGATTAAACAGAAATTTCAAGATTTTCTTTCTCCTTTTCCTCTTTTAGGACTTGAATCTTTGCAAAGGCTCTTTTGAGCTTGGCCCTTGCAATCTTGTTTCTTAACACATAATGCCTTGCCATCTTATTTTGCATGTCAAGGTCTCTCTTGGCCTTCTCCAACTGAACCTCCAAGTGCACATTTTCCCTCTCTAACCAATATTACCTATCATAATCTATTTCCATGGCAAGCATCTCACTCAGAGTGAGTTGCTCTGCCAATGTTGTCTCTTGTTCTCTCTCTCGAGCTAAGGCCTTTTTCAAACCAATTGTCCTTGGCCTCCTCCTAGGAAGTTGTTCTTCCTCTTCTTAAATGTCATCATGAGTTTCCAAGACCTCATATAGCTTAGCCTTGGCTTTTCTAGCCTCTTTCCTAGCTCTAATATCTCTGACCTCACAAATGGCTTTCTCTATTTCTAACTGTTGGTTTTCTACCTCAAGGAAGTTTATTACATTCTTAGCCATACCAAGATTTCCTTGTAGATCTCTAATCTGGGCATCCTTGCTCTTGAGCAGCATGTTTTTGATACTCTCCTCATTCTCATCATCATTGTCAATGTGAATTAGTTGAAACTCTTGTTTAGTTTCATGCTTGTTTTCCTCCTCTTCACCAATGTCTTTCTCTACAACCTTTTCGTTACATTTATCAAGTTTTTTTGTTGACGATGAAGACAAGGCCCATTCCACAATATTTGGATCAAACATCTACCTATGACCTCTTTGATAGGTCAAATAAAAAGGCTTTATGTCAACCATCTCAATTTCATATTTCTCACTGCCATCTGCCTCACTGCCATCTTCCTCACCGTTTTATGCACTAGTACCATGAGATGATGGTGAGGTATTGTGAAAAGGTGATGAAGGAGGATCATCATGAGGTGAAGGAATGTGATTGGATGGTGAAGTGAAGGGTCATCATGGGGTGAAGGAATGTGAGTGAGTGAATATGTAGGAACAACAGGAAGTGTTGGAGAAGTAGGAATGGGAGGATGAGATGATGAAGGTGTATTTTGTTGAAGATGGGCTTGTGGAGAACACCTCATTGGCGATGAAGGTCCCCATGGAATTCCTTTCTTCTATATTTGGTGCATAACAACCATCTTGATAAGGTAATGGTGAAAAATGATTTGCATCTACTGATGATAGTCCCTCTTTTTCACTATGCAAGACATTTTATCAATGCTTTTGTAGAGTTAATAGGGTATGTGCAGCATCCTCACTCTAGTAAAGTGCATAGGAAGCCTGATGTGGTATGAGTAAAGACAGGAGAACCTTCCCTCGCATTTGAAATACTTCATGATAATTCTCATCATAGGTGCATATCTATCAAGCAGGTGAGAGAAAGGAAAGATGAATTTGTTGTGGTCTTTATACCTGGGCTTAAGATATGGCTCAAAGTAACTCATGTCAAGGTTAGCTTGCTTGAACCATTTCTCCCCTACACTAGGTATGCCTGTGGCATTGGAAATAGCATCTGTAGATAGCTCAAAAGTGACCCCTGCAATGTTAACTTGTTTTTCATGCAAGTTAATGATAAAGAGTCTAGTTAGCTTCGGGTGGTTTTGCACCTGCTGCACCTTTTCACAAAAATTAAATCATCCTACATGCTTGAAACATGATACAGTAAGGGAAGATCACATGAGCTATTTTGTACTGAGGGGTTCAAATCTATTGATATTTCCTCCATTTTGATCATGCCTCCTTGGCATTGGGCCTCTCCACCACTGCCACTTTCCTCTAACATTGTAAACTCTGCCTTTATAAAACCCTAGAGTGTAAATGGAAAGGAGATGAAGGGATAGTGATGAAAGGGCAGCTTTGCAAGTGAATGGGATAAGTGAGTGAGGTTTTAGATGTATGAGAATGATTGAGAGGCTAAAAAACTCAATGAAAACCCTCTAACACTGTAATAACCCTTTGTTTTGACTAATATTCTTTATAGGAAGATGAAATGAGGTTCAAATAGTGATTTCAAGCTTTAAATTTAGGGTTTCTCTTAGGGTTTGATTTCATTCATTAAGAAAACACCAAAATTGTTTAAAGATGAGTGTATAGCATGTACTTACCCCTCAATATTCTTGGAGGACCTTTGGCGGATATTTTTAGGTGTTTTGGAGTGATTTGAGTGGTTAAATCACTTAGAGGACCCGCCTGGCCAAGGGCATAGCACCAATGTTGAGGACGCAAAAATTGTTCTAAGGGCGCAGCACCAAAAGGAAACTGAACTGTGTGTGTTGGGAAAGAGCACAGCACCTTCCCCAGCATGCAGCGCCTCCTTCCAAGCGCACATCACCTTTAGAAATTCAAAAGAGGAAAAAATCCAGGGGTGCAGCACCACTTCCCAGGCGCGTAGCACCAAGCTGAGGGCGCAGCGCCACAGAACATTTGCATATATTTGCTTGGAAACTCGAAATTTCTTCTCTCCTTGACAATTCTAATGCTTTTCAAGGGCACAATGATTCATATGAAATACAAAATTACCTTTTATAGGTTTGGGAATTAAATTTAACTTTGCAAACCCACTCTCCAATGTCAAAAGTCCTTTTTCTTTTCTCTCTAACTCTTTTACACTTTTTTGTCTTGCAAGTGACTGAAATGATGAATCTGACCTTTATTTTTCTCCTTGAGGCATGACAAGCTCAGTTTGGAAACTTTGGGTGATTACACACACTAGCATCTTCAAATTATTGTGTAGCCTCAACCTTTAAGTTCAACTTAACCTTTTCACCTTTTTGCTTGTAGTTTGCTGAAGTTATGAAATTTTATTTTCTTTTGATCCTAGAGATTTGACATGTTTATTTTGACATCTTTAGGATGATTACACACAGCAGCAGCTTCAAAATCATCTTTTGCTTCCATCATGGAGTTCAACTTATTCTTTTCACCTTCTTTGGCCACTTTCTTCAAAACTGTAGGTTTCTGGAGTGCTTTACAGCAATCATCAGTGTTGTCTTCTAAGTTCTCTATAGCCCTTTCAAGTTCATTCATTTATGTCCAGTTCACCTCACCTTTTCCATTTTTCTTCAATCTATTCTGAAATACTTTCTTCATGTTTTTCTTTGTGTCCCTCCTCCAGGTCATTTTTACAAGTGGTCACTTTTTTGGCACTTGACTGGACCATCAAGTTCAAAACCCTAATTATCTATAAGACTAAGTGTTTCCCTTTCCTTGGATATAAGTGGTTTTCATTGAGGAGTAGACAGTCCATGTTATCAGTACCTTCTGTTGACACAATCTTTAACACTCCTGCAAAAGTGCCAAACTTTATCCATTTTTCTCATTTGTAGACTTTGAACTGATCAGGTAATCTTCTTTGGAAATATTTTAGGTCCTTCTTGAATAACCATGTCTTGACATTTTATTACATCAGAGCCAAATTCTAGCAAAGGAAAATCAGTGCCTGAAATATCCGATGATGACCTCAAAACATGTAAAAACCCTAATGACCTAGTGGGAGTGTCCTTTGACCTAATCTTGACTGAAATTTGACTTGGAGATCTTCCAGTGAAAATAGATTATTGTTACAGCTTATTGTGCCCAAAGGGACATTGAAATGAGTCATCACTAGGAAACCCTAGAGGGAAAGTGGAGTTTATGGATAGGGAAAAAATGGGCCAATGAGGTTATAGGCAGGGAAGGATGGTAAAAATGAGCGGTATAATCTTATGAGGAGATTTTAGGAGCAACAGGGTGACCATGAAATGGGAGACTGATATAATAGTGAAAAAGTTTCTATAAGGATAATGAAGGCAGTGAGATT